>VZRZ01007530.1:435409-546465 GCA_013398175.1 Climacteris rufus | reverse complement strand
CCTGCTGAAATCACTTGCAGCTGAAATATTGCTGTTCTTGCTGAAATCACTGGTCGCTTAGGGGCATTGCCAGAGCTCTTGGAAGGGCTGTTCCCTGTGGGACACTCATTCCAGGAAGACCACAGCACACTGGTGCTAAAACAGCATCGGAACCCCACAGTGAAGATTATGGGTTAAAAAGAAAAATCCAAAAACTTGCACTTCTGTTTTATGAGTTACTCACATACAAGAATTTATCACATTATTGATTTTCTACAAATTATAAGTAAATTATGGACTGAAAGTTTTAATTTTATGACTGTGATTTTTTCTTTAAGTATTTTTTATTTGTTTTTTTTGTGTTAGTTACAGTTGTTTTGATTCACTTCTGCACCACACAGAGAATCCCAGCACAGAATGAACTAGCAGTGATTTTAGATTGTAGAGTATTTTATATCTCAGCATTATGGCTGAACAAACGAAGGAGAGATAATGCATGTGTTATTATTGCCTCTAATCTGAATGCCCAGAAAGTGACTACTAAGGAAACCACTGCCTTTGCAGTCAGAGATAAAATTACAAACCATCACCATTTTTAACTGGCTTCCTGTTCTGGTTAAGTAATGGAGAGACAAAAAGATGTCATCTCAATGTTTTATTTACTTAGTATAAATTTTCCAACAAGTGGATTCTGGAATAATCGCAATCTATGGATCACAACATAGATACAAATAAAATTACTTTCCAAACCATCTGCATGCATACAAGTTAATGGAGTTCTGCTTGAGCCTTTTCTTGTGAATGCTCCTTTAAAGAAGTAAAGTATGTTCCTTGACTGAAGAAAAGCAGAATGAATGATGATTAAACACTGATTTTTAGGTGAAAGAGAATAATATATAAATAAAAATTCTTGCTTTTAAGGAAAATGAGGTCTGAAATGCTTTTGAAATCAAGTTCTGAAATCAGAATGCTCCAATAAGTCATAATTTGAGAGATGAACAAATTGTTCCATATCACCAGCCTATTTATTAATAATAAGGTGATTTACATTATAGCAGCTATTGCCCACAATTGGGCTTTGCTGTTACAATGTTCTTGTTACCACAAGCTGAAAAGTCCCATTTCGGAAACAATCCTCAAATCTATCTTAATTCTTATTCTGTTAATCATAATTTGTTTTCTCGTTTGTGTTCAAGGACAGATTTTCACTGCTATTAACTCCATTTTCTTGAGATTTTAGATGACATCTCTCCACTGAGTCAGAGAACAGGCAGGTTTCTGCTTGCCAGATTCCCAAGTTTTGTTTCCCAAGTCATAATAGTTTGTTTGTTCTAGCACCAAAACAACATTTAAACAAAACAATGCAGGCTCTCACACCTGTTTCTCATATAATTTAGGAAGTTTAGTAGACTATTTGGGCAATTAACTGCTGTGTGGAGAATTTGCATACATCTCTGTTGACAAACACTATTTCTGCAGTATTCCAATTTAATAGTGCATTAAAAAAACCCCAAAGACATTATGACAACTCATAGGGAGAAGCCTTTGTCTATGCTTATACAAATAGGACTGTAATGTATATGAAGTTTATTGTAAAGTAGCTGCTTTTCATTTCTTTAATGATTACTTAGGCTCTGCAAAGTGGACATACTTCTGTTAGCAGAAGAGTCTTTCCTGCTTATGTAGTGGTATAGCCAGTACTTTTGCTGTACTCCAGCATAGATGGTTCATTACACCAAGAGTTTTAGGATTTGGTCATTTATTTTTTAAATGTAACTGTTTTTTTCCTTATTATGAATGCCTCTTGGTTCATAGACCACCATTATACAAGCTTATGCATTTTTCACTGATGTAGTAGTTGCATTGAAATTGATCATTGATAAGTGTCTGTCACCTCTCTGGGGGGCACTCTATAAACAGCCATTAACTTCGATGCACACAAGCAGGTAGGCAAACAAATACATAACCAAAGACACTTTGAAAAACAAAGTGATTCTTTGCTCTAAGAGAATTTTCTTCTGTTTCTCTACCTAGAAGTTAGGAGATACAAATATAATTGAGGAATGAGAAAAGCTGAATAAGCAATTAAGATCATTTGCTGTCCTGCAGCTAAGCTCTCCTGATGACCTTGGTGACTTGGTTATGAAGTTCCATATTTTAGAAAATCCAGAGGTTTTGTGCTCATAGTGCTAAGGGTAGAATTCTTATGATTCATGGGTTACTGTCACCGTGCATGCCTGTTAATGGAAAACATATAGCATACAAGCAAATGTGCAGTAACTCGGGTGCCTAACAGCCTGGAAAACAGCCATTGACTTGTCAAGTTCTTCATGGAGAGTAGCTGGAAGCCTTGTCAGCCACACTTTGTTCTCTAATGTAACTAACCTTGTTTTATTGCTGCTTTCTTGGATAGACAGGTACTGCGTAACTTGAATCATGATTTTTTTATTGTTTCAGATTGGGGGTGTTTTGTTCCTTTGCTTTCAGTGCAAACAAACATGTCATTACTATCCTCTTTTTCCTTCTCCAGCACACAATCTAAGGTTACTGGGATAGTATTTGTTGCAACAGAATGGTCTTAAATAGCATTAGTAATACAAACCATTTTACCCTGACAACAATGAGTTAGAAATGTCTGTACTTTAAATCAGGTGTATGGTGGTAGCATAGAGCATGCACGCTGTACAGGATGTCCTGAGGGCTGTAAGATCAATTCAGCTTTGCTCAGCCATGTCAACAGCAACTATCTGAAGATGCTGACATGGCTCAGCTTGATAGGTTGAAGAAATTTACTGCTTTGATAAGGTTAAAGGGAGAATCCAGGCAAGAATAGAAAACAAAACAAAACACTGTTTAGAAGCTTGACTGCACACCGCAGCAACTCACTGACGACTGACAACACAACCAGTGCAAATTACCTTCCCTGCAGAAAAAAAGAATTAACAAGCTTGGTATGAAAAAGGAATCAGTCGGTCTCTACAATCCTTCCTGCTCTGTCTGGTGTCAGGCAGTGACACCTACAAAACCAATTACATTGCTGTTCCTGTGTGTATCATAAGGCCTGTCAGTGTTGTGGGGCTGAGAGTTTCAGCAGAGGCTGCCTCCAAAATGCAAAAATTTTGTCCTGAGTTTATGCTTTTCTACTAGAGAAGAACTCAGCAAATAGGTTTAGGGATTTAAAAAAAGTTTTTTTCTGTGGAAGAATTAAAGTAGTGTCTTATCACAAAAAAGGTGATAGAGCTCTAGGGTAAAATTGGAAGCCTACCTAAATCAGTGCTAGGGTCTTCATAGTAAGACCTTTGATAAATTGGTTTCAAATCCCTTGTTGTACACATACAGTTCAAGTATGTTCTTGAATGTTTTAGAAAGTGTATCAGTTTGTCAGCCTATTGCCTTGTTTTCTAAATGAAAATTAGTTGTTTTCTGGAGAAATTGCTAATACAGTATTGCTCTTGAAATTACTTCTGATTACTTCCTGATCTTGAAAAAAGGAAAAAAATCCATTCTAAAATTTGTCATCTGTAGTCATCCACCACACAATGCAACATATACACACCAGGCACAGGCAAGTTAGGCATCTGCCATTACCAATTACAGGAATTAAGCCTGTCCTGAATGTTTCATTACTTTCCGTTTTCACCAAAGCTTGTGTCCTTTGGACTCTTTCTAGGTTTTGTCATCTGCAAAGAATAACAAGCAAAGAGACCTTGAAGCATTTGATGCTTGTCACAGACCAGGCTGGCCTTTGTGAGTTCTGATCCTTATTCCTTGTCTGACAAAATATAGTACATGGAGAAACGCTAACCAAGAGCAGGCTGCTGAGATTTACAGAATTCTTAATTAAATGGGAAACAAAGTTAGAGATCAAGCTGGTTGCTAAATCAAATCATAATTGAGTGTTTGGAGGGGTTGAATGGAGAAAAAAAGTATGGAGAAGTGCTAGGAGAACCTCAAGAAAGGAAGAAAGTAATTTCTAGGGAGCTGCAGAAAAGGTCAAGTAGCTGTAACCTGACTTGGAATAACTAGTACAGAAGTGTGGGCAACACAGTACCTTCTGAAGAGCAGAGTGATGAAAACTTGTGCTATTAAAACTGGGCTGGACTGGACAAAATTTTGTGTAAAAATATGATATTGAGAGAGATTCAGGGTTCCATGCTAACCTTTTTCAAGTAAGTGTGTAGGTGAAAATCCTTGTGAATCTAACAACCTCAAGTATTGAAAATGTTGATTATTAAGTCCTAAAAAAAAAAAAAATCGGGGTTGTTAGGCAAAAGCATGGATTGGATCTAAAATGCATAGGATCACAAAGCACTATATTTTGTTCAATATTTTGTTTATAGAAGCAGCCAAATCACTGACATTTCAGAGTTATTATAAAATGTCATTAGTCATGCTGGCATATAATTTAGGAGAGAGGTTCTTTTACTGATATAAGAATTTGTTTTGGTGCTTTTATATTGAGCTATCAGCTTAAATTCAGAAGACACAGTGCATATAGCCAACCTATTCAGGCTAACTCTGATAGAAATGTTTAGGAGCCTGTTTGGTTGATTTTTTGCTTAGAGATTAATTTTTATTGCCTTCTTTCAATGGACATTGTGTTGCAGGAGGGAATTTGATAAATTTTATATCTGGCTTGGTATTTTTTTCCCGCTGGAAACTCTAAAACAAAGCAGGTGGCATTGTTCCCCAGAGATCTAAGAGAACCAGAAACTGAAGGTAAGTGTGAATTAGATTTGTTAGAATAAATTTTGGGGATTATAACTCAGTAGAAAATTATTCCTGTCTTGTTGTCTTCAGTCTAAAAGTTACAATGATTCTTATATTGCACAAAGTAATTGCATTTCTCAAATACGATCACTTTAAAAATATTTTATTTTATTTTATTTTGTTTTTTGTTTTGTTTTGTTTTGTTTTATGATAGCCAGAGTGTGGTGCTGGCCTTCAGAAAACAGGCTGGGCATCTGGAAACAGGTACCTTGGTAATTTGAGTGACAACCTTGCCACTACTTCTAGAAAGCAAAAGGTGTTTATAGCCATTTCAGGGAGTCCATCCTATGGGAAAGCTTGGCCCTGATGCCACATCTCTTTTTGTTGGCTAATCTTCTAGGCAGCAGGAGAGTTACAAAACAGAACAGAATATGCTGTGACCTTGTCCACTGAGGTTCTTTAACTAGTTTACTGTCATTTTCCTACATTGCAATGACTCTTCTGATATTACACTTAAATACCCTGAGGATCAGTCACTCTTCTCACCCAAGAAAATACTGATCGGGCCTGCATTATGTTTATCAAAACATTTATGTTTCGTTTGGTCTCACATTTCTTGCTACAAAGAAAGAAAAATGATTGAGGAAATGGTCATTGGTCCAAATTTCATTTGTTTCTTTTGTTTGTTTGATTTAAGTTCTTACCATTTCTGTCTTAAAATTATTTATATATTGGTGTCATTACATTGTTTGTTCTTCTTTGTGTGTGAAATATATTCCCATGTGGACTGCCTATAACATTAAAATAATGGTGCAATTATGACTAAGTTTTAACTCTTCAATAATGTTTCAATATTCCTAATTCCATCTCAAGCTGCCACTAGTTTTATGAATATACTTGTTTAAACAACTTCCTTGCTTTGCATGTATTTTTCCTCTTGCAAAATGCAGGTAGTGATGTCTAACTCTTTTGCTGAAGTTACATCACATCAAGATAATGAACACACACATACAGAATAGGAAAGGCTTGGCATTCTCACAACTAAGACATTCAAGGTGAAAGTAGAATTTAAAATGTAAAAATTAGTATGGAAATATGGCTAGCAACTTGTTTAAAAACACTTACCTAAAATACAATATGCAAAACTACTGTCTGGGATTTATTATCTGGGAATTTTACCTGGGACCCTGGAGATGTGCAACAGGAATTCCTGCTTCTGAGAAGAATTTCATTCCAGAAGTAATCCCAATGGCTTTTTCTTGATATGTGTGATTCTACAGAGACAGAAATGCATGTACAGCTATCAAAATTTATAAAAGTAACTGTCAGGAGCAGGGGGTGCCAGTCACATCAACACACATTTTTGTTTAGTTTTTATAATCCTTTAGACAATCCTTGTTTATTTGTCCAACCCTGGGCATTTTTAGTGCTCATATACCACTCCTCACTGTAGCAGAACTGTGGCATCCCAGCACTGACACTTCCCATTAATTTGAAAGGAACAGCTGTATTAGCATTTTTAAAACTTTGTCCACTTTTGTGGGAACCTAGCTTAGCCTTCTTTTCACTTTCATTTATTTAGCCAAGATGAAGAGGTTTCTATATATCTCGGGTTTTTTCAATCTACCAACCTTTTTTTCTCTAAGATAAAATTTTGAAATTTTATATTTTTCCATTTTCTAGGTTCCTGTTGATTTGGTATAAAACCAAACAAATCGTGTATTTTCAGAAGTCGGTCCAAGGTATTTAATTTGACATTGCACATCGCCTTGATTCCACCTCTCTTCCCAAGTTATGTAACTGTTTTGAGTAGATGATTTTAAGGGTGTCTTGAGCTTCCTAGTGCAGCAATCGTTCTTTTGGATGATGCAGCAATCGTTCTTTTGGATGATGCAGCACAACTCTGAAGACTGTGAAACTGCCATTTAAACAGGCAGCAGCTACGTGTGTACCCAAGGGCACAAAAGAGCTTTATGAAAACTCTGGTTGTTGCATGTCAGATAATATATCCAGGAGGAAAACAACATGAAAAGATTGCTTAAATAATCAAAACAGAAAAGATGAATAATGACACAACACTGAGAATTTCTGATTATTGAACCAGTAAAAAAGCACACTTCTCAGTTCTCCTCAAAGAGACCCTGTCAGGAAAACAAAGCAAGTCAGAACCAAGTAGCACAGAAAGGTCTTCTTTCTCCCAGTTTTGATCCTTTGCCTGCTACTTTGAAGAGTGAATTGCATAATAGCTTGAACGAACTGTTAGCATTTTAATTATTTAAAAGGTCATCTGTGTATGGGAGAGCTGCACTAAAAGCTAGAAAAGGTTTCTTAAATCAAACAGAAAAGTCAGGAACAAGCTACAGGCAAACCTAAAAACTATAGCTGAAGCAGAGGAACAAACCTTATGAAAAAGTCTGCAAGAGACCACTGGCCTTGAATCTGTGGCATTGAAGAACAACTTTGGATCTAACCATGTTTACAGATTTGGATCTAACCATGTTTACAGTCATAGCATTCATACTTCTTTATTTAATAGAGTATAAGTTGTTTAAATTTTGCCTATCCATCTGCTGAGCTGTTGATTTAACATCCAGTTACCTTTGCTAATTTTAGAAGCCGTATGGTAGAGGTTTTTTTCTGAAGAGGAATGATGACCTATAATTTTGACTTGTGTCGCACCAAGCGCTAGTTTTAATTAGAAAGCAGGAGTTAGTTCAGAAACCCCAGTGTTCCATGCTTCTATATAAAAAGAAGTGACTAAATGGATTGTAACTGCTACTGGCAGAAGAATGTTCAATAGCTATAGAACTGAATTTCCATGTTACCACAGAGTAGATGGCATTCCTCATCTTTACTAGGCTGTCTGCAAGAATAAGATCATGTTTTATGATAAAAGTAGCCTGATACCCTGAAATACCTCAAAACCATAGAGACAGAAGTTTACCTAGTGCTTGAAAAGACTTGCTAAAGACAGTGCAAACAAAGAAGTATTAGAAACTCCCTTAAAGTGTCAAACAGAAGTGTGGTACTACACACAGTTAAATAATGATGGTAGTTGAATATGTATATATGTGAGATTCCAGTAGTTTCCTTTCTTAGCAATCCTGGAAACTAAGTTTGAAACATTATTTGTTTTCCCCTTAAGACTCAAACACCATTTTACTGGAAGGGAGGCATAAAACTTATCTATATTTTCCTGAAGCTTTGGTATCCTTGTGTTTTGGTTAGTTCCCATAGAGAGATTTAAGCAGTCAGCTCAAGCTAAACTCATTCCTAGAGCTCTTCCAGAGGCATGGATGTTCAACATCATTGCTTTAATTCTGGCCCATCTAACTGTCACAGGTGTTATTTTCTTCCAAGAATTTATTCCTGAAAAAGACAATGGCTAGTGGAATATATTTCCCATAAGAATTAATATAATAGTGGGGGGATGCACAGAGGGTGCACATTATTTAAACGCACAGGGAGAAAGTATAAGGAGGATGGGGAAAGCAGGAGCAGGGCCATCAGCTAACTTCTGAGCAATGGGATTTTCTGAGCAGTTCATAAAGCTTAAATACTTCAGTTGCTTCACCTGCAGGACTGAATACACAGTGTGAATCTTTCAGAATGGGCATTTTTTGTGTCTCTAAGTGCATTATTGCATTTCTATAGTTGTTTTCATCTTCTTCGGATGAAGGATGGGTAATTAAGGGTGAAGGACAGAAAAGCAGGGTAATGATGATAATAACAAAATCTAAAGCGACAGTGAAAGAGGCCATTGGTATTGAGGTGCTGTTGCAATGCAATTGCTTGTCTGTGCTCCTCTCTCCAAATATAAGCCCATTTAAAGCACTATTTTGCTACTGTACACGCATTGCAGAAAAATAGCAGTATCAGTCCAGGGAAGAAAATCAATTCTCCATCCTTTCAATTCAGAGAATGAAACATAATTAACTTTTCTGATCTTCCCATTTTGGAGAACTACATGGGTCCTCTCTTTGCAGATGTGGGAGTCACCGGAGGACCTTTACAACGGGTCTGGACACACAGATCCTACCATGTCTTTTAGGGAGTGACTTGACTTCTCCAGCTGTTAGGTCCAGGAGAGTATGTCAGGTGAAAGTTTCCTGTAAGTTAACCACAGTAGTTTTATAAGAATTTTTGGGCACGGGTTTGAAGAGCAGGTTGGTGTGAATATTGCAGAGAAACAAAGCGCTATGTGGTAAGTGGAGGGTGAGGAATGGCTGCAATGTCACTGGAATGCAAGCATGATGGGCAAGGCATAGGGATTTGATGGAGAATTTAGAGAGACATAAAGGAAAATACAATCTTTTATTACATACACCTGGCTTGATCCTATGATGAGCATCCACATCTAACACTCAAAAAATTTGTCCTGCCTTTTAATTAAAAAATGACACACAAGGTCAGAGAGGTGTTGGTCTTTGATTCTCACTGTTTCTCATTAAATTACCTATTGGAAGGTACAAGAGAAGTACAGAGATATTTATCTCCTTACAACTCATGTATGTCTTAATCCTTGTATCATAGACTATTGTGCCTAGGTGTGTTATGAATTACTAGGATCTTATGAATTATTTTTTCAAGGTGAAGCTGCCTTTCTTACAGTGAAATTTTAAAATAGTCATGAACTACTTACATTTCCTCTCTGCTAAGCAATCTTGCACAGCTCAATGGGGTCAGTGGGGTCATATTTTCCAGGTTCTAAGAAGCTTGGTGTGCACAGATTTTCTGCCTTTAAAAATGAAAACCTTGCTCCTACATCTGGATTGCAGAGCAGGTGTTTTATTCAGTTCATCCTATACACCCCAGCTTCCCAGAAGTGCATGAGAGGGGAGTGCAACACAACTCCCTCCCAGCTGCTACATTCTTCCCCAGGGAAATCAGGACGAGAAAAACAGTGCACACCTGGGATTCTTCCTGATACAGGGACAGCATGTGGCCAGCAGATATCACACATCTCATGGGACAGACATAACAAGGAGTGAGTGAACCCTGCACTGTAGTTGTGCCCCTGTGACTTTGTAAGATTTCATACTTCTGCTGATGAAGTTTTGCTATTTAAATATGAATATGCTGCTAGTGTCTGCATGCCTTGTCTTCCTTCCATCTCAAATCCCTGTCAGACTTGTGTTGCAGGAACTTGATTTTGTTCATCTGGAGCAGCTGTTCCAACATTTAACTCAGAAATCTCCTCTTGTAAGGTGTTATCAGTGTCCTGTGTCTCCACAGAAGCATGCATGCATACCTGTGGCAGGATGGTTTCAACCCCCCTCTCTGCTGCCAAATCTTATCTGCTGATACATAGATTAGGGGAAGACCTTCCCCTAAATTTTTTGGCGCCAGATGTGAGCTCTTTACTGGGAAGGCAGAATATCCTAGATAAGTGACTGACAGACACAAGGATTTTATGATATAAAAGAGCACTGTAAGCTTCAAAAACCAGACAGCAGTTTGGTTACTTTTGAAGTGCCCAAACTGTTCTCTCCAACATACTTTAGATGTCAAGTATGTTGTTCCTGTGCTTCTATTCTAGAAGTTGAGAGAAAGGAATTGGTAAGTACATTAATTCCTACTATAAACCTTACTATTTCTTTGTTATAGGTACCTTTTATTATTGTGCACTATTTATTCTACTGGTAGTATCTTTTTGTTTATCCTGTGTAGTAAGAAGTTTTGTTTAAATTCTGGTCTCATATATGTTTTCTTGTGACTATTACAATAAATCAATCCATGTTGTAATAATCCTGATGGATCATAACTAAAGAACCAGAGAGAGAATACATGGTTTTGGAGTGCAGGCCACTCCAAGAGAATTAAAACCCATCTAAACTCTCTCATATTCATAACAATACCCCTTGCCCAACAGTGCCTTCCTTTCCTGGAAGCCTGCTCAGTCAGGCACACAGCTCCTCCGTCTCACGCTTCAGCCTAAACTCACCTAGAGACTAGCACAAGTCTTCTGCATCTGACAGCCCACAGAATGAGATCACACTGGATCTACAGCAGAAATATGCACTGGCATAAGAATACTTGCTGATTTGCCAAGTATCAGAGCAGAATGACACCTGGATGGGCCATCTAACCCCTGCTGCCACTGCATGGTTTTGCAAAAAATATTTGTGCCTGAAAAATATTCTCTCCATTAGCTTTTTTTCAGACTTAAAAAGGGAAAAAGCACATTTGGGTTGCTCCTGATTGTCTCCTCAAGTCCATAACTGAATTTTCACAGAAAAAGCTGTCAGGTCTGGATGAAGGTGTTTGTTTCTTGACACTTCTGTCAACACTTGAATTCTGGCTGCAGCATATACGACCAGCATTTTCCATGGGCAGAGAGGTTAACTATTGTCTAGAGGAGTTCAGAAATGGAATATGCTGTGCCAAAGGGGATGCTGAGAGATGGAATGGCATTGAATAATTACACATATGTTGTACTTTTGTAAAAAGCAATAAAAAGTAGGCATGCTCACCAAGGAATATGCCTTGGAGATCTTCTGTGTAATGGAGATAATTAGGAAAAACTGCAAAGCAAGAAAATTAATGACTGATCAATTAACCTCCCCATGGTTATCAAAATGAATTACTTAAACCAGAGTTCCACTCAGTGCAGCAACTGTGGGTAACAATTATTTCATACTCAGCTTGCCAAAGCTGTGGGAGGGCTGGGAGGTTGAGAGGTGCCTCTGGAGCTCTGAGCACCTTGCAGGCCAGGAGCTGTGGGATGTGTGGAGTTGGCAGAGCTAAAGGCAGCCAGCAGCTCAGAACATGGTGTTCACTTCTGGGTCTCCTGGCTTCTAAAACAGAGCATGTCCCAGCCTAGCTCCATTTTCTGCTTGAGGGCTGACTTCCCTTGTGCACTTCAAGAGAAACATGGTCTCAAAGACCTATTTTGGTTTCCGAGTCCCCTTGGGAGGCAGACTTCAAGACCTTTCTTTTTTTTTATTTTTGTTTCTAAACAATGCTTTTGTCCACAAAGCATCCCAGTACTTAATAGACTGTGAAGGTCTGAGAGCTAAAAATATATTTATAGTCCCACTATATGTAAACCAAAAAAACACAGAGGTTGTTTAGGGGAGAAATTCAAATTTCAGGATTGCAACATGCAACACAGCTGCCCTAGCACAGAGCACTTTATTTTCTTTAAGAGCTTTATCTGACTGCATATTTTAATAATCCTCATTTTGATAAAATAAGAGCTAAAGCAACTGGTATAAAACAGAGATACTGTAAGTTTGAGGACGATTTCTGGTCACTTGGACATCAGGGCTCTCCTTGCTCATTAACCATGGACTGGCTTTGAACAGGACCAGGAGCCTCTCTTTTCCACCTTTATGAATAATCAGGATTTCCGTGACATTTTTCTGGTTAATAATACTTGCTGAAATGTTACAAAGGAATGGTGAATTTTTTCAAAACTATTTTTAGTGGTTTTAGTAGTACAACATATTAGGAAGGCAAAATTTACACTGTACTTAGAAACATTTTATGTACAAGGTTTAGGACGACTCTGGAGAGAAGAAATTAAGACCTCGAGTATGTGTACAACTGAGGGCCAAAACCACTATCTCTAGCCTTATGCTGTCCTAGGGTCAGCTCCTTTTTTGTCCTGGCACCAGGCTGCTCATAAATTTATTAACGAAATATGGTACAGAGAAGCCTATAACTCTGTTTTGGACTATTTTTCACCTTTCCTCTTACTCACAATAATTTTCCTTGACTAACAGAGCAGGCTATGACTCATAAAGTGCAAATGAATAATACACGGTGCTGTCAGCTTTTTTGGTGTGTTTGCCAGAGCCGAAAGTCAGCTTTTCTTTACCTTCCGCAAGTAAAGGAACAAAAGGCTACAACCCCCCCCCCCCACACACACACCCCACACCCCATCTCCAAAGTAAGAGAGAAGGAAATACAGACAAGGTTTCTGCATTCCCCCAAACACCATAATTTAATTGTTCTTGTTTTTCAGCCTCTCCTGGAGAATTTTCTCTCTCTTCATATTCATAGGATTCCAGGGTGCTCTCACATATATCTCTGTGAATGATTCAGACCAGAAAGAGAGATTAAATTTAGATATGGTAAACTAACCTTCTGGTAATACCTGCCAAATATGGTAGCGACTCTGTTTAGCTGACACCTTCTGCATAGTGTGAATGGGTGAGGAAGGTCTCTCTCTTCCTTTACAGAAATTGTCACCAATCACAATGGGAGCCAAAGTGCCCTTTTATATTTGGAATTTCATGTAATAATCAAGATTTTATGAAACTTCTTTATTTCAACCTTCCCAGTTTAATTGAAACTTTCACAATTACTTATATATGCAACTATAGTCAAAATTGAAACATTTCCAACAAGCACTTTTATTTTGCCAAATTCCAGGGATAGAAATATGCCATCAGAGTTTTCACAGCCAGTCGTATTCCCTGGTGGTGTGTTTCTGCTCTTTCAAAAGCAGTGTGACAGTAGTCCTGAAAGCTATTGCTCTGGATGGAACCATTGATAAATACGGTAATTTGTGTGGAAGGGGTAATCTGAGGATGCTGTAAGCCTGAAAACCCAAACCACTTCATCCTTTGTAGTACTGCAGTCAGAATAGAGAACTAAATTATGAGTGCACACTCCATCATTTCTAAATACAGTGTTGCTAATGGGTTGATGCTGCTGACATTTCTGTCTCTAAACATTGTTGACATGGTCAGTCTGCAGCAATCTGTAGCAACAGGGGATTTTTGGCCTCTCCTCAGTTCATAAACCTTTTTTTATATACCACTTGTCACTAGAGTTCAATTAATTTAGTCTGCTGTTAGTAATGTGTGATTTGTTTTTCCTCCTGTTTCACTGGTAGCTGGAGTGCCTAGTACAGATAAGTTGCTTTCAACTCTGTTCTATAACTTAATAGCTGCTCATTTTAGAAAGGAGTGGGGATATGTTAAGCTAACCATGGTGCCAGCTTATAGAGAGCTGTAGATTGGCTCAAATTTTTTTTCAAGACAAGATCCATCACAAACTACTCTTAAAAGAAATCTATAAGCATGAAAATTTTCTACAACAATCTTTAGCCTGTAGTCAGAAGAAGCTTACACTTTCACAGTCCTAATCTAATTTTGCCCTAACACACTTTTCCTTACCTGCCTTTCTCAATAAATTCCTAGTTGCTTTAAGTACATAATATTTTTTTCAGTGATGGACACATGTTACGCAGGCCAATGAAAATATTTCTAAAAAGAGTACAGAACAGCACTGTTATTGAGATGGACATTTATTATTAGTGAAATTCAGGAATTCTGACTGAATTTTTGCTCTGATACTTTCATTGCAAGTACTTAATTCTGAACCTACTACCTTCAGGCACATAGAAAGTCCTTCTGGAATCTGGCTCACTGGAGACCCATGTTTTCTATTCAATCCAGAAGCATATAATTAAATTCAGTTATGCTGCTTTTTCATTTTCCCTTCATCTGAAAATTCTGAATCAATTTGTATTTCCTTATTTCTCTGTATCCCACCCATAACTCCCTCCTTTATCCTTCTGTATAATTAATAACCTTCCTGTTGACCTCAGATGTATGCCTCTTGTTGCTGTTGTGTAATTTAGACTTTGAGAAAGATCTGAGTCTGCTGTCATCTAGTTGACTCACATCAGGTGAAATATTATGTTGAAAGCCATCTTGATGTAGTGTTATTTGACCTTAACTTCAGCATGTGGAGGAGCGTAAACTGTGTTACATCTGCTCACACACACACACACGCAGACCTCATTTCCAGAGTAAGAGAAAAAGAGATTTAAAACGTTTTAACTGGTGTTTCATATATAGTTACTGAAGCAAAAAAAAGGCCAAATATTTGAGCCTATAAAAAGGATTTATACTATGGCTTCCAAAGTCAAATACTTTCAGGAAACATTGGTTGGAAAGTCTCTGTATACATGTATGTCTTCAATTGCCTGATGATATGTGAATTAGAAAAACTTAATAATCAAAGGTCTCTGCTCTGTACAATGAATGGGTGAATGATGTTCAGTGAATTAGGCAGGAACACCTACTGAAAACAGCTCTTACCTGTGGGATGCCTGCTGATGTGTGGCAGAAGGAAGGTGGCCTCCCTTGAGGGAGAATGGGACTGCAGCAACACAGTCATGAAGCTTTCAGTGCTCCCTTGGAGGGCTGTAGTCTATCGGGGTTCTGATGTCAAACTTCCAACAGCTGTCCAAAATCCAGAGCCCACATTCTCACTGCATTCAGTAGAGAGAGGTGGTGGTTGACAGACAGCTCCAAAGACAGATGTCTGAATGTCAGAATAATTCTCAGTATGTGTTTCTCACTTCCTGGGTGCACAAATTTATCCTCTAAGGCTATTCCTGGGCCCAACTAAAAACTTCTGGGAGTTGTTGTCTGAATGCATAATGTGCTATGTAAAGCTAAATCCTGTGAATAACCAGACTTACACATTTTAAATGTAACTTGAAATCAGCAGAGACAATTCCACATCAGAACAATTCTACATCCACTGCCTTACCTCTCCCTTGGGCTACAGAGATTAAAGCATTGCTACTTGCATGTGACAGGAGTAAGCTCCACAGAAAATCCTGTGCTGAAATACCCACATCTTTACTCAAAAGAACTGAAGACCATGCAGTAAATGAGTCCCAGGACACATACTGCACAATTAAAAAAAAAAGGAATATTGTTTGTTTGCTGTGAGAAAGACTCTGCAGCAGCAGCACCAGTGTTTAGGAGATAAGCGAGCCACAGACAGAAGGCATTCTGGTGAACATGTAGTCTTGTAAGATGAGATGCAGAACAGAGGGAGACTCTTCCAGCAGTGGCAAATACCTTCACCCAGAGTCCATCTGCTTTGAAGGTGGTGGGGATGGCAGCATTCACAGGATATTATGGTCTGGCTGGGTTCACAGATAGATGGACAAAAATATGGTTAGATGATGTGTCACAAGACAGGCTCTAACAGATTTGCTCTACTGGTGTACCTGTAAATATTAAAGTAGGGATCTATCCTGGGGACCTTTACTTTACTGTTATCTTTACTGGTGTTTTAGATCAGATGATGGAGCATACTCACATCATGTTTGCAGGTCACAGCAGATTGGAAGGGACTGCTTGATACACTTGAGGGCAGAGCTGCCATCCACAGGGACCTAAATAGACTGACAGGAATCTTATGAAATTCAGCAAGTACAAATGCACAGCTCTTCACCTACAAAGGAAAAACCCTGTGCAACCACCTAGTCTGGGGACTGGCTACCTGGGGAGCATCTCTGCAGGAAGGAAGCCGTGGCTCTTGGGGAACATCAGGCTGAGGATGAGCCAGCAGTGTGCACTGCCTGCAAACAAGGCCAGAAGTATCTTGAGTTTTGTTAACAAGAGGACAGGCAGTAGATTCAGGGAAGAGATTATCCATCTCTACCTGACACCCACTGTACTACATTTAGAATGTTGTGACTTTTTCTGCCCCATCCTGCCCAGTGAAGAAAAGACATTGATAAAGAAACTGGAGGGAGTGTAGCAAAGCATTGTACACCAGCTGGGACTTAATCAGTCACCCTGCAAGGTGAGGTGGAGGTTGCAAAAGGCAATGGGAATAAGGAAAAGTGGAATGGAATCAGGAATCAGGAAAAGTTGAGACTTTTAAATTTTATAACTTGACTGGAAACAGAAGTGCTGAGGTACCAACAGTCTGACTCCAGTTCTTACCTCTGCTCTTGGAGTGGTTCTAAAGAATGTTTATCAATATGGTGACAGGCACTTTATAAATATAAATATATATGTATAAAAAACATATCCTCTGTATCTACAAAAATATATCCTCTTTTTTTTTTAAGGAGGATAATTAGGCAGTGGACCAGGTTGCCCAGAGGGGTTGTAAGCAACCACATCTTTTATTAAAGGTGATTCTGCTTTCATTTAGATGGGAGACCTCCTCAGGTCCCTCCCAATCTGGTTTATTCCAGCAATTCATGACATGACATAAGGGATGCTGGAGTGTGAAGTGGCATTGAATAGCATGTACACAGGTATGTGAGTAAACAAATAAAAACTCAGTGAATAATGAAGCTAAATCCAAATACTGAATAGCCTCTTATTCACTGAGTACAAGCGATGTTCTGCTCTGAGAAAGGCCTGGGTCCTGTGCAAAGATGCAGCATGCAGATGTCTAATTACAGGGTAATAATGAATATTACCAAAAGAACAAAATGTTTTTTTCACAAGTAGTCTGAATTCTATTATTTTTTGACTTTGAGAAGCTTGACTTTTCAGCCTTAAGGTCCTTTTAACACAGTTTTCATGTAATACTCCATAAAAAACACAGGAGGTTTTACACTGAAAATGTGTTTAGATGTTTGCATTATCATTGTGCAAGAGGTTCCTCTACTTGACAGATTGTCGTACCGATATGGCTTGCTTTCTTTGCACTTAATCATGCATGAAGCATAAACAGGGTGAAGGGTGTTTCATTTCAAAGTCTATGAATGGTAATCTTGCTGGCTGCCGTGCTGGCCAAGTACATTAGGATGTTATGCAGTCTGTTGGTTCAAGTGGCAGTCTTGTAAATCCCAGGAGATAAAAGCCCATACTATTTTCCTCATGTTGGTCTCTGCCAACTGGACCTGTGTCAGACTGTTTTAGGACAGATCAACTGATCAATGCTTCTGTATTCTTACTTATATCAATCATCGTTTCTATTATGAGCCATGTCCCAAAATCCCTGTCTACACAAAACTCTCATTGACATCATCAGGAGCCCTTGGGACTGCAGGGTTTGATAAAACAGTAACTGTTAAAAACAGGGAACACTTCAATAAAACATAAAATACAAATCTGTATTTAAACTAAAGGTCTCCTGGTACACTACTAAGAAATTTACCTGGCCCATATCTCCTCTATACTTCTGCAGAGTCTCTCCTGCTGGTAGCCTCTGCTGACCTGAGCCCAATGCAGGCATGGAACTAGTGTAACACATTCTTCTGGTTAAGGAGGTAGATACGCAGCATGGCTGTGAATGTTACATTTCATACAACTATTTCTTCATACTGTAAATAAGGTTTATTTGTATGTGTGTGTATGCATATTGGTACAGTTGAGGAGAAAGGAAATTTTGACTTACAAAAGGGGAAGGTAAAAGAGTGAAGACAAAATCTCAACTTGTTTTCTAGTATGCGATACACTCCGATCCTGCAAGATAGGTACACATCTGCTAAACTGAAAGTACTGTTTTTTTACTACTTCTTCATCTGCTAACACAGAGCAATAGCAATGACAGGAGCAAGGTTTGCGGAGCTGATTACTATAAATTATCCTCCTCTTAGGTGGCAGAGTGTCTTATTTACCAAAAATTATGTACACTGGAAAATATTATTTGTGTCAAGTCCATTCATCTCTCCTCTTATTTTCCCCATATCAGAAAGATTCACTTATCACTATAAAATATTTCTGTTTTTTAAAAGAGGATTTTTAATAACAAAAGCATTAGACTTTTGCCACGTTCTGCTGCCACTGGTTTTGGACAGAAATGTTGCCAGGGAATGAACCTGTACTTGGGGGACTTAAAGCAGCAGGATATGTCTCATTAGCTTGATATAAGATGTCACAGAATTGTTGTCACCAAAACTGCTGATATTCTGTTCAAAATGGCACCTAAAAATAACATTAAAAAGTCTTTCTCTATTTGTTTGCTTGTTTTCAATCACTAAGATTTTCAAAATCATTGTATCACGACAATTGCAGTAGGTCCTTCTCACCCAGTACCTGCCTTCTGACAAGGCCAAAAGAAGGAGGAAAATTGGAATGCAAAAATGGAGCTGCATTTTTCTAATCTAGTTACTGGTGACATAAGGTTTCCCCATCAGTAGAGAAGTACAATGTGGTAGTTCTTCAGCAGCATTAATAGCCATGCCTGCTCACTTTACAATTTAAAATATGACATTTACTTTTGACAGCTGGGACCGGTGGTTGAGGAGGTGTAAGTGTTGCAGTGATATGACCATGCACTTACTGATTTAAGACATATGCCTGTATAGGAACTGCCATCTTATCTGCTGGGAAGAAGTGAACTAGCCATTTCCAGCCCTAAAAATATGATTCTTTGTAGCTTGAACAGAAGGACTGCATTTGGGAGCTAGGGAATGTAAAACCATATAATTTAAGGATCAAGAAAAGAACAGGAATTAACAATCCAGTATGACAGGTGACATATGGACACTTTAGTAGTCATAGTTAGAATATATGAATTAAATTATGATTTAGTAATGTTATTTTTATGACGTGCAATTTAGTATAAAAATATTGTAGCTGAATACCAAATGATATTTCTGGAATTAAACATTTTCCTGACTTCTTCTGAACACAAGACATGTTATTTATTAGGTTTTCTCAGAAGTATAGGCATTTAACTGCTCATCCCTATTGAATAGCATGTTTCATTTAGTACTTAAAGAGCCTACGTGCATGCAAAATTGATAACTACAACTGGGTTCACAAGCTGCTCAGAATGCATAGATACCCACTTTTCATGTTCAAATGCCAAGTGGAACCCAAAAGGATGCATTTTATGTATGACAGATGCACAGAGTCAGATTTTACAGATGTGCCTAAGATCTAATGCTTTCAATGATTTGGCATCTCTTCTGCACTAGATACAAAACAGATCAAGGGATCAAAGATATCAAATGTGGGGCATTGAAATACCATCCTGTAGTTTCCAGTGCTGTAAATACTCTCTTGAGGTCCGTGTATATTCCGTGAAAGAAGTTGTTTGCCTCAAGATGAGTTCAGTTGACATAGCCACTTTACTTGAAAGGTAAGACTTAAATACAAAGCTATTTCTTTTGATAATTCTTTTAATGATTTTTAAAAGTCCTTGTACTTTTGGGTATTCTACAGAGCTACAATATACATGATACAATCTTCTGTAATGACTAAGAAAGTATGTTTTCCAGTATTAGACCTAAAAGCTCCTTCAGAGCTTCAGTGTAAGATTATTTATTCTATTGTTAGTGTTTCTAGCTGTTTGTTAGAACATCCTTGGGGATCCATGTCAAAGGGATAAAGGAAAAACACTTCTGACTACAGGTGGTCTTTTTAGTTTTCTTTAGCAATAGGAAAGCTCAGGCAAACCCCAGGCAATGCAGTACCCCCAACAAAAGCCTGGAGACCCTTAGGGTAGGACATGTTGCAGCAGAGTCCCACCCCATTAGATAGTCCCCTCCTGCCAAGTTTAGTCACTCCAAACTTGAATATTTCATGGAGAAAAAAAATAATTTCTCAGCTGAACAGCTGGGTGACAGAGCCTGTGAATAATTCTTCACTGGTTAATTTTGCTTCATAAAGCTTTACATTTCCTCAGTTTAAAAAATATCCAGAACTGAATGAAAGCAAGGCAGACACATCTTGACACAAAATATCTCTGGATCCTCTTCCTACCCTGGATGGCAAGGGTAGGGACGGAATGGGAAGGCCCAGTCTGAACAAAGCTGGAAAGGAGTAAGAAGTCACGTATTTTGACTGCGTTGTGTGCAAGACAATTTATCCCTTAGAGCTATGGCTTCGTGTTCTCTGTGCATTCAGGTGAGTGGCAGTGTTAGAGTGCATTAATCACATTTTCTAGTTCTCCTTTGTTCTCTTTTCAACACAAACATAGATTGTTGGATCAATCTAGATCACTCCAGAGCCTTGGTGTGGGTGTTACATTCTTCATGCTTCATCTGGCACTACACGTACATACTGCCCAAGAATAAATGAGTCTTAAATGTGTCTCTGTCTCTTTACTCCAGTACGAATAGAAAGGGAAAGGATTTTTCTGACTGACAGAATAAAGGTCAGAAGTTGTGTGAAAATATGGTAGACTCTAAATGTGGGACTCAGATAAATCTGTGCCAGAACTAATAAATTCACTCTATTCACATCTATTTTGCAGCATGGGTTGAACTTACAGATTGCAGTTCCCTCATTACTTCAGGACTTTTTTTTTTTTTTTAAGGTATTTAAAAAATAGAGTAAAAAAGCTAGGGATTTTATTGGAGAACTTGCTGTGCAAAACCTTCTGTTGTATGAGAGGTCAAGCCAAATGAATGCAAATGTTCTTTTTGGCTCCAAAATCAATAACTCTTTGGAATTACTGCAAAGACTTGGTTTACTACTGTCAACCCTTCAAAAGAAAAAAAATCTATTTTCTGTGCCCTTATACTCACCCTGTCCACTTGGAAATTATACTGGTTATTGACAGAATTAATACAAGTGCAGTTTCCAATTTAATTGATGCAGCATTTTTTTTCAGTGAAGAAAATACAATTCTTTGTAGTAACTGATTTGTTACAAGTAAATGAAGGGGAATTATGTAGCCTACTGTTCATTATATTAGACAATCCTTTTAAGCTGCTGCTCTACAGATGTTTAAGTCTATACAGCTGCTTGGCAGCAGACTGAGGGCATATTTATCACATATCTGCAGTGAGCAGGGTCTCAAGTCGCTAAATCTGCAAAATATGGTAAGAGATAATACTGATTTTCCAACAGCCATTGAGCATTACATAGATACTTTATCATGGAACTGTACACAAGTTACTTAGTCCTGCCTGTGAAGGCATTAATTACGTGAGGAAAAGCAGCCTACAGATGCAACCAGTCTTTCTTTCAGATGCAAACTGTGTGTCTGCAGCTTGTTTGTGTGTCTCAGCTTTACAGTACCCTGCAGTTCCAACTTGGATGCTGGTCTTTTTCTTTGGCAAGTTTCGACAATTTGAAGGGAAGATTTAGAAATGAAGATTTTTTTTGTTTGTTTGTTTACCAATGTAAAATAAAATTAATTTTTTTAAAGTTTCAATTTTCCTGTCTTAAAAGAAAGGCTATGTACAATGAACTGTAAAAACATGGGAAGAAATGACAATGTCTCAACGGATAATATCTACAGGAAACAAAATCCTGCAGAAATCTCAACTTGCTGTCAAAATCAGACCAAACATTATACACATGGCTTGTGTAGCTAAGAACCTGGAACCAGAGTGTGCTGAAGTGCTAAACTGGCTTTTGACAGCACTAGCATTTTGCTGGACAGAGGATGATTTTTTCCATTTCACTGCATTCTCTTAGTTCCATTCAGTGACTATTTAATTCAAACCTGAGAAACCAGCTGGGAGTTGAAAAAGCAAAGAGGATGATATTCCTCTCAGATCATTCAAAAAATATGGGAGGGGAGGAGGAGGAGATCTACCACCACTTCTGAAAGCTTAGTGAGATTGTGACCAGAAAGAACCACTGCTGTTCAATTCACTGGTAGATATTGTTCCCCTTCTTTAAAAAGTCAGTTGGTTTTAATGTAAGGCTACTTTCCTCCATTTAAAAAATATTCTTAGCACATTTTAGGTAGTTTTTTCTATCTTTATGTCAATACAAAGTGAAAGCCCAATTGCAGTTCATATGCAACGTTCATATGCAACTTTTCACATGCAACTTTTCACTTTCAATTTAAGAAATTCCTTTTGTGTGGCGGGGGCAAGGGAAACCCTTTTTCCTGGGAGGGGGGAACATTTATTCCAGAGCGTTTCCTCCTACATTTGTCCCCCAAACCACAACATACAGCTTAGTCCAAATCGTAAGTAAGAAAGGGTTTAGCACCTGGGAAATAAGCAGTGTGGTGTGGACATATATGATAAAAATAATGGAGACAAAGAATAAGAATAAATACTATTTATTGTTTCATTGTTTAAGCCAGGAGGATTCAACTTGTGAACTGCAATTTTGTGCAGCCTGCATGGACAGCTCCTCTGGCTCACAGCCCATTCCTTTGTGCCATGCTTCCTCCTGATTTCTTAGGAGTAGCCTGGAAGGCAGATGAAACACTCTGTTGGCAGTAACCTTGTCCAAGAATCACACTTTCCCAGGGATGCTGCTGCCAGGTGGGTGTACAGAATAGGGACTGAAGGAACTCACAGAGATTCTCTACTGCCCATGCATCACAAGTGTGGTAACATATTAGTGGTCCAGCCTTCCTCTGACACTAGAAGATCGGAGGCCTGCTCTATATAACTTCCTTGAAAAAATGTGAGTAGATTACAATGTGTGATCAGGAATCAACATTTCTTTTTGAAAAAAAGGTTTATGCCAAACAAGATAAAAATCAGCTATTGAAACTATGGGTTTCAGCTTGATGATTTAAAATAATTATATTTAAAACTCTTTGCTTTAACCAATGCACTAACAAGTAACTATGTCAGTATTCAGAAATTATGTGTACCCTCATGTTTAGGTCAGCAAAACAGTCCATTCCCAAGCAGAGAACAAATTAATTTGAAACTGTTAATCTCTGTCGCAGTAACGACACGAAAGGAAGAGCCAGAGACACCTGTTACCAGGATCAGAGAGAAGGAAGGAAGGGGGCAAGACCCGCCTTCTTTATTTTTTATATACATTTGGAAATCACTGTTCATTGGAGGAAATCAGTTCTTCCTCCCTCAATTACAGTGGTCACAGGAAATGTCCATCAAAGTTCTGTGTCCAGGAGAAAGGAATGCGCTGATAAGATACAGTTACAATAACATAGCCATGTTTACAGAGAAAACTGTGAGAAACTAGCTACAGAAAATGAAAACATCCAGGACTGCAAAAATCAGGGCAACAAATCTCTTTCAGGAGATTGCTTGTGTGTGTGAGTGTGTGTGTGTGTGTGTGTGTGTGTGTGTGAAGAAGTTCGTTAGGAAGTCATGTTACTTTTAGCACATTTGATTGAAAATTCTTGCAGTAGAAGTGCCAGGCATGAAGGGGAATGAGACACGTTGTTTAAAAGGGATCAAGAAAAGAAAAAAATAATATTACTTTTTCAGAGATGCAAATTGCAAGCCAGGCCATGGTGAAAATCTGCTTGTCTGCGCTGTTTATTTCATAACCTTCAGCTATCAAAGCTCTTGGAGGAAAACTGGCAGATTACTAGAGCTCTGCAAATACTTTGGACTTCTCAGGTTTTTTTTTGTTTCAAGATGTTTCTTCTCCCTATTAAAAAGGTTTTCTATATTTCAAGAACCTAGCAATAATACAGCTGTACTGACACCACTTCTTATAGATAGACATAAAATATTTCCATGGGAAAAGACAATCTTCTGTAAAGGCTAACAAAAAATTTGCGAAACCTCTCTTTCTGGGGGAGAAATTGAAAAAAAAAAATTAGAGATGCACATATGCACAAAATACAATACAAATTGTATATAGTTTCTCACTATGATTGCATAAAAGCTCCTGTTACTATATATAAAGGAGGCCATATCTGTAAGTTAGATAAGACTATAAACTAGATAGGCTGTCTTGAGAATCACGGGCTTATATCCTCACATTTCCTAAGGCATATGAAAATAGGCTTTTATCCTGAGGGAAGTGGAAGTGTCTCTGTCAGTTTGGTAGAAGAAACAGCCAGTTGCTGGTGAGGTGGAACAGTAATGTGCAACTGCAGAAATATTTCTACTCCCTAGTATCAAGCCAGTGCCAAGTGAGGGAAATTGCTAGAAAAATAATACTAAGCCTTCATCGAATGTTGATGACTTGGGGCTGGCTTTTACTAAACTGTTGATTGTCTTCAGTAAACTGTATAGATTTTCATCACATTGTGGAGAAGATTGTTTAGTTGTTTGTCAGCCCTGTCACTAAAATCCTCTTCATGTTATATACAAGACAGAAAACTCACACTGCCTTTAATTTCTGGAAGTTCAAGCTTCTCTTCCTTTTCCCAAAGATGTGCAAATGCTTCCTTATATTGCTCCCATGGAGGGTTGCTGAGAGAGGATTAGCAAGGGAGACCACTGGATTCCTGGAATTTTTAAGCTAGCAGTACTCATTTACCTGATCCAAACTTTCCGTGCTGGAGACAGACAGCACAAGCAGTTCTCTTTTGATTAGGAAAGTTTACTTGTCCTGGGGTTCTCTGGGCCCATGTATCTTCTAGTCCTTCCATGTCCACCCATTTCTCACCTGCATTCTCTTCCATTTAGTTGAAATATAGCTATCATGAAAATTATTTGCCTCAGAGTACTCTTTCTGTGTCAGGAATTCTCTTTGGGATTCTGCTGTGCTATGGGATAACTGATTTCTCTAGCATGTACTAAATTTCACAATCTAACATTTTGAGTGAGGTCTGAACCACAACCAGGAGGAAGACAGGAACACAGACAGCTACAGCAGTGTCTTCTCCAGGCTGGCAGGAACTGTGCTGTGTTCCCCTGCAACTGCAGGATGGCTTTCCTGTTGCAAGCTTAGACGTGAACCGCAAAAAGGCTGTATATGCTGTCTAAATAATTGCATTGATCCATTTTCCTTTCCAAAAAAATTCTTGGCAAGTTTTGCTGGCACAGCTGAGATTTTACATTCCAGTGAAAAGAGATGTTGGTCGCCCATCTCTACGATGAAAAGAGGGAGAGTTTTCCTTGGTGAGACAGGTCTTAGAAGGTTGCAAAGACACAAATAAGAGTCAAAAAGTGAAAAAGACATGATTAGAAATTTCAGCTTAGTGTATAAGAAGATGTGGTTCTCAAGTGATGTGACAGAAACTGTGCTGCTGTGAACAAATCTACAAGCATAAGACCTACGAAAAAAAGATCATGAATAATGTCAACATACAGGCAGAGGAAGAGTAAAGGGGCTCAATTTATGTAATATTTTATATATATTTAGGCATAGGATTTCCAAATATGATTTCAGATGGATGTGAGTGTTGATAGTTCCTGACTCATATTTTTGCTCTGCCATATTTTTCAGTTGTTTCTATCGATCATCAGTCCATAACTCTATATGAATTATACCATTCAGGTATCATGACCCTGACCTCATATTATCTACATCATCCAGCACCAGGACTGCCCATGGATACTGAACACAGTCCATCTGTGTAGCAGATGGAGTTAAAATGGAAGTAAACCTCTCAAAGGCCTTGTGTGGGCATGGTGTGTCATCTCCCAGTATTTGCAGGGCAAGGAAGAGAGGGAGGTTGGTTATGGGAAAACACCATCATCCATCTGTGTTTGCAGGGTTTTATCTATTAGAGGATGAAGATTATGGTGGCTATAAAACTTCACCCAGAGCTAAAAGGCAGAGCACTTATGGAAGGCTGGAAGCTGTTCATGGAACAGTGCACCACACACACAAATAGTTGCTCAAAACTGAAATTCTCTTTCCAGCTGCATCTGCTTTTTGTGGCAAGAATATGCAGTTTTTATAGATGGCTATGCTATGATCTTGTTAGAAAAGGGGGCATTTTGTAAGTAGGATGTGTCATAAACAGTCATTACTTCCAGCACTCACAAAAAAAATACCAATATTGACAAGGATATGAACAACTTCAAAAATTCAAATTAGATGATGAAGATCTTAGAATGCAATAACTAACAGCTCTTCCAAAAACTATATGATGGAATAATTCTCTCAAATGTGTTACTCGGTCATCTGGACATGCTGCTAAGTATAAAATACAGCCCAATTACTGATCTTTATCTCTCAAATCAAGATCATTCCCTTTATGATTTCCCCCCAGCTATATAGCAATGTAATTATTTTGCTTATATTAGCATTTCTTGCTGAATATTCTATTCTCACACTGCAACTATTTGAAGTCAAATGGTGAGATTTAATCTTCTCTTTAAAGTAATTCAGAAGGTAAAAAAGTACTTTTAAGTAAGTTTGTAAGTTTGTTTTTATTTGCTTCTGAGCCATAAACAAAAATGTTGTTCATCAAAAACATGGACTGAAAGTTGAATTAAGCTGGGAGAAGAAGATACTTTAAATGAAAGACAAAATATCATTCTGAATTCAGAACACTGTTGAAAACTCAAAGTACGGAAAACACATTTCCTGAATTTTCTTGAATTTTTTATCCCTTTCATTCAGAAACATTGATTCTTTACAAAAATGTGAATGAAAAAGATTATCAGTGAAGAAGACAACACCCTAAGAAAAAGGGGAAAATTTTCACAAATAGTGAGTTCTACAGGATTTTGTGATCAATTTTCCAGTTTCAGGAATGTTTACAGATGGGAGTCTGCTGTAGCTTCCCTGAATACTTCATTTTCTGTAGGGTTGTGGGTTTTGGGTTTTTTTGTTTGTTTGGTTTGGTTTGGGTTTTTTTGTTTTGTTTTGTTTTGTTTTGTTTTGTTTTGTTTTGTTTTGTTTTTGTGAGCAAGTAGCTGTTTCTATTTATCATTAAAGTCTTTTTGAATTATGTATCTTGAGATTCAAGGAACTGTATCTGCCACACTGCGGAGGGGAGTTCCAGTATACCGTAACAGCCCTCTGTCCTATATGATTAAGAGTTAATAAAAATGGGTTTAACACTATCATCTGTGTTAAAGCTACATCCATACTGGCATGGTAAACATGACAATGACATAGTTACAAGCCCTGGCCCATGAGGTCCTTTATTTGTTTGTGTACTCCTTATGAATATTTTTGACCAATGATAACCAGCACTTTCCTAGTCAATGCCAGTCTAGGGTGAGAGAATAGCATAGGCCGGGAACCATTCCTTGCGATGTCAAGGAGATCCAAGCAGTGTAGTGGGAGAGAATACTTAGTAATATTAGCTGCAAAGCTAGAGAAGAGGTCCCAGACCATTTCCTTTACTAGTGATCCAAAGTAGCCTACCATGGCTTAGTGTCTAACAATGCACTAACCAGGTTGTGCTGGGATCCATCTGTCACCAAAACATATGGGAGCCAATAAGTTTTGACAAACATGTTGAAATTTACATTGCTGACAAAGTTGTACTTTAACATGGCTTGTCTAGTTGAGGTGCTCTAGGCCCAACGTATAAAAAGCACCACAATGATTTGTACACACAATGACAACACAATGATTTGTAAAATACAGTTACTGTTTGGGGATGTAACTGATGGGAATTTCATTGGGATGTCTTTTACAGCAAAATTACAATTTTTTCCAACTTCTTTCACTTGATTCCCCCCATCCATGTTCTAACATGCAGTCTGGATCAGAAAACAATCAGTGCTCAGGGCTGATAACACAAGAGGGGGACAGGATGAAACTTACTCCAAGACATCATTGCTACTCACCTCTGTCTTTCAGGCCTCTCTGTACCCTCCCATTCAAGACCTTTTGGTCAAAATTTCCAAACTCTAACTGTAGTGGTTTAGCCCCGGCCAACGGCCAAGGCCCCACTAAGACTGCTTTTTTCCCCCCTTTCCGAATTGAACTGTGTTACTAAACCTATGATAAGAAATGCTGGTAGAGGAGCAAAATCAGGCTGAGACAAGGTCAGAGCTTCTGAGTGATAAAGTGAATTTATTACAGAGTAAAAGGAACAAGCAAAAACAAAGGAACATCTCTCAAACATTCTTTTCTCTGCCGTCCTCCCATTNTCCAAGTTTGATTAAAGTCTCTCACCACAGGCTTTGAAGATGTATCAGTTCCGATGCTGCAGGAACCTCCTCCTCCATTGCTTCTCTTCTTTGGCAGACTGGCATCATTTGCTGGCTTTCATATCTGATGTTTCACTTGTTTTCCCTAGTTATTTGCTGTACTCCTTCTCCCCTGCCTAATCTACTAACTACATGACTACAGGGTTACATGGCGCGCGCATGCGTACTACAGAGATTGCTTCTTAAATACACTGTCGCAGAGGCGTTTCTGTCCTTCCTAATTGGCCCAACTGTGGAAAACAGCACATCAATCTTCCAGGAGCCATCAGAGATAGGCCCTGACTGGACAGCTGTGGGAGCTTCTGGAAGCTCCTTACAGGAGCCATCTTTTGGCCCCTACCACACCCAAAAAGCTAGACCCCCCAGACTTCTCAAACCACGACACTAACACACCTCTACTCTCCCTATTTTAAATGCTCTCCTTTTAGAGTGCCTGTTACGTGACACATGGCCCAAATCAGCGGCTGCCAGAACATTCCAGTCCTAGAGTGATGGTTCTCTCTTTCCCCATGGGAAACTCTTCAGTGTTTTAAACCACAAAACCCACTAATGCAATTGAAACTCAGTCTCCCCTGAAGAAGCCCCCTTGGGGAGGTGAGGATAAGGAGTCCATGAGCCCCTTCCTCAGCACGGC
The DNA here is from genome assembly GCA_013398175.1 of Climacteris rufus. Classification (NCBI taxonomy): domain Eukaryota; kingdom Metazoa; phylum Chordata; class Aves; order Passeriformes; family Climacteridae; genus Climacteris; species Climacteris rufus. The sequence continues at coordinate 517,723 of VZRZ01007530.1, read as the reverse complement.
ATGGGACAGTGCTGCCAGGCAGGGATAAATCTGCCGTCAGTCACCCGTCCTCCCCTTCTCACTGCTGCTCTGGAGGCTTCATGCCAGATGCCCGCGCATTGAAAAACATTTGTTTTGTGCCATAAAACCCAGTGGCTAACAGCTGCACATGTTGTCTCCAGTGTCATAAACCTGTCATCGCCCTGGTATTGTTTACATACGGCTACAAGGCCCTCGTAACTGAGCATCCCTGCGCGGTGCGGCGGCAGCCAACGTTTTCCTGACAGCTGTGTCAACTGGAAGCAGCACAGCCAGCTTATTTACTTCAGCAGAATCCTCAGTAGCCCCCACCCTAAAGACACAAATCAGATTCTTTCATTTCTTTAATGAGCTCAGTGTTAATAATAGATCAACTGCAGTGCAGATGCTGGGGTGGAAATAGCTCGCATTTCACTAACAAGGCACATAATTCTCCTAGAAATAATGGATTTCAACTGAAATAGTTGCAGCCAGCCAGGCAGTACTTATAATGCATGACCGAGTGTCCAAAATGAAATCAAAATCTGGGAAACATGCAAAAGTGCTAATTTTCTACACCAGTGGGATTTATCATGTTCCTACTGATTAATATGAAAAGTTGTTTTGCTGTTCAACTGATAGGGCTTTGTTTTACTTGCACAGACTTGAAAGACATTGATTTAGATATTACAGGATCTTCTAGATTTGCAGAATGTTTTTAAACCAGTAAATCAATTCTCTCTGCATTATAAATGGCAGTTATTAAATAGGAGAATTTTTTTATCTCTATCTTTATGACAAGGATCTTATCTATTGAGAGAACAGTTATTTTTCTTTATATACACATACCAAGGCTTTTCTTGAAAGATCAGAGTTTAATTCACTGTATTTTTCACCATCTTTCATTACTTAAAAAACATTTATTAACCTTCCCTGTTCAAAAGGGGTCATTTACCCAGAATTCTTTACATAGTATGATTTGAAGTTGTTTGGCAAGAGGGAAAGATAAAAGAGAAATACATAAATCAGCATTTGCTTTACAGCACATGCCATCCCACGGATCATTAAAACTGAGGTTAACTTGCTTACCTTCACAGTGGGGGTTGTTCCATTGTTATTCCTTAGTTGTGAAAACTATTCCTTAGTTGTAAAGTGCAGGCACATGTTCTAAAACACAGCTGGTGTAAATTGCTCAAAATCTGTATTAAAAAAGGAGTCTCCAGTTCTTTCATGACAGAGTAGATGGAGCCCTGTAACAAATCAGAACACTTTCAGGATTGGGAGCAACTACATTCACATATTTCTGGACTGAGGTAATTTCTCTTTATTTTCCACAGGATTTTATGTTGCACAGTTTCAGGACCTGTAGGTATGTTGACAACCTCTAATGAAATGCTGCACCGTTCTCAAGTCACTATCAACAAGAACTGGTCCCAGTACCTAGCACGAAGAGAACAGCACCATGGGTGCTCACCTGGGCTTTGAACTGGCTTTGTTCTACTAATGCTTTGCTGACAGGATTATTTCGGGTTGGTTTCTGGAACAGATTTGGTCAGCAGGCACAGGTTCATTGCATTGCATAATGTGGATTCTCCTTGAGCAGGAATCTGTGGAAGAGGTAAGGCCTGGTCCTGCAGTGTCCTAAGCACCTTCAAGGGAAATGCAAACTATTCCACACTTCCATGGTTTGCAGCACCTTACAGTGTTGGTCTCTTATATTTCAGTTCCCTGAGCATTACTAATCTTACCTTTAAACATCACTAATGCTACAGTTTTTAGGGGTGGGATATTAAACCATGAGCACAAATGGTTCTGTTTTTCTGGTCTCTGCCAATTTGGTCTGTCAAAGCCATGAATCTTCAACGCCCTTAGAGCCTCATCAGAAAAATGGAGCTTGAAACGCTGTAGCCATTCTAGAGAACTTCACTGTTAGAAATGACTGGGGCTTTGGCCTGCATCCAGAGTCCCTGTGTGACACTGATGCCTTATCAGTTACTACCTAAAAACAGAAGCCACACGAAATTAGGAGAGTAAAAAGCGGTTATATTTATGAAGGGCCTTCAGGTACATTTAGGACAGACAGAGACCCCCCCAGGGGCTTCACCCAAAATGGACGATGAGTCACAGGATTTCATACTTTTGTAAGTTTGGTACATTGGCATATTGGGGTTTAATCTTCCAATTATAGCTTCAGGTAATGAAGTCATTTAGCCTCAGTTTCCTCCCCCACATCCCGCTTTTGTTTACATTTCTTGGGGCCTGAGACAGTAAAGTGTCCTTGGGTCTCAGACCTGGAGAGGAATTGTTTTGTCTAACCAAAATGGGAAAACAGTAGCTAACACTCTATATACAGAGTTTAGAGTTACACACTAAAGAATTGCAGGATTACAAATGCATGAAAAATATACAAGCTAAAATCCTAAGGCATCAACGTTACCCTTTTTAGGCAGGGTGAGCTGTTGCCCTGCTCTATAAACACATCTTGGAGGAGATCAAATACCTACTGGGCCACATCTCCACTCAAAAGGACACTCCACTAGTGAACATCCACGTGATAACTGGGGTTTGTTCTCCTGGTGGCCAGTGCTCATGGTTACTCCCGACAGTTCCTCCTTGTATCTAACAAGAGCCATTTTTGATCCTGCCTTGATTAGCAGTCCCTGGGTCGGTGGGTGGTCACCAGGCTGTTCACTACTTGTTAGTCTTTGTTCTACCCAAAGGACATTGATCCTAGTTTATCTAAAACATTTTCTTTAAAAGTTTTGTCTTTGATTGAAAGCACCAGCCTGAACTAGCTCTAAATCTTATGTATTATAGATTTTGCTAAATTAGATGGAATTTGAAAAATTACCTCTAAATGTCTCATTAATAATCAGCCAGAGTCTGTCAGCCCCCACAGGATGATCAAGGAACATTTTTTGCCTTTGTGGTGTTTTGCTACACACTGGTAAAGGTTATGACATTCTCATTCAATACTTCTTATTTCCTTAACATTAACGACAAAATGGGCAGCAAAAAATGTAACACCTTTAGAATAGATTAATTTCATCCCCCTATTTGTATTCATTGGTTTTATTATCAACATCACACATTATCTGCTGTGGTCTGGCATTTTAAAAGGGAGGATGACTTTATGCAGTAAGGGCAATAAATAATAAAATAGTAAAATAACATTATGTTCCAGCAGATAAATATATATTAGCATTTCATAGAACTAGTTTCGCGTACTGACCATCTAATGAAAAGGGAATTAATCTAATTTATTGTTAAATCATTTTTATCTAGGAATGTGTACATTAGTCTTTATGTGATTAATATACACTAATACTAGAGCACCCTTTTCATGCCCTTAGTAATTAGCTATTGCCTGATGTGAGGCCATAACTCTGTCTATTTAATAGCAATTATAATCTATCATGTATTGGCCTATTCAGACTTTTAAGTTTTGGGCTCTTTCTCAAGAAGACTTTAGATTTTTTATTTGCTCATACCACAACTGTTCCACATGGGAAGACTAAAAGTTGTCATGAACACTTCATTTGAAAGAAGAACATGAAATCCATAGTAACAACAATAGCCGAGAAAAATATTTCCATTTGATTGAAGTTTTGGGTATCCTCTAAATAACAGCAATATTTCTTCCCTGGAAAGAACATATGGATTGCAATATCTGTCACCTATTTCAGATATTAAGTTTCACAAGTAGGTAATGGCGTTTTAGGATGCCTTCTAAACTTCAATTTTTTATTATTCCTCTTTTTCTCTATTTTCCTCCTCCAAAATCTTTTTCTTCAGAATATGAGGTCATCCTCCAACTACTACATTGCATGTTTAATAGTTAGTTTTATATAATTCCAAACTCCCAAAATATGGACTAGTGTTCCAAATTTTGAAATGTTATTAGAATTCTTAAGATTTAAATAAGAAGAAATGCATCAAGTTTTGTAAATATTATTACATGCAGCTTTCAGGCATCTGTGTTTGAAGAATAGTTATATGCTAAACTAATTACATGAATTGCCTTAATCAAGTTCAGTCTTTGTGGACCTTCCAAAGGGAAGTTGAACAATGGAAAATTAAAGATAAAACTGAAGATGTCCTAATAGGGATATGAATAAACAGATAAAGCCAGAGTAGCTGTAGCTGAGTTTTACTTCTGAATAGTACATATTTTGATTTTTGTTTTTGAGTAGATGCATCTTTGTTTCTGACATCTGCATCTTCTGTGGCCTCTGTTGTTATTTTATCTTTTGGTATAAATTGCACTGTTGACTCACTTTGTTTAACTGACTTAAGGATCTGGTTTCATGGACACCAACAAACTGACTGAAGTCTCCAGCTCCTGGAGAATGCATCTGGGCCATACAAAGGTTCTATGTCTATATTGGTTGCCCTAATAACAGAACGTTTCCCCAAACCTGTGGTGTTAGAGACCACCAAAAAATTGGGGATAGTCGAATCCATAACAGGTACAATCTAGTGGATCATGTCAGTATGAGGACTTCTTGTTCACTGAAATATGCCACTAATATCAGTATAACTGACTGCATAATTTATGGGGACAGAGCTGGCATTTAGGATAATCAAGAAATTTATATGCATGTTAGCCTTCCTGGCAAAATATATACACTAAAATCATGGCCCAGTATTACAAGTCCTGAAATGGCTCTCCATGTTAAAAAGTTTTGTTACAGAAGCTGTCTATTGCCTATACCAATGGATGTGTGAAATTGAGTTATGCTTGGCTATGATTGCAAGCTGTGTGTTGTTTTTCTTGGCATGGTGAAAATCCACCTTCTGGAATGTCACTGCTTGCCTGCACACCATCCTCTGCTAAGCTCTTGTGGCTCCCCTGATGACCTGCTGGTTTAAAACACATCAGGGGAAAACAAGGAGAAAGAACAGATGATTTGGGTAAAACAAAATTCAAGCGTTAAGATACTGAAATCAGCACAACACTTTGCGAGAGTCCAGAGCTGTCTGGTATCTGAAATTCAACCTCCTCATGGAGCTGGGAACCTCAGAAAGCTGAGAACTGAAAATTCACAGATACGCTATTATAAAACAAAATTCTGGCTTTGACAGTAAGGAAACATTAACTCTCCCATAAAAGTCCATGTAAGGACAGGTTTAATGGGAATGTTTACAGTAAACTTCAGTTCAAGTTTCTCATGCAGCTGGTCTTTGGGTCCATCATATACAAATACTCATAGGAAAAGCTCTTTAAAACCAAAATGAAAAATAATCTGCTTAATTTAATACATTGTCACAAACACAAGTAAACTCACAAGGAATGTATTCAGACTGGAAATGAGAAGGTTTGCAAAGAACAGAGCACTGAAATTCAGACAGCCTTCAGGAGGGGGAGTGCAGATCAAAAACTTGAACAAGTTTTGTGATGAGTCTCATTGAAAGTATTTAAGGCAAATGCTGTCCATGCTAACAAGGATATCCTTCATGTTTCCAAACTACATTTTACGTACGTACTCTCACCTTGAGGTAGTTCTGGAGCAGAGACTAGATTAATTTTTGCAGCTTGCTGGGCTCCCTCATTTCATTCTGATAATATCCTATATGCCCAGAGGCATAGATAAAAAGTTAAGAATCATTATTTTCAGAAGATTAGGTAAAAGTGGCAGCTGAAAAGAAGATTATAGTCTTTTCCTCTTCATATAAGGCTAAGCAACACTGCTTGTGAACATTCATTTAGGTTGTGTCATTATGGGATCCAAGTTAAATGCAGAACTTTTGACAAGGTTGAGCAGCTCATATGCTCCCCAGGATGTCTGCTCTTTCTGATCTTGCTGCTACCATCTGAGCAGTATGAACAAACAAATGCACAAGCTAAGTCAGGTGGGTCTTATGCCACTTCTAGCAACTAAACACCTAAACCTTCTAAAGTGAAACACAGTGAAGTATAAAAATTCTTTTTAATTCTGTTTGAATGCGTGCTCCATACTCTGAATTCTTATAATAGCAAAATTCTCTTTGAAGTTGTTCAGTTGTCCAGCAATTTACACTGTCAGGGGATTTCTTGGATTTTTTAGTTGTCCTGTTCTCAGGCTTTGGATTGAATGAAAGCTTGCCTGAGAAAAAGTCTGAATGTGGTCTTTGCTGATTAAATGAGAGGCCAGTATTGCTGTGAGTCATGAAGTGACGAGTTCTCACTGGGCTGACTTCTTTAAAAGCTACGCAGCTGTTGTCTCATCACATTTGTACATATATATATATATATATATACATATATATATATATATAAATGAATAAATACTTGTCACACTCTTGCTCTATAGTAAGGAGTAGGTACAAAGCAAAACTTCATGATGTTTAGAACACTGCTGGTTTTCATATCAGGATTTTCCCGGGTCCTAAGAAAAGCTTGTATGGAACTAGTTCTTCTACCCCTTGAAAATAGCACCTTATACTCCAGTAAAGATCAAGGACATGTTATTTAAGGGAGACCAGAGTGGACACGTTTTGGAACGATACAATAATTCTGCTTTTACTTAAAGTCATGACTGCCTTTGATGTCTTTCTGTCCTGCTTTTCTTTCAATTTGGTTGATGGAATATAAAATTTGCTCAAAACTATAACTTGATATAATTCCTGTGAGTAACTTATGGTAAAGATATTACCTGGGGTTTGTGTGTACTGTGAAAGGAAAAAAAAACCAAATGTTTCCAGTGTATCATTAATTTATTTTATTATAACCATAAAATGCATTGAGTAGAAGTAGTATTAGGTCTATGTTTTTCAACCCATTTTTCTTGTTACTGCAATAATGCTTCAGCAAAACTTTTTTTTTCTCCTTTGTGTTGCATGCTTTCTGCGCACTCATTCTTCTCCTAATATCAGGGGGGAAGTTATGATGCTGAAAACAAAACTTTCACCTGCTAGTCTTTCATACTGTACGATTTAGTTGCTGTCTTCATTAGTGTCTCTGAAAAAGGATTCAAAATGTGCAAGTTTTGAGCAAAGGGCAAAAGAAGAACTATCCAAAAATCAGTAAAGGTTTGAGAACCTTTAAATTATTTATTTTTAATTATTATAGTTAAAAATTTAATGTATCCTGGAATAAATGAATTGATTATTATTGATTTTTGTGATGACTTCAGAACAGAGAACTCTCACCCTGACTAAATAAATTGAGTGATAAACTGACTACATTGTTAAACATTAGCCTGGAAGTAAAAGATAAGAAAGCACATGCTTTGTACTCTGATCAAGCAAGTTGTCAGTCAAAGCTGCAGAAATATAGCTAAGAAGTTTAAGAACTGAAGGAGCATAAGTTCAGGGCCCAGGAGGGGAAACATAAGACCAGAAAATATGCCAATTAATGGAATGAAAGCAAAAATATTTAAAAGGGGTTTCCCTCAGGAGACAGCATGAAAGAAAAGACAACAGTTGATTCAATAAGGACAAAAGCACAAATGAGCTAACTATGAAAAGGATTAGAATATTTATGGGTGATGGTGTCTGAAGAATTAAGGAATACTAGCTTGTAATTACTGTGAATCTATTATGCCCCAGTCTCATGTTCTAATTTGGTCTCGTCTAGCCTTTGAACAAATATGCTCATCCTTAAATTCCAGAGCAAAAGAAATAATCCTTTTCTAGTTGCAGTCAGACTATGAAACTGATTATGATCAGCAAAAACTCAAAGACTGTAACAAACAAAGGAAATTTCACTGAAGTTTCCTGTCCATCATCTGTATCAGTGTTTGCAGGCTTCACAGCAATTTAAGGTTTATTTTAGCAATGCTGTGCTCATGAGGTCCAACAGCAATACAGGTCCTCACGCTCCCCTTCCCATACAATGCAAGGTAGAGAAAGACAAGACAGAGAGAACAGCACAAAGAGTCACCTATGGCATGCAGGACTCTGTCAGAAGCAGATGTGAAGGTGTGCATGCAGACAGGAGCTGTTCCTTGTGCTGGGTTTATTGCTGGTGAAACCAGCTGCTCTCTCAGGAAGGAGGTCTCACCACCAAACAAGAGATGCCTTTCAGAGGAATTTCACCAAATCTTCAAGGAGCATCCCTGGTTTTAATACATATCTGAGGCTCATAAATCATATTTTACCCTGCAGTTTGTGAAGATATTTCAAACTAGAAAAGGAGAGATAATAAAAAGGAAGTTTGAAAAATTTTAGTGTCTTGAGATTCAAAGGGTTTCAAATACTTCAATTCTAGGACCGGATTTTCAGAAATCTACATGAGCCAGCATCCTTCCTGAGGTGAAAACTGCTGCTGAGGTATTCAGAATATTCCACCAATACAACAACCCAGAGAACAGTCACATCCCTCAATGAACCACAGATCTCTGAGCTGAAAAAGAGATGGCCCTCAGTGGACCCTCTGGAGAGGACCAGTGGAGAGAGGACCATACTGTCAGTGAGCCTTGCTCTCCTCTTTCTCCTCCTGAAGCAGGGAAATGTAATCGTTTTTCCATCAGGCTTCCCACCCTATCCCATGTCAGTTTCATTCAAATCAAATAAGAATTGTCAGTTACTCATCAGCACATTGCTAATTGCTTATCTGTTTATCCTTACCACTGTTGCTCACTTCACATAGGAGATAAAGCATTAGTGAGCTGGATTGCCAGCTCCAATAGAGCCTCAGCATCCCATTTTGGAAGTCAGGACTGGGAAGTTCTGTAGGACAGTGGTGGTTTTCTGCTTTTTAGTGCCTCACCTCAGCCACTCACAAGGATCAGGGGAGCAACACAGTATTTTCTGTGTTTAGTTTTCTGTGTTTAGTGAGCTTCTGTCATCATTCTGTTTCCAGGCTGGCAATACAGAGTTTTCCCTTTTTCTTGATGGAATACAATTTGTTTTGTATCCAGCATTTGAAGAAAAGGCAGTAAAAAGTAAGCTTCCTGAGGTAATTATGCTCCTCTAGAGTCAGCAAATCCAAATATGTTGGTATAGCAAACCCAGACAGGTGTGTAAATGTAAGGACATGAAAGTACAATATTGTTGGGATAAATTTGCTACCACAACATTTCCAGGACCAGGGGAGAATTTCTACAACTGTAATTAAGCTGTGCCTACCTATACAGGGACAAGCACAGAGGAGATCATACAGCCTTAAAAAACTCTGCACTGTCACAGGCAGGTACCCTGACCTTACACCGGATATTTGTCCATTCTAACAACTACATTTCTACCACTTCCCAAAAAAAAGAATTGCAAAGACATGACTCTATTTCCTGAACTAATAATTTGGCAAAATAATTCCAATAAATCAAATCCCTACTGAGTAACATGCAGAATGGTGGGGTTGTGTGCTAGAAGAGGGGAATGGGAAATGTTGGCTCTCATGAAGCTAAAAAGAGCAAACTGATATTTTTTAATTTGCTTAAACAAAAATTGTTCCCTAGATGGAACACTGTGTGCTGTGTTTTGCCTGGAGCAAATGTTTATGGCTGAGTTATAAAATAGAAGTTTGTGGCATCTCATGGTGCTGCTGTACATGCACACACAGACACAGACACAAGTCACTCCTGTCCAATTGCTTTACATCAGATTAAATCTCTGCTGTCACAGCTGTTAATGGGTGTCTTGGGAAGCATCAGGTTTGAAAAGGTCCTTCATCTAACACTTGTCTATCTTTTGTCAGCTTGTTACAGTGATGTGTGGTATGCTTTTTTATGCCCTCCATGGCACCCATCAGTACTTCAGGTAACAGCACAGGGAACCAAAACTAGACTAGGCATGGCTGGAGGAAATATTTTTATGTAGAATCTCAAAGCAGACAGTACCTTGTTTTACTAGAAGATTCAAACAAGTGCTGAATTTTATCTTGGCTTTGTGTCTTTATCGGCAACACTAACAACTCATTAATCACCAGAGTCATTCTGAAGAAACATGAACAACATAAGGACGAGCAAGAATTCACCTGATTTATTTTTTCCATCTTTCATCACCTATGGAGAAAGTGAAGAATTAATGCTTTTGCAATTTTTTTTCCTGATATGTACTGTATAGCAAATGATCATTACATGGAGCAGTGCTAGCCTGTGATTCTGCAAATTGCAAATATTGCAGAAGAGTGGTTCATCAGTCGTCTTGGTCAGTGTTGTAAAACTAATTTTCTTTTTATATTGAGGGAAGTGCTCACTGCTTTGACACAGTATAAGCTATTTTGCCTGCACTGTATAATAATGAGCTTAGTCACTAAGGTATAATCTTAATAAGCAAAACAAGCAGAATAATAATTCAGAGTTTGCACTCTGTGGTCTCCATACAGATTTTGAACTGCCTCTGGGACTGTTATGCACATGAAAATCTATGCTGTAAAGGTATGTAAGGTGGAGTTCTTGTCTTGCTCTAAAATGGTCTCCTGAAAACCACAAAGTTCAGGCTGTGCTAAGGGAATAAGTGCTTCCATCCTGCCCAGAATCATACATGGCAAGTGTATGCCATAAAAGGAGTGAGAGCTTACCAGTGGGGAAAGGCTCCTCAAAGACTTTTGAGGTTGTGATGTAGGCTGAGTTTAAAGTGTCTCTGTTTGACAGATCCATTACCACTGAGGACTCTGGAGGTCAACCAAAACTCCTAAGTCAGGGCACTAAAAGTGTGTATTTTCCACTACCTTTCTCTCAAGTTCATGCATACACATTCTGTTTTTAAGAGCAATCAGCAAGACATGCATGTGTCTGTGGGAGCTTGGATCACACTGTCCCCTCCAAAACATCTTCCTGGGGAGTCTTTACTTTTTCCCCCCTTTCTTTTAATATCATAATGACAATAGTTACTATTGATAGTAAGGGAAATACATGCAGCTCCAGACAACACAACCTAGGAAAAACCCTGGTGAAAATGCATATGGTCAGAGAGATGAGAAGGCAAGAAAGTACATGTCCCTCATTCCGTATTCATTAGACCAATGTGTAGGACACAAGTTTCACTCCACAAACATTTTGAAAGTATAATTGTCTTTTCTGAAAGTGGGAAATTTCAAAATACTTTACAAAGGAAAGGATCGTTTTTGAAGTGTATGAGTAATGCGAGATTTAAAATAAAAATCACTCCCATCTACTTCTTTAGGAGCAGTTATGAAACTACCTGTTCCCTTGAAAAGACTAAGTAGTTGTGGATGACCTGTCTCTGGAACTGTTCAGCTGCTGAGTTGGAAGAAGCTTTGAGCAACCTGGTCTAGTGGAAGGTGCCCCTGCCCTGGTAGGTGGGTTGGAACCAGATGATCTTTAAGGTTCCAACTCAAACCATTCTATGATTCTATGAAATTTCCTTAAACTAATACTTTATAAAGCTCTTGTCTGGCTCAAGTATCTGTGCTCTTCCACCTGCTCACCAGAGGTGGTGATCAATGTTCTCCAATAAGCAATGGCTTCAGTGAGAGAAACCTAGAAAATGGGTTTTAGCACAAGTGGTGCCCAGGAAAACCTGTCTCCTGGCAGCATTTCTCTTCAATAGCAACAAGAAACCTGAAGTATGCAAGCAATTCTTTTACCCATTCTCAGTGGACATCAGTCAAATGGCTTATTCATTTTGCTGACATTAGGAAGTGTTGGTCTTTTCATAATAGACTGTTTCTTTGGTTGTTCTAGGTCACTGAGTAGAGTAACTTCCCTAACTAAATGTTTGAGCCCTCAGATCAGTACCTGTTAACAAAACTGATTCTGTTACTTTTTGATTTATGTCAGAATAAGTCACAATTAAAGCTAAAACCCTTGGTATGGTAAAAACAAAGTCCAATATACAAAGCATTCTGCAAGCATTGTCCCAACTGCCAATTAGTTCTGGTTCATAGAGGGCTCTCTGGAACAGCAGCTGAATTGCAAATCTTTGTTGGTAGGGTAGTGATCAGCACCTGCTCATAGACACAGCAGTTGCCAGCGGAGGCTTTCTGTTCTACAAATAATAATGCACACTCATAAATGCATGTTCTCCTCTCCCTGTTGTCAAAGGCAGTGAGAAACAGCAAAGCAGTGAATTTCATCAGTCACTTTCATTTTGATGTCTGTTGCCAAATACCTGTCAATCAGTTCTGGGGCAAGGGCAAGAAAGGAAAACCATCTGACAGATGGGGGAGCAGATGGGGGAGAGTGGAAGAGGAACCACCCACCCCATCAAACTGCAGGCAGTAGCCACAGCCACAGCAGGATTACTGCCGTCTGGAGTCAGGGTGTTTTGTTGTGCTTTTCAGGTTTTGGGGTTTTTTAACAGATGTGGGCCCCATCAACTCCATTACAGCATGATCCATATTTTTTCAAGCTGGGTTTCCCAGGGTGTCTTTCAGTGCAATAACTGAAGTTATTGCTTTCAGGTTTCATTACAGGCAACCACTAAGAAAGAGGATTTAATTGGAGTCAGGACTTTGAGGAAGTTCTCTTCTTTGCCCTCCTTCCCATGAACACACTTGTCTACCCCAGATAAAACTGTGTCTCCTCTGTCAGATTAACCTTCTCAAAAACCTTTATCTAATTAGTAATTGCTTTGAGTTAAAGTGGACACTAACACTGAGGAACAGCTGAGAAACCAAGAGACAAAATAGTGAACAAATTTAAATCACTAAGTGCCAACAATTAAGCCCTTAAAAATCTATCCACCAAGTTTGTTTTTATGTGCAAACAGTCCATGAGAAGATTGTAGCTCCCTTCCCTGCTTGATCCCAGAAACTCTTCATGAAGCTTGTTTACACCTTGTGATCAGTAGTAGCAGCCTCACCCCTTAGGCTTTTTCTTCTTTGAATAGCTGAGCTTGTCATATAATTCAGTCTTCTAGTGTAAATAGCATTTCTTGTGGTTTTTTTTCTATTCACTTTCAAGGTGTATTTCTGTGTAACAGCTTTAAAGTGTTTTCTCAGCACTTGTGGTTAATAGAATTTGTTCACAGCAATCTGTAAAAGTCAAATCAAACAGGGAAGAGAGTGTTAACACAGCAATGCTTTAAAACGTATGTGTATATGCAGCAAGGCTTGGGGAGGGAATTACTTTGCGGGTAGTTGAGGGGATGGAGTGGGAGTTGTCCATCTGCTTTTCCAGTGTCTCTTCAGCTCTAGCATATTTTGTAGATAGACTTATAAACAATAGAATACATTCCAGAAGGAACCTCAGAAACTTCATCTCCAGCTCTTCATTTCAAAGACTAAACTACTGCACAGATGTCCACCTGTCCTGCCCCTCAGATACTCCTAGAGATTCTGCAACCTACAATCCATTTCAATCTTCATATTCCTTTAGACCTTTACTTCTCTAATTAAAATGTATTTCCTAATGTCCAAACTAAATGTCTTCAATTAGATGACTGCAACTAAATTGCTGCAAGTTATACTTATTGCATCTTATCCAACCCGCAGAGGACTCAGAGGATGGTTATTACCAGTCTCTTTGGTTACGCATCCTTCTTTTTCTCTTCCATAGACTAACCAACCCTCAGTCCTCTGTTCTCTCATCAAGCATCTTTATTATGTCCCTATCCTTCATAATGGTGGTATTCAAATTAGGTATAGTTTTCTAGTTGAAGACTTGACAAAAATATTCTCTGCTATAATTTGTTTAGAAGCAATCACATCTCGGGTCTTCATCTAAAGGGATTTATTTCCATAATTAGTATGGAGCCATTGAAAAATTGTAAAACCACTTGAAACCAAATATTCTGAGCAAGTTTAATATCACATCTTACACATGAAGTAGTCGTAATCTATTAAAAACCATCAGGATCAGGTACACTATTGTACTTGTCTTATTAACACATGGTGGTTAAGAAAGAGCCTTTCACTTTCTCTGAGAGCTTCAAATTGCTCATCAAGAGAACACACAATCACAGAATCAATTAAGTTGGAAAAGACTCTGAGATAATTGAGTCCAACCTGGCGATCTTAGTTTGTCAGACGTCTTGTGTATTTGAATTTAGTTCTAAGTAAAGAAGAGATCCGAAGTTACTTCACTCCCTGTCCTGTACTTTAAGTCAGTGTATATGTATTTGCAGGTTTCCATCTTTGGATTGTATCTGGATATATGTCAATGCTATTCCAGAAATAGGTGATTTGAGGGGTTCTTAAGAGGCCGTGCATAAAAACCAAGCATTTCTTGAAGTTAGGCCAATTCTGACTGTGTTGTATATAGAAAAAAAAATCCCAAAACTTCAACACGGAAGTAATTTGCAGCAAGGCAAAATTCATATTTTCATGGCTTCATAACAAAAGATTTCAAGATTTTACTTTTAAACCAACTCTTCTCTTGCAGAATAATGCTAAAACTGTATTAAATGTTTCACATGCAAAAATAAAATAAAATTCTGTAACATCTCTTTTATGGTGAATTGTTATTATTTTTATTCAATGCAACTACAAAATGAGGCTTATTTCTGAGATCCTTTATGATATGAAAAGGTCCTCCCCACAACTCTACTGAATGCAAAGACTGCAGCTCAAGTCAGCCCACCTTCACAAGGAAATTTGTAGCCAGTAATGTAGTGTAGTATTTCTTTGTGTATCAGTTGCATCCTAATAAAGATGATGCATGTATATAGTGATGGCAGGAGTAAATACAATTTTCAGGTATGTGTCCATTACTTCTATTTATCTTGTATAGAATCAGAATTACTAGAGAGTTGGTTTATAGTTTGAAGCACCTGTATCTTGCAAGGACCATTTTAGAGCACCAGTTGCAAAAACACAGACAGAAGTAAGTCATCAGGCCAAAGCAGATAGGCAGAACCATCTTAATCTGATGGTCAAAGACACTAAAGAAAATACCTTCTTGAACTACACTTTTTACTACTCCAGTTTGCAATCTGTCATTTCAGCTTATAGTTAAGTCTATCTACCTAACTGTTTATTTTGGCTAAGATATAGTTTTGGGAGTAACTGAGAAGTTGGCAGCAGTTCTGTTCTTCCTGATTCTGTCCTCGAGTGGTATCCTTCATCAGAAAGGTGACACAGACAACTAGGGAGGTACACAGTGCAGCAAAATTTGTCAAGGGTTATCTGTCAGAGCCCTTTAGAAACATGCTTTAATACCTCACCAAGCAACATTTAGAATTATCATTGAGCATGAACTTCTATAACATCTTTCCCTCTGTAGACTTCTGTTGTTTCTTATTTTTGCTTGTCATAAAAAGAGTTCAGGAACAACCTAGGCTTTCATACAGTATTTATATTTTTTCTGCCCTCAGCCCAAGGCTGGAACACAAGATGAAAGACCAACAGCAAAAAAAACCTGTTCTTGAATATCTGAAGATCCAAGTTGATCGTACAATTTCAACTTGTTTTCTTTTCCAAATTGGTTCATCTCTGTCTCACACTGCACGGAAAAAAAAAAAAAACCAAAACCCAAAAAAGTGTGTGCATGCACATTTATGAGTAATTTTATAAAATTTTATGTAATTGCAATGTTAATGTTTCCTGTGAAAATCAGCTGCCTGAAATGACTATGTTCTTTCCCCCCTCTGGTTTTCCTTTCCAATTGTTAAATGTTTGTTGAAATAACAATAACTTGATTTTCTGCATTATTGCTGCTCCATTAATACTGATGTTGATGCTGTTCTACATTTATCACCTTCTTATCACATTTTCCATTTAATAGTTCACGTCATAAGACTTCATACGAAGGCACAAAGACAAACAACTATCATAAATTTAGTGCTCTCCTAGTGAACTTTATGACAGCATTTTTGAATGACCTTTTCTGTTAAACAAAAGTCATTGTACGAGCACAACATATTTATTACAGTCATAAATTCAGATACCAAAAATATTAAATTTTTTGCATAAATATTGACATGATTGCAAATAAATCTATTTGGAGATAAAAAAAACCCCTTCTGTTTGTTGTTATAACACAGTATTGTACTAGAATGCACAGTGTTAGAGTACATGGTGATACATGGTTGATGCTGTAGCTGCAGGCTGCTGGGGTCTGGCCATCTGAGAAAAGTGTCTGGAGGTGCTGGTAGACACCAAACAGGGATAAACAGGAGGTTTAAGGTAGGACAGGTTTAAGGTACTAATACAATTTGCCATTAGTGATGTGTATGTGACATGCTGTGACAGAACAAAAGGACCAGCCCCAGAGAGTTAATGTAAAGTTGTCAGAGTAACAGCTGAAACTGTCACTTTCAAACATGACTCATTGGCCCAATATTTTAAATTCCAAGACGATTAGGAGATAAAGCTGACTCATCCATCAAAAGAGTGGCATTTCTGGAGGAGCTATGTGTTATCTTGACATGAATTTGAGAGTGCATTTTAAAATTCAATGTATTTACAAATAACATAGAAAATGTAGTGAGCAGTGAAGTATAAAATTTGCTGAATCCAAGGGGTTGATCAGTGTAATAGGGAGACTGGGTGTTGGGGGGAAGTGTCCACATTAGCATTTTCATTTTTTTGGGAATGTGCTTTTGAAGCAAATGTTATGATTCTCAATGACTGCACTTTATTTTCCATTGTCAAAAAGTCTTAGAGTGCACAATCCACATTGCAGTCTAGGAGAAGCTAAGCCAGATGACATACTCTGAATACAAAATAATTTTCAATCCATGAGCTCAGGTTAGGCCCAAGTAACCTCCCCCAACCATACGTAAAATATATGTACTGTGAATATTGAATTCTCAGCATCAACCAGTTCACTCTAAAATTGGATCACTTTAAAATATGTTTTTACTGAGCTGTACCACTCCCTAGTGCACAGGAGGACAAAATGGATCTGAAATTCAGTTTATATAACCATATATATAGCCATGCATCTGGGAGAAGAGGGGAGCAGTAGTATGTGTAAAGATTTTGGGAACAAGTTAAATGGTTCTTGTACCTCAAAACGGGTAATCAAGGGCAAAGACTGACTGAGCAGTCTAGGAAAACAGATAAAACCCACAACATCCTGACACAGATGGTGCTGATTTTTCACTGACTTTCCCAGTATTCTTGTACTGTCAGCCAACAAATGGCACTTGTCAGAGCCAGGTTTGAGTCAAAAGTGGTCCTTTACCCATCAGCAGTGCACTGATGGGTGTCATGTGGGTACAAATTATTTATTCTCCTTTTAGCATCTGCTTGTGCTTGCTGCTAGGACCAGACTAGGACCAAGCTAGGACCATTGTGTGGTTGGACCCACACAATGAAAGAGACAAGGTAAGAAAAACAAGTGAATCAAGAGATAGTGTGGATCTAAGAAAGTTGTATTTTAACCACCACTTGCAAAATCTTTTGTTCACAATCAAGACCTCTTTCTGTCCTCTCAGAAAGGTCAATAACAAAGTAAAACTGCAGTAAGAACTTCAATGACTTGTTCTATATTTGTCACTTTGTACATATCATGTTCTTTAATGCTTTTTAAACCATGTATTCATGGTTGATTGCTGTGAGTCAAAAAAAAGAAAAGGTAAATTTAAGGCAATGAACCTTCTAGAGTAATGTTTTTCAGCCTATATTCTAAGTCCAGGAAAGCCTTCTGTTTAAGTGGAGTCTTAAATCACTGTACAGGAATGTCCTCACCTTCACCAGAATGCTTTTAGGGTATCTTGGTTTGAGAATTACTCTCTCCAAGGTTGAAAGGGGAGTCTGTTTCTTCTCATTTTGGGTCCTTGAGTGCAACTGTTGAGTAATAACCAGCTTCAAGAATAGCTGTCAGTCCATCAGACTGAACTTGGAGCTGGAGGTGATCAGAAAACAAGAGAAATCTGTGTAACTTAAAGAGAGGCAGAATAATGTTTAAAGACACTTGCCCCTGAGCAATACAGAGTCGCTTCCTGAGTGCTGTTCCAGACATGCTGGCGGGATTTGACTGGGAGCAGGGGGTGTCAGACAGGCAAGGTAAAAATAAAAGAATTAGTATAATTGGAAGATGCCTTTTGCAGCAAGGAAAAAATTGAGCCCTTTAGTCACCATTCAGTTTGTGCTGGCTGAGAGCACCCATTCTCTGCTTGTTCCTGAGCTACACTGTTCTTACTGCTGCTTTCTGTAATTTTGAATATATGCTTCCTGGGCTTGGAATTAACATACTATTTGAGGCATGGCAGCACTTAATAGAGGAGCACCTCAAACTACTGCTGCAGCATACATAATTCTCTTCGTTCAAACCATTCTGATGGGAGACAATCAAACAATAATTACCCCAGGGAGGAATTTGGCCCATTTAGTCTAGCAAGACCATGTGGTCCATCAGACACAGCCTTATAAACCCAAAAGATAAAAATCCACCTACATTGTCTTTCCCTTTTAAGTCTTATAACATAGGTAGCTGTCATTTTTCAGCTGCCTATTCAGATAATTTATAATACTTGTATTGATGACTTATACCCTTTGTTCCTTTTGTGTGAGGATTTGACCTGAAATGCTTATTGTCTACTCACTGTTTTAAAAACTTCTGTGCCATAGATTAAATACTTGCAAGGGTGTCACAGAGAGTCTGGAATTTAATTTCCTCTCAGCTGAGTGCTATGACTTGTGTTGCATTTTCTCAGCAACGTGAACAGTCTTGATACCTATTACATGGCCACTGTCAGACGGATTTAAAAAGGGTCATGAGTGGAGAAGCTGGGACTCTGGTAGCTTGTGAACTAGACCCATGGCAGAGTAAACTCTACTGCAGTGACTACAAGAGTATGGACAGTGTGAGAAGCATGATTCTAGACTGACAACTTTATAACTGGAAACAGATGCTTATATGTACCTGTTGAAATGGAAGATAAAATAAATAATCTGTGACTTTCTCAGTCCTTATCAAGTCCTAAGCAATATTTTTTTAAGTGCACTACTATCTTTTTTCTGAGGTGGTTATGAATTCTCTGCTCATATTGTTGGATATAGACATAATTCTTATTAATACTTTTCTCAAATGTTTGTAGCATACTAAATCCAGAAATAAATATGTCATGTTATAAAATGAAGGACTGTTTGCACACATCAAAATGCAAATTTAGAAGGCCATACGTAAGGAGTACTTGCACGGAGGCGTGTGATGTTCCGATAAGTACTGAGATGGCAACTGCTATATATTGACTTCTTTCAACAGAAAGTGACTATCCAGCTACCACTGCAGAGAATTCCCTCAAGCTTTTTTACACAGTCCTGCAATGACAAACTTCAGTGACATCCTGCATTTGTGTGAAAGCTAAAGGCTGAACTATGTGAAGGTAATTTGTAACAGGAGATGACCTGGGGTCTGACTGATGGTCTCTTTTCCTCTTCACATCTGCTCTGTAAATCCTAATGGTCAATAAATCAGTTAACTGCTAGATATGACTTGAAATTATACCATGTCCCCACACCAAGGACATTGGATTTGCCTGCTTTCTCAATGCTCTGAGAAATCCACAGAGAAATAGGTACAAAACCGAAGTTTCAGGGAGCCCTGAGGTCACTGTCATGGCAGAGCAAGTGCCAGTAGCTCCTGCAAAATGGGCAGCCACAGCCAGGGTCTGCTCACAGGGCACCTCCACAGTGTCCTGCATAAGCTGAGAGCTGGAACCAATCCCCTGGGATGCTCTCAAGGCCTTGATAATAGTAGTGTTCTCATAACAGCATAGTTTGGGGAGCTATTTGGTTCCTGTTGGCCCAAACTTGGATATTGCAGTAGCACAAACAGATCAGCCACACAAAAAGCTCTTCATCTGCAGTGGTGCATAAAAACACAAAGATTGTCTGAGCTAATGGATTAACAATAAAGCTCACATTGCTCAGTTTTCTGCTGGAAGTTGGTGCATAAGAAAAAGGACTTACTACATTAAAACAGTTTTTCGTTTAGGTCAGTAATGACTCCAGACTGGTATCTGGCAATGTAGTTTTACAAATTTATGGCAAGAATGTGTGGTTCCATTATGAGAAATGAATATTGATGTCTGTAGTATATAGAGACAAATTGAGCTCTAATGATTTCCTAATAAAGTAATTTGTTCATAGATCACAAGGGGATACGAGCAAGAAATTTTTAATGGTAAAGCCAAAGTAATTATTTTTCAGCGTCTAATTACACCTATACAACTGATCTGGGCTGCATTTACTGAACTAAATGATATAGAATGTCCCACTGAGGTTCACATTCATCATTAAAAGCCAGTTCCTGGCCTTTGACAAGAGGGCAGAGCAGCACCTGAGAGGTAATTTAATATAATTAGGATGATATTATGTTTACTATCTGCACACTGTCCTTGTTTTAGATTAAATCCGACAACTGGAGAAGTAGAGGGATGTTTTTTTCCAAAATTAGCCTTGTCATCTCAGATCAAACTTTGCAGTTTTTTCTTTTCCTATCTCTAAATTGTAGCTAATGAGAAGGAAGAAGCCTGTCACAGGAGTCACAATAACAGTATATGTTTGATGGTGCTGGAGGTACAGAGACATTTGTGCAGGGTTTGTAGAGACACACAGGGAAGGGCCAGCCCTACTTTGCTGGATGTTGTGTATAGGATATTGTTGTATGTAAACAAGTGCATTGGTAGTTTTAGTGCATACTGCCTGTTTCACTGGAAACTTAGAGAGTTTAATATTTTGTGCTGTGTTTTCAGCTTACAGCATATTGACCAACAAACTTTTTTTTTATGTTAGTTTGTTTATACAAATCCAAACTGTGTTTCATGTTACCAACAACTTTTTAAGACTTTCTGTTGATTGCTATCAGTATGATCCCACAGAGCTGTTTTGTTTTTTTCCCACGAAGGAGTTCCTACACCTTCCAAAGAGTTGGGGAAGGTGTCCACAGGAGAAAGTGCAGTTTGAGAAATATTGAGCTTATCCAGTTTTTGTTCTCTGTAACACCAGACTGACAAATACAACTACCCTCTTTCTTTCAGCAATGCCTCAAGGGTTAGGGCAGTGAAGAAGCCAACAGACCTGAAGCAGGGTGGGACAGAACAGAACTTCGGAGTGGAACTTTTCAAGGTAATATGAACACCAGGAGATGTTCATCATGATGAACAAGATGACGAATCAAGATGAATCAAGATGAACATCAGGAGAAGTCCAGGATGGTTTAATAACACCTACAAAAGAGGTTTTCAGTAAAAATACATGTAGCTTCTCACAGTGTCTTGAATGCAGGAAAGTTTCCAAAAGTCAACACATCAAGATTTCCCCAGGAAAGAACACTAACAAAGAGATTTAAGAAAATGAGATTTGGTGGAAATTTATTTGCATAAAAATACTTCTTATTTCAGCAAATCATTCAGTTGTTGTATTTCTTCCCTCTGTTCTTTAGGGAAATATTTCCCACAAGGGTCCCTGGTCCTTTTCTTTCTTTCTTCCTCCTCTGCACATGAAACAGACCTAGACTCCTGCCATGAAAGGGAGTACTCAGGCTAGTACTGTAAGGGATGAGGTACAACTGGTGAAGAACTGCAAGTCTTCTCTCCAGTGCTTCTCTTCTTCTGATGAACCCCATTGCACTCACTGGCCAGGAGAAGAAAGGGTTGTTTTTCTTTCTACCATGTCCTTTGGTGAGTGTATTGTCTAGCCTGTTTTGTCACCTGTGATCTTTTTCCTTCCACAAACTTTGCTGGAAGTTGAACTTCTATCTCACCTGGATGCACAAGCAAGTCTTCCTCTCAGTGCTTCACCCACCAGTTCATCTCTTAATTCCATGTGGCATAACACATTCCCAGCTCAGATAGCTTCTGTGCTGCTGTTTCTGCATGATGAAATTCAGCTCCAGTCTCAAGTCAGCCTTGTTTTCTGCAATTATCTCTGTGAATATTATCTGAAAAGGTGTATTCAGCACCCATTAGAAATTTAGTTTATAATTTATCTAGGTTTTAAAACTACTTATTTCTGTTACTCAGTTCAGCATAACTGTGGTCTATCAACAGCAAAGGACAACATGAGCTAGACATTGAAAGGAAAGGTTTTTTTACTCTGTACAACTGGTGCTGCAGTGCTGTGTAGGGCAATGTCACTTTGTGACACATTTTATCCCTGTAATGCTATCAAGAACAGTATCAGAACACCTTATTTGCTTTGCCGGTAGCAATCACATAAATTAAAGATGCCCAGAAGCAGCTTACATTATTTCTAGTAGCTTTGAAAAATGATCTAATTTTGATTGCAAGTAGCGTAACCATCTCCTCTCTGATATAACTCTTTATTTGATTTTTCCTTCATTCTCCAGCCTCAACTTCTGCCAAGTACAAAAACTAACAATTAGTTTCTCTTAACACCTAGATTCTCTCCAGAAAGTCGGAGCATGGAAAATTAATAGAATTTCTACTTTGTTTTCCTGTATTTTCAATGAAATTTTGGATCTATTAATTTAAAGGGGATTATGGAAATTACTTACCTTAATTCTAATCTCTCTACATCCAGGGGAACCTTTTTCTTCTTTCAGTGGAAAAAATCCCACTCTTTATTTGCAAATTGTTTCTAGATATATTAGACATACAATGAATTTGCTATGAGTTTTTAAACAAGGGGACCACCTTAGCAAGGGAGCTAAATGAAAGGATTCTTTTTCCCCTCGTTAGACTGTCTTGTCAGGTCTTCTTTTTAATTATTTTTGCATGCTATTTTTCCATGAGTAGCAGGAAGAAATTGTCTGTGTCTCCAAATCCTCTGGTTCACCCGGTGTAAATCTATGACATCCCACTGATATGAAATTTGTATAAATATATGAGGCATCTCAAAATTAAAATAAACAAACAAATCAAAATCTACAAAGGGTAATATATTTTAGCCTTCACTGAAATTTTGTGTCAAAGACTGGAATATATCTCTTTGTGGGAAGATCTGCTTGATTTAGTGGTACATCTGTTATCAGATGTCTTAAAATTCTGATTTATTTGGTACATAAATTAAGAATTTCCTATTTTAACTTTGAAAATGCTTTCACATCCTATTTTTTATCTCAGTACACCACAAACTCTCAATGCAAATGTCATTCAGTCTTTCATCCGGGACACATCTAAGCAGTTGCTCCTGCCTTGCCATGTTCACAGAATGGATGGTATCCGGGATGGCTCTTTTGCTTCATCAGATGGATTTAGTAGTAGACTGGAAGATGACTGTTCTATGTGATGGCAACTTCCAAAGGGTCGAAATTAGTCTGTATTTCATGCCAGTCATTAGAACTGGGTAGTCTGTGCTGTGGAGAACATAAATACAAGGCTGCTAGCAAAGCATGAGCTTGTAGCCAGTCAATTAGTTCAATGCACCAAAGCTCTGGGCCAAATTATCTTTTACTCTCCTTTCACAACCTCATACTTCTCCTCTTTTCACAGGGGCAGTGCTGGGCCAGTGGCCACTGCTTTCTCACCACAGCTGCAGACTGGCAGGGCTGACACTGATGGTGTGCAAAAATCCACTCTTCTCTTTCTCTTGAGCCCTTTTCCCTGACACTGGCACACCTCGGGAGAAAGCATACATTGGTGGCTCCCAGATGTATCTTTAAACCAGACAAACCGAAAGGCTCAGGCACACAGCTCAGAGAACAAACACTGTAAATCAATGTGCCATGATTTATAGCAGCTAGGAAATTTGGCTCAGGAAGGTGAGCAGTCCGATGGCATTGTAGAAATGAAAATGCAGACAGTGAAGTCCACCATGTTTATTATGCACAATTCTGGGATGCAAGCACTTGTCTCCTCAGAGGGAAGCATCCTGCTCAGGCAGGTGCAAGCGTTGTCTGGAATTCATCAGTATCTGAGTGTTTTCAGCCCCCTGCTCTGATGCTGTAAATCAAAGGGATTCACATTAATGTAGAAGAACATTGCGTATGTCAATTCATTAGTCAATGGAGTGGGAAAGATTGGCGTATCAGTCATGAAGATATATGAAGTCTGCCTCTTAATGATGTTAGCTCGTAGGCAGTTTGTGATGAAACCTTTGTGGCCTGATGACTGTGTTTAATATGTGTAATCCATACCCCGATAAATCTGTGGCTAGCAAGAGAGCACAGACACTTTGTTCAGTTTATGGAACAAAACACACCAAGTGTTGTGGGCAGCATTAAGATTTAACAGTGTTAAGCCAGGGTATAGAGAAGCTCGTTATTGGATCCAAACAAAATAATAATAATTACATAATGAAAACTGTTGGTGTTGGCTATAATACATTTCAGGGCAGGATGGAGACCCATCAGATCCAGTTACTGTTGATGTCACGTTGGTGTCTGTAAGTCTGTAGGAACTGGATGTTCCACAGAGTGTGTGCAGCATTAATCAGTCTGGAATTTGTCACTGCTCAAGGTGCAGCAGCTCCAAGTGCAGGCAGGAACTGACTTGCATCAAAAATGTCATACTGACACTTTGCTGAACAGAAGAACGAACCAACAAGCAAACAGAGAAAAAAGTAATGCATAATATGAATTTAAAAGCTGTTCATGCTTGAAATCTATACTAGAAAAATTGTCCTCATCAAAAGTAAAAGATCTCACAGCAAGTCTTCTTATTTATAAATAATTATTCTTCATAATTTTAAAGACCCGGGGCCTCAGCTAAAGTGAGTGGACTCTTCCAAAGTAAATTAAGTAGCATAAACGTATACCAACCAAAGACGTGGCCCTACTTAGTGCTCCAGTTTCTTTCTGCTGTGGTTTGCCATTGTAATAATATGTGAAGTAGTAATCTATCTCCATTTTGTTCTGCTCCCACATGAAAAATGGGGAGTTTCTTCCAGTTTTTAGAAGGCGTTAGTTTCCAGGCACAGCTCTTGCTAAAGCAGTGGTAGCAGGTAACAACAATGCTCCCACCCACTCAAGCTCCCTTCAGCAGCTGGAGAGCAAAAGAAATTGCACCTCAGCTAGGACAGAAGTAGCACATATAGGAATTAGACTGGAGGCAGGAATGAATTGCAAGTGTTCTTTTAATCACTATATCATAAACAGTGAACCCTGGTTATGCTTTGCAAACAAACAGCAGAGAGGTAACCAAAATAGCTGTACCTCAGAATAAATAGTTTATTGAGATCAATAGATGAAACCATACACTTTAGATAAGAGGCTGTAAATTGCTTGAAGTCTTGGCATTTGGTTCATATAAAGAAAAAAACCTCACATACTTATAGAGGTGAGTTTTTTTTAACAGGCCAACAGAAGGACTAATTCAGTGCACTACCAAGAACTGGCTAAATCCTGCCCTAGCACACAAATTGATCCTGAAAGATTTCTGTGATTCAGCTGCAGAAAATGTTGAAATATTTCTGTGAATATGAGGTAAGCAGTCACTGAACTCTGTAGCATATGAAAACACCAGATAAATGTATGGGGACGTAGCTGACAGCGCTGAAACAAGCTTATCAGCTTCTGAAGGTGTTAGCAGTGATTTTGAATACTGCCATATGAGTGTCAGGGAACATAGAGCTGTATTTTAAAATCTGGATAAGAAAATCAGTAGGCAAACATGCTCACAGAAGAGGGCTTTTAAAATTTCACATCCTGTATGACTTTTAAATACTGTATTTTTTCCTATGCATGTTTATATATCTATGACAAAGAAAAATGAAACACAAAACTTCTCAAATGTTTAACAGTATGTATAAAAATATAAGTCAGATCTGGAAAAAAAATCCTGCTATTTATTAGTATTTTTTTCCTGCTAATTGCTATCGGTAATGCTTATCCTACATTTCCTGTTCTGAACTGCAGGACAGACAGTGTACATCCAGCATTTGGCACATTTCACCTTACAGGTATCTACCTTCATTCAGGTGATATTATCCCTTTAAAACACACATGGATGAGTGTGAGGAATTAAAGTCACAGCTAATTTTATATCTGCTTTATGTCAAAGCAGTCTTGTTGATCATCCAGAGGGAATTGCTGTCAGAGAAAAGGATGGCCACGGCTGATTTTGTGTGCTCCTTCAGGGCAAGATGGTTAGAAGACAACTGACCAGTAGCTGGAGAACTTGATTCAGTTGATACAGATTTGGAGGTGAAGAGGTAGGTTTTCACTCTGGCAAAAAGTGTATCACTCTCTTAGCCACCATTTTGTGAAAAGAGAGGAAGCTTAAACAAAATAAATCCTTTTTCTTTCTCTGCCACAGAGAACACATTTGGTTTCTGTGAAGAAACAAAGACACTCACTTGCTTAGTTGTATTTATAATTTTCTAGATATTTATGTTACCAGTATTGTTTAAAGCAGGAAAAAGTTTTAGATACTTCTCTGCAAAATCCATGTTGTTTTTTTACCACAATTTCACAGCTACTTGAGTCAGAGTGAAAGACAGTCTAGCCCAGCATCCTGATGTGACAGACAATATTGAATACTCAGGAAAAAGATTTAGAGCACACATTGACACATTATTATCCAGTGGTCTGCAACCCAGACACTTCATCAACAAGTGTTTTCTGCTTGTTTTTAACATATGTTGGAGGTACTGGTTTTGCCTTTTGTCTGACTGTTCTTTGGATTTTGGGGGCACTTCATGTATTGATAGGCATTGCAGTGCTTTGTTTGGCATCCAGACCACACCATGGCAAGTAGTTCCATAGTTTGACTCATTTTGTTTCTTCTGAACCTGACGTGAGGTTGTTTCATTTGATGCCTCTGTTATGCTTCCACACTCACACTTTCCTGGGTACCCCACACCCATATTTTTGGCAGGGATGGTGAATGAACTCACAAAGAAATCACAAAAAAGGTGCAGAAGATTTGAGTACTGAATTAAGGGGTCTCGTAAAGTAGGGTATTTCCACAAAAGAAGGTTTGATGTTAAAGGCCAAGGAGCCTGTACAGAATAAAGCGTTGCAGTGCCTCTGGGCACCCCGGCCCGTGTGCCGGGGGCAGCCAGCGTGCCAGGGGGGAACCGCGCAAGCTTGGGGGCTGGCACGGCACAGGGGCTGGTCCTGGAGCTGGCAGACCGGTGGGGGAGGCTCCTGCCCCCTCTGCCAAGAAGGCGGTCTCCCATCGGTCATTCCGCTGTGCGCAGACAGCCGTGTGACTGGCCAATACCCCTGTCAGTCATTCCAATTCTCTGCAGCCATGGGCTCTCTCCCGACTCCCTTCCCCTCACTTCCCTGATAGAACAGCCAGCCTCCGCCAGCTTTCCTTGTCTGTTTCCATTCTCCCCAATGCTGTTCAGTTAATAAAATCCACTGGACATACCCGAAAAGGACCCCTTTTATCTCTTTGTTTCTACTGCATTAATTAACCATGCCATGGACCTGAGCAACCACTGCGCAGAAGCTCCGAGGCAGCCACAACTCCAACGGACACTGGGAGAGGCTAAAATCGCTTCTCCCAGGTCACGTGACTGCCGCTGAAGGCTTCCGAGAAGACCCACGAATTTAGCCGCGGCAATAAAGGAGTGTCAAAACACAAATTCAGGGTCTCCACCAAACATTCAAGTGTAAAGAATGCTGGGGAGGGAGGAGTTTGACAAATAGTGACAGCATATTGGAAGACAGCCAAAGGAAATGCAAGTACAGGATTAATATATACTTATATAAGACATACTCCCAGGTCCGGTTTTGGGCAAACCTCCTTTTGCTGCAGGTGCACAGTTAGTGATCAGAAAGTTAATGCAGCAAAGCACCTCTTATTAGCTTTGGCTCTCTTATTCTAACTGGCTGTCATTCAGAGAATAGAAAGCTCAACACTGTGTGAAGAATTGTCCTCTCCACCTGTCAGTGATTAATTTCACACATTTAGCCATCAGGGACTCCGTAGGAGATTCTGGTTATATTTCTTTCTTGTCTCAAAGCAGAACTTACTGTCTGTATTTTTTATTCAGTTCTAAATGAATTTTCATAATTTGGAGGAAAAAAGTCTCATAGTTTTATTACTGCCTTGGAATTAAAAATATTTGCAGTTGTTGCATTTGAAACAAAAAAATTTATGGACTTAATTTTTCAGATGTGTTAGCTATCATATTAACACAAATAATTTTCAAGCCTTTTTTCCCCAAAATGAAAAATAATGAATAGATTTTTTTTCTCTCCTCCATGCACCAAACGTGGATTCCTTGTTATTTTGACTGGTCAAGCAATCCCAGGTCTAAGGCTGAAACTGATGATGTTCATACTTTTGCTCACATTGCAAGATGCCCAGTATACTTCTTCCAACATATCTCAGATATCCGAGGCACTGAGGGGAAACGCTGCTGACCTTGATGTAACTTCTACCATCAAAAAACCTCAATGCCTCCAAATCACTTTGTGCTGCAGGTAAGCAAACCTTCCAGCTACTCCAGCCCCTCTAAATTTGTTACTGTTTAGCTTAATTTGTTTTCATAGAGATTGTTGCTCTAACAGGATTCGTAACAGATTAATTTAATGAGGAATAATAGAAAGGGGTAACAAGGTGTCAGAGACTGAAATGGTTCATGTTTTAAACATTGTTATGAAGGAGTTTTGCCCATTATAGAAAAAACTGTATAAAGAAGCTGTGACCATCAAAGCCCATCCCTCCCTGGAGATGCCTGACTACAACTTTGGACTGTGAGTTAAGCTGCTTAGATGAAATGAAGGGGACACTATAGTTCAATCGTCTCAGGTCTAGGAAGAATTAAACAAGGCTGAGGGAAAAGAATGCATCCACAAGAAAGTAAAACCCAGCAGAAAAACATCCCTGTCTCGGTTCGGGATGGGGAAAGCCAAAGCCCACAGAGGCCAGGTTTGCAAAGACTTCTCCCCCAGCGAAGTGGGGAGGAAGACAGTTTTGGGTGCGTGACATAACCTCTGATCAGAGGTAGTGGACATCCATCCCCCTTATACAAACTGGCTCAGCTGTGGAACCCCCAACCCTGGGAATGCCACATCCACGGGATATTCATGTGAGGGGCAGCTGAGGGGGTCTCATAATCCATTAAAGACCCCTGAAGTGCTCCCCACACTAATTCCTGAAGCCTTGCACCACAGGACTGCATGTGATGCAAGGTAGTGCAACAGATCCAGAGTCTGTTGCAAGAGACAGTGTTGAATTTGCCCACATCCTAGGGCAGGTACCTGGGCATTCCCCGCTGGCCTGAACTTGTATACATCCATTGGATTCTATGTTTTTCAGATGACCCTTACCACCAAGAAGACCAGATGTGGAGGATAGGTATGACACTGGGATCCACTGAGTGGTGATATATTCTTTAATCTGTCTCTGTGACTATCTTTCTGTCCCCCCACGCCTCTTCTGTTTCTCTCTTTCTCTTTCTCTCTCATTTACTGTTAGATAAAATCCGTGTTATTGACTTTGGCATATGGTCTCTTTTGCACCTTAATTTGGGCAGAGGTATTTCTAATTATTTTTATAACCAAATCTTAACACAAGGCAAAGGTGGCTGAGACCCAGATGAACAGAACAATGCTACTGGTAAGAAAGCAGTTGAAGAGGCAAGGCAGAAGATAATTCATATGATAATTTAGAGCTTGGGCAGGAAGAAAGGAGAACAAAAATTTGGATAGGGAAACTGGTAAGAAAACTAGCATCTAAACAGTGTTTGTGGAAAAAGAAATGGGAGTGATAAGATATGAGTGACCCAGTACATTGGAAGAGTGGTAAGGATGAATGAAGTTGGGGGTCAGGGTGGGTGACAAAGGGTGGAGGTGGGTGTGTGTTCTGGTTTTGGCCAAGGACATGGTTAATTTTTTGCAATAGCTGGGAGGGAGGGAAGCCTGGAGCCATGTGGGCATGGCCAAGGCACTTTCCTATCCAATACCATCTTATGTCATGGATGGAAGAGCTGGGAAAAAGAACTGTCTCGCTTCCCAAAAAGTGGTGGGGGAACATTCCTTTTCCAGGGAAGCAAGCCGTGAATAGTGTGGTGGGGTAATGCTGGTCCTGACTGAAGAATGTCCACCACTGTTTTACATTGTCTTGGGCTTGGGGAAAAATGTGGATGCGGATGGTCTGTCCATTATTGTGGTCATTGTCCTGGTAAGTGAGCAGCTTTTCCCAGTAAATCACCCTCTCTTTGTATACTTTTATTATTAATATTGTTGCTGTTACTGTTCATTCTCTTATCTCATTGCTGTTTCCAGTAAATTGTTCTTATCTCAATTCAGGATCTCTGGCTTTTGTCTCTCTCACTGGAAGGGGATGAGAAACAGTAGGAGCTCGTGGTTTTCATTATAGTGGAAGCAATAAAATTAGTGAATACCGCTACTAAACCACAACAGTTTGAAAGGGAGGGAAAGTCTGTCTTTGAAGGAACAAATGCAGGGAAACATAAGCATCCAGGAATGTGTGGTTAAAGATGTGGAAATTCAGACAAATTTACATTTTACATTTGATTAGAAGGGGGAAGTTTGATCAGAAAGGGGACAAAGCTCAAAGCTTAGGCAACATAAAAGCCAAATGCCCACGAACATTTAAGGATCAGCGCCCAAAGAAGAAGCCCAAGATAATGTCTGCCACAGACACGGCTCTAGAGATCAGGGTAATTGATATCTCAAATGTCTATTTATATTGTGTAGGAAAAGCAGTGTTTCATCATTAAGAACTTCCATCTCGGTGTCCTGTACTGCTAGTCTCATGCTGCCAATAATAAAATATCCTTGGAATATTTAAATGTTAGAGATGACAGTGTCTTAAACAAAAAGCGCTGTGTCCAGCTTGGGGGACTTACATGTTAAGGTTCTTCTCCAAACATAAAAAGGAATTGATTGCTAGACCAAGTTTGGTGCTAACTTCAGAGTAAGGTGATCTGTAACTTGTGAACATTTGTTATGGACAAACAGAATAAAGCTTACGCTGGTAGTAAACAACTCTGAACTTTTAGCTATTAAAAAAAAAAAAGAAAGTTAAATTAAAACTCACAAAATATTCAGAAAAAAAGCCCCATGATTATTAACTGGGGATATTTGAGATCATTCTACCACTTATAGAAAACGCATGGACCTGTAAATATGGAAGTCAAATACGTCATTTAAAGGGGAGAAAAAACAAGAGAATAAAACAGCACAACACTGTTAAATTTCTATTTAAGTAGTATTATGGACACATCAGAAAAGTGGTATTATGGTAAACTGGTAAAGAAAGTCAAATGACAAAATTGTAGCAATGGAATGAAGAAGAAGAAATTCCTGTGTGTAATTCTTCAATAATCTTTGTGACAGTGGCATAATCTTTTTAATAGAGGAATTCAGTAAAATTTGAACAGTATGAAAAAGACTAAAAATAATTACATTTCTTCTCATTTGGGAAAATGTCCGGGTAATGTGGTCGCATATGAACAAGAAATACTTTCCATTATAGCAGTAAAAAAGACTCAAAAAGAGATAAAATAATTAATTGGCAGAGCTAGGTATCTTGTCTCCAGGTGTATAAAAAGAGGTGGATGAGAAATTTTCTGAGCCTACAGAGCTGAATTGTCTATTTTTCCATGTGGAAAGCCCTGGAAATTTTGATGTAAGCTTTTGGAAGTACTAAATGAAAAAATGTACCCATCTAATGTTGAACTTTATAATTTCTCTTCAAACAGTTCAAGTTTCCATCTGTTTCGTACTTCCGCTAAGAATCTCTGAAAAGAAACTGAAGGAAAGAACTATCGGGAACCAACTGAAGATGTTTGTGAATGCGACAGGAGTGTCTATTCTAATGAAATTCTCATGCAAGTAACTTGATTCAATGCATGAGACTGGTAAATAAATAGTTGTCTGGCTGGAAAGCAGTTTTGGTTAGCTGATGGTTTGTCAAGGAGACCTCCGCTGGTTCCAGTAACCATTTCTATTGATCAGAGTCTGAAAATTCTGTATGAACCAGCAAAACAATTATGCACAGGTCAAGGGAGAGCCTAGATTTGTGACAACATATTCAGCAATGCTTTCAAAACTATTCAAGTGAAAAGGAAATTAAGTGAGGAAATAATGTCAAGGGCTTGGTGGATTTCTGTTATCCAAAGGAAAAATTATTTGGATAGTTATTAGAAGTCCCATTCAGAAACATGTTTGTTTGCTTCTGTCCACAGGAACAGGACTCTTGGCATGTTTACCTTTCTATTAGTGGAAGGTCTGGGGATCCTGGTACTTAAATTGCAGTACAAGTGACATGGATAGAGTGAGTGACAATGCATAACCTATGGTAGAAAAGTGTATCTGTGTCCTATTGGTTGTGTTTTCCACTATTAAAGCGTGGGAGAAGAAGGAGCATGACTCATAGTTTAGGGTTCTCAGCTGATTTATTCTAAGGAAAGACCAGTTTTACTTGAAAGACAGAAGGTTCTTTGCTCTCCAGCAAAAAGAAAAACAAGATCAAATGGATGAAAGCTGGATGTAAACCCTCACCAGGTTGCAATGAACCAATTTACCAGTGTTTGTTTGTGGATTCTGTATCAATAGAAAGAATAAAACCTAAACCTCAATCTTTTTATAAAGGATCTGCTCTGAAATACAAGCATATTTCATGGTTCTTTGATGTAACAAGTCCCATTAGGTACACAGGGTGATCCCTTTATTCTCACAATTTGTGAAAGCAAGTTCTTAGAAATGGTAGTGCTACAACTCAAGACGCAGAAGCAGAAGGCATGACCCCTCCTTTTCAGGAAACGAATTTTATTTAGCCGAGGAGTTGAAAGAATGGAAAAGGATGGGTTTTGCGGGCTAAGGAAGAAGAAACATGGTTTGTAGAAGCAGAAAAGGGTAGGAGGTAAGCACAGAGATAAGTAACACTAACTCTTGGGGTTCTTATGTTTGATACAAGTGTGAAGTGTTTAACTGAATACAGAAAAGGAAATCTTGATAAATCCAATGTTGGTTAATGAACCCTAAACACCAAACAGCAGATGTGATATCCTGGTAGCTCTGGACAGGATGCCAAGCAGTAGGCTGTGGTCTGAAAGCTAAGGGAAAGGTTTGACAATTTCCATATTGGAAGGCCAGGGTAGTATTTAAATGAGTATGAATAGAGCTGACTGACCACCTGAAAGTAACAGGAGAAAGAGTCGATGTCCTGTGAGTTCAAGCAGAGCCAGCAGAATTGAACACTTGTCTGGAACACTAGGAACAAGTCCAGAGGGGGTAGTCCCCAAAGAAGAGGGAATTTGCACAGAACCTAACTGTCTCTGCACCAGACTGGAGATTCTAAGAAAGATGCTGGAGATGAAGGCAAGAAGAAAGATGGATTTACAGTTTGAAAAGGTTGTTATTTTTAGAGCAAATAACGCAAAACCTTGTCTGAGGCTGAGCGGAAATTGCTATACCACAGAGAGGAGCTGAGAATAAGTGAAAGTGAAGAAGTAGGATAAGGAGCAGGGAATCTCAGCTCTCTGAGGGAATAAGGGTTGTGGATGTATTTCTCCTATCTGGAGATTAATGACGACTCTGGATTAGACCTTGAAACTATTACAAGTGACTAAGAAACAACAAAGCTAAGAGTTTGAGTGAGATTTTTTTTGTCTCAAGCAGACAAGCTGCTAACACATTTTACAAATGACATCTGCTCTGAAAAAAAATGTTCCAGAGAGGGTTACATTTAAGCTCAATCAAATTTTTTATACATAATTTATTTCTATAAAGGGGACACGCTGATCTGATTTAATTAGGCTAATTAGAGGTCTGTGTCAAATACAGGAGTGAAGTATATGGAGGTGGATAGAAGGCGTAGGAGTGGAGAGATAGGAGGAAAAGTCCTTGTAGGATTCACCAGTTTTCGCTCAGGAGAAAGTGACAGGAATCAGGGCAGTATAAAATCTGAAAATCTGGATGCTACAGAAGTCTTGCATGGCTGAGTACTAAGGTGTTCAGTATTGAAGCCTGAGGTAGACTGAACAATGGAAAAGTAAGGTGTTTTGATGAACTGCAATAACTGGGAAAGAACAGATTTTCAGAGAGGTGAATTTAAATAGAGGAAGTGTAAGAATGAAGACCAAGACACTGAAGGCCATATGGAGATGTAAAAGTGGAAATTATTGGATTATCTGTCGAGTATAAAGGTTCAGACCAGTGCTAGGAACAAGAAGACTGATGGAAGGAGAGCTGGCAGGAAGGCAAAAGCAGAGTTTCTTATTCTCAGTGGCCCCATGCAGGAATGCTGTTCTGCGTTTGAGAAGGGAACAGGAGACAGTGGAACAAGCTGAGTGTCTCAAGTACATGACAGAAGTGATTTAAGTCAAGTTTCTTTCACCACTGAAAATAACAATTGAACTAAATCCAAGATACTGACCTCTGCAAAGGTATTTACTGCATCCTGATGAAGACTGATAACATAGCCATAAATATAGCAAGTAGCTGGAAATTCACAGTTGTGAAATACCAAGAGCCCTTGAGGCTTTTCCTCCTTTCACAGCAGGCAATGTATTTCAGTGAAATGTGAGAACAAAAAGATGTTATCCCAGAAAGATTTATCTTCTTACTTGGGCTATGCATTGCATATTGAGCCTGGATTCACTTCAGCCAACGTTTCTGTGATCTAGTTTTGCTTTACCAAGGAGCTTCAAATAGAAATGAGCTGTACCAAAGAGACTCAAATAGAAAATTATGCAATTAATATATCTGACTTTAAAAAATCAATAATATAGTTAACTTGCTTGTAACAAATGTTAATTTGTGGCTGTCCTGAAGCATGGAGGCACAGAAAAATCTTTATCATTTGCATTACATAATTTTCAGACTAAACCAGTGGAGGCTGATAGTCAGCATGAACACTTTACCGTTGTGAGAAAGCAACATTTTGTCACATTTAATAAACAGGGAAGCTCAGTTACCATGAAGTCCTGAGAGGCACTGAAGCAATGGAAGCGAGGTTTAAAGCACAAGATATTTCATGCAAGGAAAATACTGTTTGTGCCTGAGATATTGAAGCTGGGATACAAGATAACTGGGAAAAGTGCCAGTCCTTCCCTTTTGTTTCTTTGAAGAATAAACAGTTAAAGAAATGTGCCCCAGATTCTACTGCACCACAACCTCTTTTTTACTTGCTTCCCAAAAGCACTTAGGCACTTGAATTTTCTTTGAGAAAATGGTCATCTGAAACAGATTCTTAGCATTGGAAAAAAAAATAATTAAATCTTAGCAAAAGTATGTTTGAATTATATTCTTGCACTGAAAGGTGTTAATGACCATAGTCAAGTGGGACTTTGATCTGCAGATTATCAACAGATTTGAAGCAGATGGGTGTGTTAATCACACAGGCTGGTGAACCACACAGATGGGTCTGCTAATAACCCAGGCTGTAAGGGAGGATGAAAAAAGTTTTGAAGTTTGATAACCGAAAATAAAAGGCTGTATCTAATAGTTTGCACAGCTAAATCATCTAAGCTGTTTATAAATGTGAAGGGTAAAAGACTCACTGTGCAGAAGATGATAGGAAGGACAAAAGAAGCTGCAACATTCCAGAGGACCAACGTAGTGCTAAGGCATGGAAGGAAATAGGCACTGCAGGAGTGGGGGCACACAGGGCCTGGAGGGCAGGAGAACAACAGGGAGGAGAAGGTGGTACCCCACCTTTTATAACCCATCAGTGCCACAGCACTCTGCGAATGGTGCTGAGTGATTGATTGTGACAAACACACTACGGATTGCTTTCTGAATTTTTCAGCTCATTCTGAATTGCTAGTATTACTATAGAATGCAGAGCTGAAACTGTCCAGTGCCAAAATAGTTAAGTATTTATTCACCTGTTAGGTATGTGGATTAGCTACTTTGTGAATAGCACGTTTGGGGTAGGTTTCTGTCCTATAGAAATCAATGAAAATATTGATTAATGGAATTTATTAATAGAGTAACATCATCCTAATTCCACAGAGAGACAGAGATAAAAAGATTGCTTTGTTCAAATTAATTGTAGAGTTCCTACTGATTTCAGTGTCTTCAAGATTTCATGGATAATGTTGAAATATATCAAACAAAATAGTGGCTAGCTGTTTTTCGTAATCTGCCATATTAAGTTTCTGAGTAAGTAGATAAAATTCACATGCAAAATTAACTGTGAGATATGCACCACTGGTCAATCAGTACTTCAGCTGACACTTAAATGTTGAAATATTTCGGACAAAAACAAGTATGTGGTTATTTGAGTTAATACAAATACAATGCTAATAGCTATTTTATGATTTTGCTACTAGTGAAACTGAACATTTAAAAGTTATTAAAATAAATTTCGGGCATGTGGGGAGATGGAATTAAGAAAGATATTCACACTGCTTTGAAACTTCTTTGCCGTTGGGGTTTTAATGAAAATTTTCTTGTGTGACACAGAAGGACATCAGTGTCCCTGAGTGTGAGTGGCACAGTGATAAGGACGATATGCTCTGGAAGACAAGGAAACAAATGGTTTTCTGAAGGATGTGCACATGCACATTATCATCTTTGGAAGATGCATTAGATTTTCAAACATATGACTCTGATACCTTTATCAGCATTTGGCAGTCTGAAAAAGTCATTAGTGAGAACTCTACATTAGGAAGGGGGAAGCAAGAGATTGGAAAAATTTTGAATATTAGTGTATTCCTTTTGATCAGAAAAACAGGTTAGTTCTGGAGAAAAAACAAAGCTTAGTTTGATTTTTAAATGGAACATATTTAAATAAAAATTGATTGAATTTGTAAAAAAAATAATTCTATACTAATCCACTGTATAAATTTGTAATGTATTTGAAATATGCAATTTTACTTGGTTGATTTCCATGTAAATCATGCTTTTTTAATGGAATCTTTATTCACAATGAAAGGATAAAGGCAGAGTGAACAATTCAGAAATAAAGGTTTATTACAGATTTCATCCTTCAGTGGCTATATCTTGAACAGCATCATTTGTTTTCTGCTCATTTTCATTTCATGCCTAGCTGGAATAAGACAGCTTGGGCTCTGCTTTCTATTGCTACATAGAGAGGCCTTTGGTACATGGGTAACAAGTGCTTAGATTGGTGCCAGAGGTGGTGGGTCTTTAAAGCACAGTATGAACCCAATTCCTTGCTCAGCATTTGAAGTGGAGATGAAGGAAAGAGGGGGATTTGGTCTATTTTCATTTTCAGAAGGGAAAAATTCCTGAGTTTGTAGAAGTTGCAACTCAGTTCAATGTGGCTGATTCTTGATGAAATTCTATAATTGCTCCTTAAGATAAGGAAATGGATGTAATATAAAATTATTTCTTTCCTGCCCTGTGTTAGATGCCCCAAATTATCCTGAATGATCAGGACAACCCCACTGATTGACTTGCATCAGAATGGAGAGTCTGCAAGGTTCCTGAGTAGATGTAACTTGCGGAGATGGACACAGGATGTGTCTTGAATGAAATTGCTTTTCAGACTTACTGAGGTCATTAAATAAGTTCATCCTTAACACACTATATGGTACCTAACTCACAGTCAGTCAGACACCTGCACTTAGACTTTTCCATGCACATTTTTACACTTTTGAAAAACTGGGGACAACTTTCCATCTCTCTGGTCACAAAGAAAAAAAATAAAAAAACAAACAAGCAAACCCACAAACAAACAAGCAAAAACAGTCAGGGAAAGTCTTCTGCAAGTTCTTAGACAGTCTCTCATACATGCCAGACCACTTTCAACTCTCCTTGACTTTTGGACAAAGGGACAGCTGCTGTCCTGTCTGTTGCCTGTCTGCACTTCACTCTGCACATTTTCCAGTGTCTGGCAGTAAGTCCTGAGAAGAGGATGCCTCAGTTATTTCCAAAGGCTGTCACATAAGCTGAAAGGTGCCTTCTAGTTTGCCACTGGGGACTATTTGTGTTTACCTCATCTGTGCCAGGGTTCCTAGCTGCTGTTACCAGTTACAGACATGCTGGAGAGAGGGGAAAAGCCTGCAGAGAATTTGAACTTGCATCATGACACTGGAGTGTGTTGGATAAGCCTTGGTACAAAGAACTTGTTAAAATGTGCCGAAAGGATAGAAAAATAACCAAGATGATTTATTCAGACCTTATTTAATGAGGAAGGCAATTAAAAAAAAAACCACTTTGGTAATATTTGAATTTGATTACACTAGAACTAAAATGTTATTCTTGTTTATGGCTCTTCCAAAGCAAAACTGCTTTTTCCTTTTCACAGCATGGATAAACACATATGACCTGACTGCTGTGCTGGACAGCCATTCTCCTCCATACAAGAGACAGGACCCTGTGGATCAGTCTTTTCCTTAATGGTAGGATAAGTGGGTAATTAATTATTTTCTGTCTGGGTAACATACTTTTTTCCTGTACTCATGTGTTTGTCTGAGACCAATGAGAATACATAAATGAAGCAAAATCTGTGTTTGTGGAAACACTTGTACTTGCTGTTTCCCAAGCAAACACATACTTCAGGCAGTCACTGTGCACTGTGAAGGTGTTGCAAACACCTCCATACCTGACCCGAGGAGGATTTGTGGGGTCTCTGCCAGTGAGGTATAGGCACTGAAAAAGCTTCTGCATTTGGGTGAGGGGCTGAGCAAGTACTGTGCAGTCAATTCCAACAGACTGTGTTAGGAGTATGCCAGTGACATCTAGTGTTTAATATAAAATTCCTATAAAATCCAGTGGGTTTGCTTTGTAAAACCGCTTGTGGCAGCTGGAGTGATGGGTGCTGTCAGAGTGCCTGATGCAAGAAACAAGGCAGCAAGGCCACAGCACCCATGGCAGGACACAAGGAGACCTGGACTGTCATCCTGCATTCAGGTGCACACAGCAAACAGTGTGTTTCAGAGCTAATCACCCTCAACAGCAAATAAGTAATATTGCAGGGGTATTCACAAGGTGATGGAAGCAGTGTGATGTGCCCTTTGGGTCCTCCACATTTTTCTATGTAATATACACATTCTTGTCTAATAAACTGGCAGAATGTTCTGACTTGGTACTGTTTTATAAATGTTGGAATGAAGTCTGGTCACCAATAAGCTGTCCATGTACATACACATGCAAAAATTGCAGTGGGGGCAGTATGGGAGGTAGCATAGTATAGTGTAATTTTAACAAGATAGTACCTCAGGACTCAGAGCAGGACTGCAATTGATTCTGAAATAAAATTCAAGAACAGTAGGGAGCTCAAAACTGGTGACACACCACCCAGATTCAAGGCAAAGGAGAGGAATATTCCAAGGACGATTTATACCACATTGCAACAACAACTATCAGCTGATGGATTCAATGTTCCTACAAGTAATACTGACAGCCAGGCTACTCTGGCAGCTTTTTTAAATGTTTGATTTGTTAAAATTCCTGGTTCTAAAAATAAGAATAAAATGGACTGTGAGATCACAAACTATATAAAAAATAGACGTATGCTTAATGTTTTAAAACACAGTTAAAGAAGTTAGCATATGAAAGACTAATCATCATTGCAACTATCCCAAGACATCATTAATGACAAAATGCTATAACATTGCTAGTAGAGATAGAATATCATCTTGAACTATAGAGAGATTTATGACATTTTTATCCTTTTTGGTGTTTACTGAATCATAGAATAGTTTGTGTTGAAAGGGACCTTTAAAGGTCATCTAGTCCAGCGTCCCCCACAAGGAGCAGGGACATCTTCTATCTCAACAAACCCTAATAAAAAGTCTATCCCATCTTTCTTATACACTCCCTTTAAATATTTAAAGACTACAATAATATCTCTCTGCAGCTTTCTCTCCTCCAGACTCAAAACCCCAAATCTCTCAGCCTTTCCTCAAAGGAGAAGTGCTCCATGTCTATGGTCATCTTTGTGACTCTCCTCTGGATCTGCTCCAACAGGTCTGTGTCTTTCCTGTACTGTGGACCCTGAACTGAACACAGCACTCCAGGTGGGGTCTCACCAGAGCAGAGTAGAGGGGCAGAACAACCTCACTCAATCTGCTGGCCACTCTGCTTTTGATGCAGCTGAGGATGTGCTTGGCTTTCTGGACTGCTAGCGCACAATACTGGCTCATATCCCAAAAAAATGTACTATAAAAGTAAAGAAATGGACTGGCTCACTGATTCACTACGAAGAAACCAGACTAAAATTTCAGATTATTTTGGCTCTTGCAGACTTGCACATAGCCCTACATTATTAGATCACTTCAAGACTTCAAAGATGCAAAGTATTTCTGAATCAGAGGCAAGCTGTAGGTCTGGTATCTTACGTTAGATGAAGCTAATATGTTTAGTGCTTTGAAAGCCATACAAAGTCACTAGAGACTTCTTGGATACCTTTTGAAATAAATTCAGCATCTGTACTGTTTGATATAAAAAAGTGGCAAAAGTGTCTGAAGTTTCTGAAGGCAGGGAGCATCAGTGGAGGTCATTTGAAGAAGATTGTGGGACACAACAGGAAAGGAGCAGAACAACCCTAAGAAATATGCTGGGACCAGAGGAGAACTTTGTTTCAGGGACATAATTTGCACAGTTCTGCTCCTGAAGTAAAGTATTGCTGCTGTGTCAGTGTGATATTTTTAGTTTAGGCTGCTGTTGAAAGAGTTAAACAAGAATTCTTATACATGGAGACAGCAGTAAGCCATAATTGTTTATTCTGAAAGGGTGATGGCATTTGGTATGACTGTTACACATTAAACTTCAGCAACAGCAAAAGCGAAACTTAAAAACACCTATAAATATAGGTCATAAACACAAGTGATAATTAAAATAACCCTTATTTTTAATGACTCTTTATTCTATGGATAAGGTACTCCCAGGTGAGTAGAAGAATAAGTGAAAGTCTCATACAGACTGCACTGTCCTTGATGGTTGTAGTGGATTCTTATTCAGTACTCTCTTCTTTGGGTTCAATAGGAGTAGAAAGGAAAAAAGTGCTGACAGCTCTACAATAACCATATCTCTGTATCTAAATTTTGATTACTGCTGTTATTCTGATGATTTTCTTGGTATCTGAAACAAAACTGCAGTTCTCTACAGTTCAGGTCACTTTAAGACACTATCAAACTCGTATGATTCTCACAATCTTTTGCTAAAGTGATGGTGACAGATATTGAGATCTAACTAGCACTGTTTTTTATGCTTGCTATAAATAATTACTTCCATCAGCCATTTTCTTGACCATTTTCTTTCATCACTGGAGAAAGATGCAGCACATTACAGTTCTCCACACATATTAACACTGACTTATTGCTTCACCTTCTTCATCTGAATATAAGAATAGTACAGGCAGAATTGTCCATCCAGGCTTTGATTTCCTCTTATTTTCTGTCTAGTTTTAGAGCTTGACTCTAGTGACTTTCGAGATGGCTTTTGCACTGTCTTCACGTGAGCAACATTTTAGCAAGGGTGTGTTCGGTAGATTCCCTTGTGCAGCATAGCTTTTTGCACCGCTAAGACAACAACAAGAAGCTCTAACAGAGCCACAAAGTGCTAGCACAGTCCCCTAGGACAGGAAAATCTGCACAGTTTGACTCTACCTCTGCATATCTACCTGCGTTCACATGAGTAGGGGACAGAATATACTTCAGTGCCAAGAGAGGATATGCTGGAGATGTGGCAGAGAAGGCTGCTGCACTTAAAGAATTCCACTGAGGGTGGTGGAGTAGAACAAATTTCTGGTAAAAGGAATACTATAATTTTTAAGAGTCAGATGGGTGAGAGGGCTTAAACTACATCAGACTTCATTTTGGAGACCTTCTCGTCCTTGCACTTATGTTGTGGATCCACATTCTAAGTTTAGGGTACAGCTCCAGATAACATACTGTCTCCATTTTCTGTACAATGGGACTGCTGCTCATCTGATGAGGTCCAGGAAAAAAAATTAACCCAGTCGGTAAAGTTTCTTCACATTACAGGAAGATCAAATACCTACTTATGCCAGTGCAAGGACAAGCAGGGACAAAGCTGGAGACGCAATGACAACAGAAAGGAAGACAAGGCCATAGTACCTCCAAAGCTGCTATGAAACTACACCCTTGGAGAAGTGACTGCAAGCATCCTGACTATTTCAGGCAGAGTGTAGAGGCAATATGGGATAAGGTGCCATCATGTACCAATGTATCACAATGGCACTGCTGTGGATTTCTGCCATATAAAAAAGGTGGCATACAGAACTAGGTGGAGTTGCCTGCTCTTGTGTGAGGACTGGAAAGCAACCAAAGCAAAGTATAATGAACCAGTTATTTCAAATCCCTTGTAAAGTCACTTGTGATAGACTATACAGAACTTTTTCTTGGTTTGTGGATTTATGGAATAGCTTCTGTCTTTACTTTTCTTCCCAAAGATGAATGCAAATAGTATTATTAAGAATTAAAAATATTTTGAGGATTTATTTTTTGTGAAACAGGTAAGAAATTAATTTCTAACATATGCATTTCTTGACAGTGTCACTTTAATTTGCTCTTAGTATGTTGGTGGAATGGTTGTTTCCATG
This sequence comes from Climacteris rufus, assembly GCA_013398175.1. Lineage (NCBI taxonomy): Eukaryota > Metazoa > Chordata > Aves > Passeriformes > Climacteridae > Climacteris > Climacteris rufus. The sequence continues at coordinate 475,639 of VZRZ01007530.1, read as the reverse complement.
ACAGCACAGCAAATATACAGTAGGGGCACCGATAAACAGTGATGAATAACAGATCATTAGACTTCAAGGAGAATTCTTCACTATTCTATTGCTGCTTTTTACATTTGTCGGGTAGAGACAACACTTTTCACCACTGTCCATGACACCAAGATAAAAGTTGTCCAACTTCCAGAGGCCCTGTGTGCTAAAAGACAACAGTTACTACCTTTGAAGGTAGGTCAAATGCTGGCTTTAAACTATGTTAAAGTACCTCTTCTAAGAGTTAACTTGCTAAGTACAATGATGTACAATACTGAATGTCTGATCTAGCCTTGTCAAACTAGTCATAAGCCCCTACCAAGCAACAGTGCTTTCAAGATGGAAGTAGCTTCTCCTGACCCACTGTCTCAGTCATGCTTTCCAACAAAAGCAAACTCTTACAGAAAGCAAATTTACCCTCTGGTTCACTGCTCTGGGGTTCACTGTGCAATCTGTGTGAAAAGGTGTTGGGATAAGTCATTCAACTGAAAGCAATCAAAGAGGCCACTCTCAGGGGGAGATGAAAGTAGAGGTGATAGCTATCACATGCGAGGTAACCCCACTGCCACTAACGGTGTTTAACCAAGATTCACTTTAGTTCAGTCTTGAAACATACATACAGATGTCAGAAGCAAACCTGTAATTGCCTTTGCTCAGAGAAATAGCAGCTGAAACATTGCAGTTTTGAAGGAGGCTTGATAGTCCTACATGCATCCTGGCACAAAATTAAAATGAACTTCTGTTTTGCAAGGATGTAGAAAAGCACTGTAGAAAAAAAGATCACATAACTTTCCTCTTTAAATCAGTGACAATTTTGTCAAGAACTTAAGGTGAATTAGAGTTTTATTCTTGTTGTCTTGCTTTCTATGATAATTCCCTGTTTTGATGAAACCAGAAAAGACAGTATTGACTAAAATGTTAAATAATAGCAATAATCTGTTTGTTTAGACAATCTGAAATGCAGACTTAAACAGGAAGGTCATCTGCTTGTTCCCAAGTTTTGTGAAAAGTTTTTCTGAACTCCCTCCTATTCTAACAATATGATACATTTAAAATTGATAAAGAGCCAGTTCTCACTGTTAAGACAAATTGGAACCCAAGCTGTAGCAACCTAAGTTTTGCTAGCACTCTTCTCATAACAAAATAACTGATCTTAAATGAGTACTGTTGTTTACCTAGATTACTATGTATCAGAGTTTAAGGCGATAATTTAACAAACTTTTATTTCGGTAACAGTCATGGCTCAAGCAGCCTTCACAGCTTTGCACCTGTAACCAATCCCCATTCCTTCTTCTCCTACCTATTCCGCAAAACATAAATTCTGCTAATTTGTAAGACTGTATGGTTCACCAAACCAGAGATTTAAACATAGTAACTTTCTGCCTCTTTTCTTTTAAATACACATCAGTTCTCATCCCATTAATTGCTAGCAATTGCAAATTTCAGACATTTCAGAAAATGTTTAGCCATTTTTTAAAATACTATTTTCCTTCAAAGATAACCAAACTCAGGCTAAAGGTAACAGCAATGCACTCAAGCACTATTCACTTTTTAGGGTTAGGCTACTGTCCAACCCATCAGCTTTACAGTTCATTGTTAATTTTCCCCCTCCTTAGAAAGCAATTTTTTATTAGCAGTAATGCTCCATAGGAACTTCTGTTTTGCTTCATATGCCTTTAGGGCAATATATGACTCCCAGAAAAGAACAAAGATTGCTTCTGCACTGTTCTAAACCACTCAGCAGTTGTTATAAATCAACAAGGCTTTTCCTCTGCAATTGAAATGTGAGTGATAAGCTTTATGCTTTGGCACTGGAACTTCTTTAGTCTAACACTGTGCAGACACTCAGGACAATATTGTGTGATAGAAATGTGTGGCATTTCTCAGCCATTCCCATTATACAAGACAGAGTGAAGCACCAACGTGGTGAGCCATCTGTGCTAATGCCATTGATATTATTAAATCATTCATTACATTTTACTATTTCATATTAGATCATTTAAATTCTTATTTTGGCATAGTGCATAGAATTCTTCCTCTAGAAATATGAACTCAGTATGCAAATGTTTTTGCCCTGTTTTCTAATAAAATTGTGTCTGCGTTGAACACCCTTACAAGAGCTGTGGCTTCAGATCTTGATGATAGAAATAGAGTCCTACATCATGCCAGACTGATTGATCAGTTTTTAGCACAAGTAAATTTGTGCTACATGATGCATCCATTTCTTCCAACTTTTTCTGCCTACAGAACACAGTGCTATCCGCAGGTCTGCCCTAAACCCCTTGTTGCCTTTCTTTTCCAGCAAGGAAAAGTATTTTGCTCTCACATATGATGTCGCTTAACAGTAGGAATATTTCCTTAGAATCATATTACAGTAACAAACTAACACTGTGGTTTCACTGGTCACCATCCTGGTATGCACCCACCATAGTAGCTGATGTATTTATTCTAAGTGAGAACCAGGGGTATTGTAAGTGAACATCCCACTTGCACTGTGCACACACAGTCTATGCTAGAGGCCTTCTAGATCAGGTGAGATGGCAGCTCAACAGACAAGGCTGTTAAATAGGGAAGGAAAACCACAAACTCAGAGTAAAACTATTTCAGTGGAAATTTTCTTTTACTACCTGGTTACATATCTGAGAATTGCCATGGAGACACTGATGACCTCTACGTAATTGTGTTCAAATTTTCATTTAAAGCAGAACAAAAAGTCCTTTTCCATGTAATTTAGTCATGACATCTCAACATGGTACAGTAAATCACCACAGGATAATCACAATTTCTTGTTTATTTTTGAAGATTGAATAACCTTGCAGATGAGACTGAAAAGCATGTGTCTGTAACTCCCCTTGGTTGTATAAAATATTCAGCATGAGGTCACGATGAACAAGCTAATGAAGAAAAGTGTCTCACTTCACTGTCACATGCAATTTGCTAGAAGAAATCCTAACTGTAGATGCTTTACATGATTGCATCTTTCATGAAAGAACTGTATATGACTTGCAAGTGCATAAGCCCTTATGCTGTTTTGCTGTTGTGCAGTGCCCTTCAGCCTTTTGACTGAAATAAATAACAAACATAACCAGGAAGTGAGAGAGACAGGAGAATCTTCACTGGGTAGATTTTATACTTGCTTTCCAAAGCATTTGTGTGTTAAAAGACAAGGCTCTGTAAGATGCCGTAAGTCTTTGGTATGTTTAACAAATATTTGACCATGCTCAAGGCTCAGGGAAACAATTGCCTTCCCAAGCAGAGCAGATTTAAGTCACTGTTATGTATCTCTAGTGGCATGAAGGAGTTTCTGTGGGGTCCAGGCTCTGTCTATAGCTCCAGTCTAAGTTTGTGAAGTATATATAGTACTACAAGGACAGTTCACAAGCATTGGATTTTTGTACTTGAAAGGGCTGCAGAACTCAGTGAAATTCTAAGTGAATAATGTCTTCTTCCTCAAGTGGGCTACACTTCAAAACTCAGGTGTACAGTGTCTTCTTTCTGCAGCGCCTTCTTGGCATCACAGGGACTAGTTTGTGAATGAAGCCTTTCAGGACTGTCTGAGAACATAGTGCAACACAAAAGGCACAATGGGTCATGCTGCATTTATTCCAGAAATCCAAGGAAAAAATTTAAAAAAAAAAAAAAAAAAAACAGAGGAAAAAAGCATATTCTTCTTTAAGCCGAGGCTCTGGTAGCTTCCTGATGGATAATAGGTGACAGTCCCCATAGGAACAAATATTCAGACATTCTTATTTCCAGCCAGAGGACATTTTTTCAACCAGTCCATCTTTACACTTTTTATTCTTATTTTATAAATTATCGCCCTACTTGTCAGAACTGCAGCCATCTCACAGAGAGTTCAGTTTCAGGCTGAGCTCTGTTTACTGAGGAAAAAGGGACGAAAGAGAGGATGGATGCCAGAAAGGCAGAACAAGGAGACCATCACTGAGATCTGACATGGTGATTTTGTGTGTGATTGTTCTCCAGGCCACGAACAGAACAATGCCGGCTCATGGGGTTTGCCACAGCAGCACCTCCTCAGTGAGAGGAGTGGCACAGTTCTAGATGTCTCTGCTTGCTGAGATGAATTCAGCTCTTTTGTGCATTTTTGTGTCTAGGAAATCCTCATGAGACTTCTGGGGTTGTCTTTCTTTAGAACACCTCCATTCTGGAAGGCTTCTGCTGTGCATGCTTGGAGATACAGAAAAGCTAAGAGGGGAACTTTTTTCACCTTGTATGAACTAAACCATTTGTGAGAATACAATACAGCTGAGAAGGCAATGTTGTATAAAAAGCATTGTTCTTTTGACCCATTTTCATCCCTATTTTACCAAGCATTGAAAATTCTTCATTTTTACTTTGTCCACTATCATTAACAATGCCTCATGATGTTAATTAATACTGCAAGAGGCTAAACCTCAGGCTGTCCGTCTCACATGTGGGAATTAGTTGTATGGATTTGCAGAGCAACATCTGCCTGTGCATAGATTTTTTTAAAATAATAATTAAATTAAACAAAAGAGAAGTTCTAAGCTGAATTTGTAGCTAAATGATTAATATCACTCCATGTTTAAGACTTTTTTTCCACCCTATTTTGTTGAATGATTTTTAACTATGACTATTACATGTCATTCTGCAGTTAATTATTTATGCTGATGAAACATGGTACTCTCTGTACCTTTTTTGGATTCTAAATGGAAAGGAACACATTTTCTAGACAGTTCCTTCTGAATAGTGATGGCTCACAGAGGCTTCTTTCATTGGAGACAGAATCATCCTCAAGCCAGTTTAAGGAGGTTCGGAGTTCACTGGGAAAACTCTCGTGAGAGTAGATCATTCACTTCTGGCCACCAGCTGTGTATGTCAGGCTGTCAGCTCTGGGTGGTCTTCAAAGAGCCTGGCCTCAGAAATCCTTCCCTTCCTGCTGGGAAAATCTTTCACATGAAAGATTCATTAATCATCAAGGTTTATATTTCAGAATTTTTGCTGCTTCAGGAACAGTTTGCATCTACCCAGGATTTAGAACTGAGATTGGAATCTGGCTAAGAAGAACTTCGACATTTTGAGCTTTCATTTTAAATCAACACAAAAGGAGTAATCAAATATTGAAATCCTCCCAGAGCTGGAATTATCTTTTTCCACCCAGCTCTGATGATTACTGTTTACAGATCTCTTTGCAGCCAGATATCCCTCATTCTGTGAGCTCTTACAGGCAAGAGCTTTGGCTGAAAAAAGTCTGCAGATATTATCTCTGCTATTGTGTCATTTCAGTCACAGAAAGGTATGGCTCTCTTGTGCCATAAGTCCCAAAGAGTTACCAACTCCCTACAGTGAGATTTTGAGAATTTGGTCTTCGTAATAAATTGATGACACTTGAAGAGCCTGAACCAGAAGAAATCCAAAGTCCCAGAAAAAAACAAGCTTGTTTTAACTAATAAGACTACAAGATTTTGTGACAACCAGTCCCACTTAGAAACTCAGTGTATCTCAGTATCTGGGGAAGCAGAGCAAGGTGTTACAAGCTTTACAAACTCCAGCTACTAACTACGTATGTACTGGTATTAAGTTTAAGGAGGCTTTTTCTCTGGGGACAACAAAGTATTAATACAAGGGACTAGAGAACACATATTTTACTGAACTAAGCAGTGAGATGTAAAAATAATGTTTGGTGGGACTTTAATTTAGTATGGTGGGTACGTCATCTGTGATTAGTCCTTTCTGGAGGTGAATTTGGAGATACTCTTGAGCAGCCATAGAAACCAGGTCCTGCAAAAATTGTGCTGCTGCTGCTTTTAGGCAAAGACAGCTGGAAGCAGACCTGGATTAACACCTGGATCTCAAATACTCCCCAGCTCCCTGGACACAGAGACACTGGAAAGGGTTTAGCCATGGCAGGACTCCATTGCAATGGGGCCTCAAGGCTCCTCCACTGCTGGCCTGGCAGGGACCCCACTGTCATGTTTGGCTCTCTGTCTCCTTGCTTTCTTTGTCCCACCGATCTTTCATCAAGGGAAAAATGAGATTGGGCTGACATCTGTTTCCAGGAAGTATTGGTTCTCAGCACTACTGCAATGTAGGGAATTGTCTCAGCTGCCTGGGGACACTGAAGGTGTTCCCAGCTCCATTTATGTGACAAATGGGTTTTCAGGTGCTTGTTCCCCACACCACTAATTCAGCACTAAATGATGCAAGTACAGCCTATTGGCAAGGGCATCTTGGATGTCCATATGGGCTGGGCAGAGAGTAGCAAGATAGAAGGAGAGAGGGATATTTCTCAGGCTGAGGACCTGGCACTCTACCTGTAGTACCGTGCATGTATTCTGTCTTGGACTCCCTGGAAATAAGCCCAAATTGTGCCTGTAAAACAAACCCCAAAACCTGTGCTACATGTATCAGCTATTCATAAGGAAGTTTGCTGATGTGCTTGACAATGCTGTGTGTTTTTTTACCCCATGCAAAAATTTTTATTATTAAAAAATTAGAAAGAAAGAAATTCTAAAAACTCATTATGGTATAGCCTTCTCAGATGAAATTCTCAAACACAAAACCAAAAAAATTTGAGAGGGTATTTTCAGATAGCACTTTATAACTCCCTATGTTTTAACAGGACTACTCAGGCTGTGTGAAAGTTGGTGTTAATGCAAGCTGTACCGATGCCAGTACACCAAGCTAGGCCATCCTCAGCTAACTCCAGCAGCTAGTGCCGTGTAAACATATTGTCAGCTGTTTTCTACATTTCCCCAAAGTCCCTTTTGCCTTGAAAGCTTCCTCTTCTCAGGATTGTCTATGTTTAAACAAAAATTCTGACTCCTAAAAACGACATCTTAAATAAAATAGCTTCCTGTAGTTCTGACAGCAGCTATCATCCTTATTTCCATAGCTTTCATCATTCACCTGTAATCCTGTTTCTTTCTTGCTTGTCATTATTTGTCTTTGCCTTTATTCTTTCTGATCACTATTGTTATCCAATTTCCTTTCTTCTTTCATCTTTCCCTAACTCCCACTGCATTTGTGTCCTGTCATTTTATGAATTTGTTTTTACTCCCCATGTAGCTTTCTATCAAACATAGAACTTTGTAACTGACTTTACCTTCATCTTCCTACCTTTTTTCCCCTTTATTTAAGTCATGCTCTGAGGATTAGGCAAAGACCAGAAAAGCAGGCGGTTGCAGATTTTCTCACACAAAATCCACAGAGCACAACTGTTCATTCTCTTTCCCTGATGAATGGCAGAACAGCCTTTGGCTTTGTTTGTTATTCATATTGGATTGAAGGCCCTGGGGAATAACAAATATCTCTCACTCTGGAACAGGCTCCCCAGGGAAGTAGTCACAGCACCAAGCCTCCCAGAGTCCAAGAAGTGTCTGGACAATGCTCTCAGGTACATGGAGTGATTCTTGAGGCTGTACTGTGTGCAGTGCCAAGAGCTCAGAGGAGACACCTGTACTATATGGGTTTATCAAGCAATTATTTGTTAATTTATTTAAACTATTAAAAATAAGGAGGAAAGAAGAGTAAGAAAATATCCATGACTCTTAAAATTCTTTGTCATGCATTTCATTAGCACCAAAGTAATGATCAGTAGTCAATGTTTCCACCACCACCCCAGTAAAAACAGAACTAATGAAACTCAAAATCTCTGCAGAGATTACTCCATCCCAAGAACCATTTAGTCTAACCTAAGGTCCATCACATGGCATCATGATACATAAAAAAGAAGAGGTCAGAGGTGAACAAGAAGATGTTTCATCAGATTCTCCCACAAAATTTCCATATTTGGGATGTATCTGTCTTGGTTGGATTTAGTATTTTAGACCACTTGGTTATATATGACATGCAGCCTTTTCTGAGGGAGAATATTGCTCCCATGGCAGCAATTACACAAAACAGAATAAATCTTCTTCTGAACAGATCAGAGAATTCCCCGTTCTCCTTTTTCTCTTCCCCAAGGGGAATGGTCTTCAAAGTTCAGAGATACGCTCTCAAATAGATAGAAAATGAATATTTAACATACCTTATTTAGGATTTAAGAGAATGGAAAATGGCTCATCAGCTTTAACTGCAATTCTAAAATTTTCTGTGATACCAAGTTACTTAACTGATGTTCTCAAATACAGCCGTATTTCTCTTAGTTGTCAAACATGGTCATACCGAATGAAGTCTTACACAGTTCCAAGAAAAAGAGATTGTGTCCTTCTCTTGAGAGAAACTAGTCCTGACAGAGGTGTCAGGGACAATCTACTTCACTCTATTTAGGATTCAGCTGTGGGTCCCTGAAGCTGTTTGCTCAGTGGAGACAGACAACTCCAAGATGTTTCCCAAGAAAATTGAGCTCACAGACTGTGAGACTGGCAACAGACCTGTCCTAAAATACTCACAATAGGGATGAAATCCCACTCACCTTTACAGGAATTGTTCTTTGGGCTTAGATAGGTAATGCCAGCAAGGCTTAGACCTAGAAGGTATTACCTGAACAAAGGCTCTGTGCTGGACTGCACCTACAGACTAAGTTCACTATCCAAACACACGGGAGAAGAGGCTCCTGTGAACTTGCAGTCATCAGTTACCCTTCTCTGTCATTTTCATTCTTTCTCTTGCTGCAACTCTTTCCTCTGTGCCACTGTCTCAAAGGAGAAGTGTTTGATTTCAGACAGTTTGGGTTTCAGAGGCTCGGGTTGATGAATTGTTCTGGATTTTACACTGTCTGAAGAAATTCCCTCTTCATCCTAGCAAACACCGTACTTTGTAACCTCACTGATGTATTTTCAGGAGCTATAGAAGAACAGAATGACTGTACAGATCTGCACATACGGTTGCACGGATGTAGAAATCCACCACCCAAATACGGGCACTTATGTACCTTGGGGCTGAGCAGGCAAGCACTTGAAACTTATGGTTTGATTCTGACCCAATAGTTGTCTTGAAACCTTTATAAGAGTTTTAGGGTGCCAACTTCAAGCACATGGATTAACCAGCTGTGTTAGCCAGGCAGTCTCCCTCTGTAGCCAGTGAAAATGAGAAGACAGCCCCATCGAGAAGTCATCCCAGACCCTAACAGCACTGTTTGCAATAGCCCTGTTGATGAGAGCTATCCTTATAGAGTACTTACGGAAATCAGCTGTATGGGCTTGTGTTGAATTAGCACAGAGTGATTAAACCCAGCAATGAGGAGAAGCAGCCAATGCAACACAACCAAAGGCTAAGCACCAGCACACCATGGACCCCAGTGTTTGGGTCAGAGCTGGTGATCTCTTGGTTCAGAAGAGGGCAGGTTGCAGGCACGGCAAGGACGGGGAGGCTGTGAAGTGAGACAGATGCTCGCCTGTCATTTGACCTGGAGAACACACTTCTCTTTAGAGTGTTCAATAGGGGGAACTACAGTCCCCTCTGCCAGCTTGGTAACTGCTTTCAGTCAGACTGCATGCTTGATAAAGTTATTTGTCCTGTAGTGAATATCAATTTAAACTTCTCATGCAAACTTTTGTACTGTAAAGTTATCCTAATGCATGGGGTGCCTACGTGGAAAACATCTCTTTGCATTTATGTTTGTGCAGCACCAAACGCCAGAGTGTTCTCGGGCTAGAAGTAGGGTTCTTGGCCCTGCAATAATGAAAACAAAATTGACATTATTTGTTTTGTGGTAGTGCCTTTAGGCCTCAATCAAAAATGACACAAGACAACAGATGGATGCAAGTACACGGGGGAAACACAAGACAAAATATTTATTCATTTAGTAAGCATCGGCCACAGTGCACCAGCTGCTTAGGTATTAAATATTTTGTAGGCAGCATTGTATAGATATAAAAATCATAATAATTGTTGTTATAATCTAGCACATATGAGAGACAGAAAGGGTTTTTTAAGACTATTGTATCATGGGAATGGAAAATGCGGCCATTAAAAGCAAACATTTCTGTAAGTATAAGCATTGTCATTCTTCAGCTGTAAACATTACATTATCCTAGATTGTGTTGAAGTTGATAGTCATGTTCTCATTTAAAAGCTGGTAAATATCGTATTAGAATTTTCTGACAAGCTTGTCTGCAGTACGCAATTGGTTATACTGGCAGTGTTGGCCAATTTTGCATCTGTTCAGATATTTAAAGTGTTGTGAAAAGAAAACTTACCCTTTCCAAAAACACCCCAAAGCATATTAAAGTGTCAGTGGTATATGAAACACATAAAAAGGAAAAGTGGATAAACAAATTTAATTGCAGACATTAAAACAATATTTTAAAGATGAACTTATGAAAATGTAGAGCTTGTGATTGTGGATTTTATGATTTCAATAAATATTTTATTGACTGTTTTTGAAACTGGCTCAAATAGAAAAATATTAGCCCCCAAGCTTATTGCTCATCAACCCTTTGAATGGCTTGGTTGTTTTGCCAAATCCGTGGAACCACAGGGAAATTTCCAATGAATATTTTTTTCCAATTGGAAAAATCAAACTGCAATTTTTTAGGACAGTGTTCCAAGATTGATTACATTTTTCTCAGGGTTATTTTTTCAGATATTTAATTTTATTTCTGCTACAATAACGGGAGAAGAGTTAGGCATGCCCTATTTCCATGTTTCTTTTCATGTCAGAGGTCCATGCTCATGATGTGGGTGGTCCATCAGGTATGACTATCATGTATTATTCCCATGTCCAGTAGTTAAACTGAAAGATGCTTCCCAAGAGTACATTCCTTAACATGGAAAGACAAGGACGTCTAGTTTAGTCCAGATTCATTTATGTCTAAAGCAAATGTATTTTCCTGGATGATTTTGCTGCCTACTTACTTTGTTTGAAGCTTAAAAGCTCCATTTACTTGCTCTCAAATTTTATAACTAACTTTTTGCACCTAAGGTAGTTTTTGTTGTCTTTTTTTTTCAATTTTAAGAGACACAAAATATTAATGGAAATTCTTCCCCCTAACTTTTTACAGACAACCAAAAGCAATTTTACAGGAAGCACATGAAACAAGTGAAAACATAGGGAGAAAGGAGTTTATGTGTATAATATATTGTATGCTTTGCCAACACATATAACATTATTCATAGTTCTAGCTACTTTTTTCTTTTTTTTAATTTTTTCCTTAAGAAGGGGAAGAATGACAGCAATACTGGATTCCATGCGTGTTAGTCTGGAACATATTCCCAACTGATATAACTAACCACCAATCCCAAAGAAGGCATGTCAGATTAGGCAGCAGACTTTTAATTTTTGCAAACACTAGGGAAACATGACATGAGATTTAGAACTACTTATGGTTGTTTTCTCTCATCAATAAACAATAACTATCTTTCAGGTACTCATTATGTGTTTTGACAGCTGACAAAATCTGTAAAATGCAATTCATAGGTATATCGATCATGTGAGATTTGGATGCACTTTTTCTGTATGAAAATCAAATTGCACCATTTGCTACACACTCTTGAATAGTCCCATTAACTCTTCTTTTCCTCTGCTAGTGACTATTGATAGGACAAATGAAAGCAGCAAGAAGTTTGGCTTGTTCCTAAGTGACAGAATGTTTGTATAGTGAGTATGCAGTTTATAAAGCGTTTTTAAGGTTTTTAAGTATGTGAAAGTATTTTAAGCATATATTACAATAATTTTTTTTCCAAGTAAGTATTTTTTAAAGTTCTTGTTTTACAGTAGATTTAATAAGTACTTTGGAAAAGCTAAAAGTTGGGATATGTCAAACCATCCCTCTTATAGCTTGTCACATCTTCTGTTCTGTCTGACCTCTACATTAAATTACCCATCACATGGGCAATACCCATCTTGGAATAAATGTCCATCTCAGCGCTGAATTTAGTTTTTGGAAAGACATTTATACAGACAATCATATTCCCCACTAGTGAAGAATAAAAGTTGCACACACTTGCCTCTAATTTCATTCTGGGGTTTTGGTGGATGGAGTTACTTACTTGAATTTCAGTCTTATGTTTACGTTGTCAGTACACATCCTATGGAATTACAGTCTTGTTGCGTAGCAAGTAGTCTGGTATTTTGCCCTCATGGACTAGGCAAAACTTTTGAATTTTGGCCATCTTCTAGGTTCTTGACAAACTAGGATTTCTCAATCTTAAGAGGCCCCTGAGATGGTCAGGCTCAGCTCTTAAGACTTTTCCTGCCCATGGTAGACACTACCTTCAGTGAGGAAGCCAAAGTCTCCTTCAGCAATGCTATGCAGTTTAGGCTACCACAAGAGGTCAGTAGAAATCAGTGAGAAATATTCCCTCCTTCTCCACCCCAGAAACTATGAAATGCTCACAGCCACTATGTCATTCCCTGTTAATTTCAGGAATTCAGTGAGGGAAAACCAGACGTGATTGGTTTTTCCTTTACAACCAGACAGCTTTCCCCACTAAAATATACGAGTGGTTTCTTAACATTACATAGAACTTTGCTCTTGATCAAAGCTAGCAGGGGTTCAAAAGCTGGGGTTCATTTATTTTTCCAGGATAAATATTGCTCTGTAATTGTTCATTACGTTTTTCAAAATGAGTGCTTCAAACGTGGCATAGATTTATGATCAGGGGGCAGGATTTTTGTTTCTTCCAAACTAGGCTTTGCAGAATTATCTTTCTTTTTAAATCAATATAATTGAATTTAAAATAAATTGAAAATTAAATTAAAATCATTTGTCCTTGCAACTAAGCAAGTAGTTGAGAGAAGTTGCATATATTTTCTCTCCAAATGCTTATGTAACTCCTCTCTATTTTATTCATGACTGCCCCATGAAGACTGTTCATCATGCTTGCACTGTCCTCTCTGTATCACATTCCTTTCATTCCAAAAGATATTGGGGAAAAGTGGGGAGAAAAAAGACCACTGACTTGAAGTTGGATTCTCTGTCACTTTTGTGACAAAGCTGTATGCCTAGGGAGCATTCCAGTCATGAATGACAGTAAATTAAAAACCTACATACACCACAGTGGGAACCAGCATGTCATAAACTTCACCAAATACCATCTGACCATTTTCCTTTAGGCAGGTAGCAGGTCAAGCTGATGTCAGTTAATCTTATACTGCAGCAGTACATTAGGTAGTGTTCACAGAACCCTTGAAATTCCTCTCACTTTTTCTTGCTGTAGCCATTCATCCTGAACAATCCAGATGTAACGCAAAAGAAATAACACTGGGAAATAGATTTGGAAATATTCAGGTTTTAATTTTTTGCAGACTTGCAAGAAAAGGCTTAAAATACTGTTAACAAACAAGTTCAATGATTGGAGCTGTCAGGGAGTTATGAGTTTGTAGAGTCATTTGCTAGAAGTATTATTGTACTTTAGTTCATTTTTATGATACAGAGCAGAAGTGGTAGAAAATAAAACCAAATGGGGAGTTTTGCCTGCAACAAATCAGAGTTTGACCAATCCTGTTGATGCTTCAGAAAAAACGTTCCACTGATATCACTGTGCTTTGTTTGAAGCTGGTGTATAACGAATGCGTGTTCAGTGTGTTATGCAGAAAGGGTATGCACAGTGAAAAAGGCTGATTTTTCATGCATATTGCAAAACCAAAGCAACATTACTCTTTTAACCCAGGCAGTGACATTCCCTAAGCCTCTCGTGGTTAATATGTACAGCAAGCAAAGGCTCTGAAATACCATTTTTCTTTTACAACCCTCACAATTCATTATGACTATAAAATGCATGCTCATCAGAAATTGTTAAAAGAACCTAATTGCAGTTGTAGACCTAAAAAGCAGTAGATTTAGAGTTGCATTCTGTTTTGTGCATTGAATGTTTTGGGAAATCCTACTGAAAACATAGCAGAAAGTGGTGCCAATCTATGTTGGAAGGCAAAAAGTGCACACCTCTGCCTCATGAACTGTGAGATGCTTATCAGCTGATGGCAGATCAAAGTGAGGTTGTGGCACTGGAATGCTTGTTGCACTTGCTGAATTCAGCTGAAACCTGTGAAAAATCCTTCCTTTCCTGTTCCCAAGGGAACCTGGAGAGTCACCTCTAGAGATGGTAGTAAAGGAAAAACAAAAATGAAATCAGGAGGCATAGAGCTATTTGTTGTGAGGGAGATCTGTGCTCCTGCTCCTGCTTCTTGTCATCAAGAGAGGTGTATAGGAAAAGGAAGATATATCTTGGATTCAGATGATGACCAACTTAAGGTTTAAACAAAGTGTTTAAAACTGTAATTTCCTTTTTTGTTTTTTTCAGCATGACATTCTGGAAAACTCAAACCCAAACTTTTTAAGCACCAGAAATCCTTTCTTCTGCTGTGCAGAATGTCACTCTTACTCGGTTGTGAAGATCTGATCAAAGACATAGGGTTCAAAGAGCTTTTTGAGGACTGGTTGTGTCTGTAGGCTTAAAGTGAGATTGGACACTTGACATGCTAACATGCTGTAAATAAATATTGCAAGTGATAGCTCATCCACTATGGACTGAATAACCTAAGTGGAAATAAACTATGACTCACCATGCAGACTTGGAGAGCTGAGATACAGGTAATGACTAAATGACTTGCCTCAAGTCACATCAGAGCTAGAAACTGAACTTCAATGTCCTGAATCTCCTTTCTACCTCTTAAACATCCTGTCTTTATCTACTTACTCCTGCAGTCATGGTCCAGACTGACACGTGGCCTGACAGATGCACCAGACTGAGGACAGACACTGTGTTGGTGTCTTCAGGAGGGAAGGGGAAAGGGATCCTCTGGATTGGAGCTCCAGTATGCCAGGTGCTCAGAACAGAGCTCAGATTGAAAGCTTCAGAGGAGTTGTGAGGTGAGGAAAAAAGGAAAGTTTATACTCAGTAGGGGGGAAAAAGGAAACTCACTTGATAAATACAAACTCAAGACACATTTAGAAGTTGGGTATGCAAGCTGAACTTTCCCTGGGGCTAATTGCTGTAATGGCATGTTAAATAAATCCTTTCTAAACTTGGCTGTACCACATGAGCGCTGTTTAAATAATGAAGTGCTCATGGACAAATTATCAGAAGTATTAGACAGAAACAGGCTTTTATGTAACTTGAAATGAAATGCATGAGTTTTTTCCATCTAGTTATTGTGACCATAACAAATCAGATAATTCTTTTTTTTTTTTGTTAATCTTGGGGCGGCCTCTCCTTTTGCTGTCCTGATTAACCACAAATATAGCACATGTTTTTCTTCTTTGCTCTTTTGCATTGTTCCATGGCAGACACAGGAATGTTCTTTCTCCTTTATTGAGCAGTTGGTAACTCCTGGGCCTTTCCTTTTCCATTGTGTATACTAAAGACAAGGCAAAGCTGTTGGAAAATAGAAAATATTTATGAAAAGGTAATCTCCATGGCCAAGCTTCTTGAAGAAGGGTACTTCAGCTGATGAGTTAGAACAGCCTGTGCCCCAATTAAATCTGAATAATGGTGGTCCATTTTGAGGAAAAGACAGAAGAAAAAAACCAGAGGAGTAAGTTTCTGCAATCTAAAGTTCTTAAATCTGGAAAGTTTCTCTCAGTCTACATATATAGAAATAACTAGATGTCTATACATAAATTTATAAATTTATAAGAATGTATTAACATTAACTTATAAATTTAAATATAATATATGCAATATACATTTACAAATTTTTATATACTACATATAAATAAATATTCATATATTCTATATAAATATAGAAATAGCTAGATTATTAGTCAGAGATTTCCTGGTATGATTATCATAATGGACAAATGACTGAAAAAGAGTGCAAGAGTGCACTGGAAAAATGTTGCAGAATGTTTTCTAGCATTTTCATAGTTTCTCCACTCAATAAGGCTGGAAACATGCCAGTATAATCATTCTCCTGTGGTATTTGGGGTTTTTTGCTTCTTGTTCCATTAGCTGGGATGAATGGCCATATAAATGACTAACTGATTGCTAATGAAATTCTGAAACTTTTTAAAGGTTTCCCTAGTCAGTGGAATGATAGGAATGATTAACCTAAGTGCCAGTTGCAAAAAACACTCAGTGAAAGAAGGTACTTTAGGGGATGTACTGATACATCCCTGTTCTTTATCTCTTTGGTGGTCACTCATGCTGCCATAAAGTGGTAGAATCACCATTTAAAACACGTAGCACATGAGAGGTCTTTGCAACCAGTAAGAAGGAGAATCTCTTCTGAAATTCAACCTCATTATCAGACGTGATGTAATCACAGAATATCTCAAGTTGGAAGGGACTCATAAGGATCATTCAGCCCGACTCCCTACTCCTCACATGATTACCTAACACTAAATCATATGACTAAGAATGTCCTCCAGACAGGCCTGGTACCAAGACCACTTCACACAGAAGAAACCTTGCAGATTCACATCTTTTAGTGTTCAGAGACGACTTTTATTTAAACAAATATAAGGTAAAGTCAGGAATGTATATGTCCACCATGTCAAAAGTTGAATTACATGTTTGGTGGCATTTTTATCTGGAAACATTGACAGGACTTTATTTTATTCTTTTGATAAAATATTTCCTTAAAGTATTTTCAGAAGAGAGAGAAATAAAAGTATATGATTCTGCTAAGCCTTAGAATAACGTGTTTACATATCTAAGGAATCTATTTCACAGAAATCAATATCTTTTCATTTCATCTGTGGAAGAATAATGTTAGACACTTCTTGGTTCTTGGCATTTTTAACGCTCATTTGCAAAGGGAAACAAAGAATTTTACAGCTGCTTCCAAGAGAATATATTATTAGATCTTAATACTTAACTGCATTTCCTCACAAACATTGATTTGCTGTTGTTATTGTGACTGCATCTAGGTGGTCATATAGTTTGAAGGAAATATGCAATTAAATTGATATCACAAAATTATACTTTCATATAGTTGTGTTTGCCTAGGTCTCAGACTGAAAAGCAAATCATGTGATTTTTCTTCAGAAATAGAAAACTCCATTTCCTCTTATGAACTTCTTGACTTTAACAACCACCAAGAGTGATACAGACAGAGGCTGCTTCTAATTAAGAGGATTCTGGGAGGTACAGTGGGGCCAGCAGGGTGGCAGACATCCTCATTTAAATTCCCACACACATTCCAGGAAAGCGCCATTATCATCAGACCTGGTTTGGGCTGGGTTGGGGGCAAAAAGGAAGTGTGAGGCAGAGGAGTTGGGGCAAGGCATTGGCCCACCCAAGTGCTTCCCACTGCAGCCTAGGAGTCTGGGCACTACCCTCTGAGCCAGAGGGTCAGGTCCCTTGATAAAATGAGCTATAGAAACAACTTTCTATTCCTTCTCCCAAGCAGGGGCTGCAGTCAGTGGATAATTGGTTGTACACGTATTTTCACCAGGAATTCCTTCCACGCTGAAACTATATATAAAGTATTGATGAAAGCTTTCCTTCACGAACTGATTTTTCTGTCTGAAAAATGACTTTCTCTAAACATTCCCAGCCAAATCCATTGTGTCTTTGTTAAAGACATGAATATATAGGCATTTTTGTTTTAACATTATTAGACTTTTCTCTTTGTTCATCTTTATTCTGTGTCTTTTCTACTATCAGTCTTGCCAAGACCATGTGATATGAATATTAAAATACCCTACCTAGAACATATTAAAAGAGCCTGAATTTCAGAACACTGGAACTGTGGTTTCCAAACATTAGCCTCATTTGAAAGTTTTGCAGTCCATTTTAGCTTTTAGGCAACGAGTCACTCCATACATATATTTTTATACATGTTGCAGCAAGGACATGAATTTTAATTTTCTTTAACTATTCCTGTGGATTTTAATTGCAGAGCAACAGGATGTGATATTCTTTCTTTCAAAAAGTTTATTCTTACACATCAAAATTGATCAGAGTCATCAAAAGTCTTGTCCAAGAAACAATCATTTAAACCAGGCCTTAGCTCTGTGGTCTCTGAACAACAACCTGCTCAGGTGCAGGGTTATGGCATCTTGTCTTTCATCTGCTGCTGCAGGGGATCTCCACTGACCCTGAAGGGCAGTGGGAGAGGATCAGCTTTGGCAGAACAAAACTCATTGAAAACTCATGTATTTTGTTCTTACTGTGGGACTATGACCCTGCTGATAGATATGTCTCTGCAGTGCTGCAGCTGGACACTGAACAGTCCATGAGCAGGGATGGGTCACACTGCACAGCCATGTGGGTGCTACCCTCAGCCATCCATCCTGGCCGCAGCTGCCACCTGGGCCACTCACAAAAAATGAGGTTTTGTTACCAGGGGCAGGACTCATAATCTGAGGTATCACTGGACAGAAAGGTCAGTCGCTCCTGCTCGTGGGTCTGGGCCTGCAGCGACCACGCACGCAGCAGGCTGGAGCTCATCATGCTTCCTGGCAGGGCTTCAGCTCACAGAGCTAACTTCCCTCAAGAGAAAACTATGCCACATTCTGGCCTTTGAAGATTTCGCTAAGCTTCTTTTTCAGGGAAAAAGGGTTGCCAACTGGGATTTTTTGTGAGTTGACTGCTTTTCAAAGATCTTTGTAAAGGGGCTTGGTTAAGGGCATTGCTGGGGGAAACCAATTATAATTTTCAAATATGCTAGACTTAAATAAACAGTTAATTAAAATAAGACCAGATTTTTCAGCCATTGCCTGTCTTCTCCTCTTTGTAGAGTTGGGGAGTTCTGGGGAATTCCTGATATTACACATTTTTCAAGGGTGTCAGCAAACTTCTCAAACTAACCTTCAATACTTCCTTTCCTTTCTCTTCCCTGCCTTTCAACCCCTTTTCTTAGACAATTTAACCTACTTTTTAGTCTCTCATTTTCCTGTTTTCCCCTATTTCTCGTAATATCAATTTTTTTTCTAACCTTTCCCTCCTTGCCCATTTCTCCCTGGTCCCCTTTCTATTCATTTTTAACTCAAGTCCAGATGAACCTCACCAGAAACCATCTTATCTCCCTAATAGCCTCTTCCTAATGATGGAGAGAAATACCCTGAAACATCAGCTTTCAGCAGCTGGGAGCCAGGAGAGTATATGTGACATGACTTTTCATCCCCCACCTTGATCTGTATAATACTTCAAAAGTCTGCTCACCTTTAGTGGCACCAAGAGATATAGCTGGGCTAGGAAGTGGAAGAATGAAAAAAAGAAGATGATTTTGTCACTTGCTAAGCATCTCTAAACCACTGACAGCCAGTCCAAGAAGACCCACGAGGAGAGGAGGGAGGTAACAGAGGGTGGCAGAAGGCTGTGGGAGGGGAGCACCACCTGAATAACATGCAGCATCTGAAAATGTGTTTCCACTATGGTATCATAATGCTATATTTATTTATGGCATTATCAGAATTATTACCACAACAGAACACACCACATTAGATGCTGAGTGTGAGTTTTTGCAGTTATTAAAACCTATAAATATCTTCAATAAAGGCAAAGGGAAAACACTTGCCACATGAGAATTTTCTTTCCAAATAATCCTACTGATAGTAGTTTGACCCAGGTTGAAAATTCCCTCACCTGCCAAAATAATATGATTCCAAATTGTCCTACTTTTCCTTTTCTTTTTTTTTTTTTTTTCCTTCTTCCTCAGTGACTTCCTAAAGGCGCTTATCCCAGATGTTCTAGAGGTAGCGACAGCACCTTTATGCGTGCAGAATCCCTGCCGGGATGAGTTGCAATGGTTTTACAACTCTTCCAAAGGACAGAGTTCTATCTACCGCAGTTAACCTGTTTCTGCTGGCTCCTCTAGGATGAGAGTTTCCCCAGGCGTGGTGTGCTAGCGCCGACGAGAATAAAAGGCTACACAGAAGGCTCTTCTCTGGGATAACAGCCGATTTATTATGAGTCCAGTGTTGCTTTTTGAGGGTCCAGAGATATCCAGGTGGCTGGAGTAACCCAGAAGAAAGAGCAGGGAAGAAGCCCTGCAGGGCTCTTTTAAAGGAAGGTGGGAGCAGGAAACACCCAATGAGAAACTGCGTAGTTCAAAGGGACCAGTGGAGGAGAGCTTTCCAGGGCATAGCCATATATGGCATCTAAGATATGGGTACAGGTAACACAAGGGAAATATGGGATTTTATCACAGCTCAGGCAGAGGGTTCAGATATTGGAGGAAGAAGGCTGAGGGCTTTGCCTTGGCTTTCTTCCCACCAAAACCTGAAGCTCAAAAGCAGCAGCTTCTGCCAAGTGCGCTGCTGCAACCTCCAGTACCTGTGTGCCTGTTTCATAGGACATGATTAAGGAGCACCATACCATGTTGAGATAAAGTAAATCTGAACAGTATTATCATCCTTATTTTGCTGAGGGATGAACTTGATATAGTGCAGTAGCTTTACACTGGCTGCTACTGGACTGTCCTGGTTTTGGTTGGAAGACAGTTAATTTTCCTCCTAGTAGCTGGTACTGTGCTGTGTTTTGGATTCACTAGGAGAATAATGTTGATAAAACACTAATGTTTTAGTTGTTGCTAAGCAGAGCTTACCCTAAGTCAAGGACTTTTCAGTTTCCCAGGCTCTGGCAGCAAGCAGGTGTGCAAGAAGATGAGTGGGAGCATGGCCAGGAGAGGTGACCTGAAGTGGCCAAGGGGATATTCCACACCACAGAACATTGCTCTCAGTACCTAAATGGGGGCAGGAGGTGGCACTGGGGCTGATCACTGCTGAGGGATGGGCTGGGCATCGGTCAGTAGGTGGTGAACAATTGTATTGTGTGACACTTTTTCTCTCTCTCCTACTGTTGTCACCCTTTCCGTCACAATTATTGTTTTTGTTATGTTTAGCTTTATCTCATTTATTAAACAGTTGTTATCTAAGCCCATGGGTTTTACCTTTTTCTGAATCTCCTCCTCACATCACCCTGGTAGGGGGGAGTGAATGAGCAGCTGTGTGGTATTTAGTTGCCGTTGGGATTAAACCACAACAAAGACATGCATTAACACAATAAACCATTACAATTTTTTACAAAGCTTCAGCAATACAAAAAATACAGCTTAGCAAATATGGGGAGCAAATACACACGATTAACAACTGCAAACAAAATTGCAGTTTTGTTAGAGTTATGGCATTATTTGCAAAATAAAAAATTAATAACTAAAATAACCCAATGAAAAGCTCCAATTCTATTCAAATGAATGTGACTGAATTCTTATATACCATTCCCATGAATGTTTCTGCTCAAATTTGTCTCTCTAGCTCCATGCTAAATGTAAAATGTGATTTTTCTTTCCTATTTTAAAGTATGAAAAATGTACAAAAATCCTGTAAACTTTGCCTGTCGTCCTTAACTTCTATGCTTTCCTAACTTTTAAATGTTTGCTCTTACAAATGTAGTTTACCACAAATGCCAGCATCCTTATCTTTTTACTGTAATTAATGTTTTGGGGACATTTTGCTTTACATCTGTTCGTATTTTGTGAAGAACTATCACTTTTTCACTTGTCAATTTATTCTTAAAAGCAGAAGTTTTTTTAAAATTTTCATAATGTAGAAAAGTTACTCCAGGGAGATTCAGCAGACTGAGGATTCAGTGGCAGTCTAAATTAATCTGGATCAGGTGAGAAAGTGTTTTCAGAGTCACACCACGAATGCCAGCCTGCTTACAAATTCTGTTTCAGCTGTGAGCAGACTGTTCAGACTAGAGGCATTTGAAAAGTGAAGAAAACATTTAGATCCTCCTGAAGATGAACAATTCCTAGGCATCAAGAAAAAATGTAAAATCACATTCAAAGTGACAGGTTCCTCTTCCAGTTAAAATTCTTGAATAGAACTGCAAAGATAAGACTGGGTGGAGATCATGGTCAATGTCTTTTGTGTCATGGATTTGATAATGGTTCTTTGAATTTTGGAAAGCTAATAGTTGCTAGATTGGAGGTTTGGCTGCAGGCATCTTTCTCTTCATTTTCACACAAGCAGAAAAATTCTGTAAAAAACCCAATTTGATTATAATCTTTTAGGAGACCTATGTTTAGCTGTAATAAAAAAACCCCCGAAATATAATATTTCTCATTAATCTTCTCCACACCATGAGACAAACACTCCTGGTTTCTATATAACTCCTGTGCCTCTGATAAGGATTAAGTTCTGTTAAAATACAAAATGTAGCATGATTTAAAGCCTCATATAGAAAAAGACATGAAGCATAACTCCTGTTTTTCAGTTTCAAAGGTAAATAGATCTATAATCAATCTGGGAATTTTAGTCACATTCACTGTTTTTCAATCACTTCAATTTTCTCTTCTTTCTAGACACCATTAAAATACAGATTCAGTGTTCTATAAATGGAGTAAAATTATTCATTATGCCTATTAATATACATATGCTTTACCTTGAATTGCACATACTGGTTATTACATAGTTCAGATAAATCACTAAATGCTTGGTATATTCTATCACTTTTTCACCTATGGAAAATAAACCAATGCATGACATTTACCAAACTACAGAAATTTGATACACTGAGCATGTCTGAAAGCGCCTGTGCTGTCTGACCGAATCACCAAACTAACGATGCAGCCATGTAAAATATCTCCTTCCAGTTAAAATCTTCATCATATCTTAATAAGCATTTTATATGTCATGTCCATCATTTAGAGGAGATAATTTCCATAAAACCATGAAAAACAAAAGCAACCAAAATAATTTCTCCTGTGTTTAGTTATACAGGTCTTCATCTCCCACCTGCTTCTTGTTACTAGGAATTCATGCATGTGAGTAAAGAATACCATTCCTACACTATTTTTAAAATTCTAAATGTCTTCTCCTGTGTAAGGAATTAGTAGCCAGTGGGATTTGTTATATGCTGAAATATGAATAAAGACACAGAGATTTATCTGAGAAATTAGACCTTGTATGCCATATGTTTTTCAGGTTTTTATATCTTTGCATTTTGTTATAAAAGTTCCGAGAGTTATACTAGTCTCTGAGGACATGTTTTATTTAGCTCTTAAGTGTCTGCATTCATATTTCTCTTACAGTACTTTTCAAAAATACTGCCTTCAGCAACCTGAGAGCCAGAGCAGAGGGGTGGCTCCAAGAATGGGAGTAATGGGTGTTTTATTTGACTACCCCACTTTTCAGCTCTCACCAATCAGGGGATACCACTCCCTCCCCTCAAAGTTTTGGATGTGTCTTGCAAAGTTGTAAATTACACTACTTACTATTTGTGGAACTGGGCTTTTAAATGATGAACTACAAAAATTTCTTTATCTATTAAAAGCTTCACAGGAAGCTAAAAGCCAAACTGCACCTAATTTGCACTAAATTCTGACTGCTGGTGGAAAGACATCTCAGTCAATGCTCGTGTGACTCTAGGATTTTGTCCTTAAAAGAAAAGGTGATGTTGGCTAAGTTTTGTCTTAGGCATGTACAGTAGTGCCAGATGTTCTTGGCAATTGTTAAATGAGCTCCAGATGGTAACTTAGATGTTTGACCTTAAACATTTTCTCTCCTTCAACTGTAATTTTTAAATGAAGAGATGTGTAGAGCTTGCTAAGTTTTTCTCCAGGATTTAGACTGAAGATAAAATGATGAGGATCATCAAGAAGATGGATGATGATATTATCTTGTCTTGAATTCATTGCAAGTGAAGTTTGACAGAGTCATCTGTTCACCATTATCTATAAAAAGATTTTAAGGGAAAAGAAATAGCCCGGTAATTTTTGGTCTTTTTAGACCTCATAGAAACTCAAGATAGCCAATTTTCTGTTTGAATCTTTTATTCATTGCTTGATAAAATTTCATCTATTTAATGCAGATTGTTTTCTGCTAGGCTGCTCAGGGTAAACCCTAACTTGATGTGTTTATCCTGACAGACAACAAGACTCAGCTCTGAGGTTTAAAGAACTCTTGTAAAATTTCCTTTCTACTTCAAAAGATAATGTATATATTTTTAGATCCTTTACTACTCTTATCACAGTAATCACCAGATAGTTTGTCAGAGATTGTAAGAAAGTTCATCTCCACAGGAAGCTTTATAATTTAGAAAATAACATCTGAAATCATCAAACTGTCCTGCCTACTGGATTTGTTTTTTACATGCAAGGTTAAAGGAGGATAACTCATTGTTCATTTCCTCATTAGAAAAGAAAACAACATCATTGCAGTAAAACTTCTGTACGCTACTTCCAGAATGGGTACATGCAGTGAAGTGGCAATTGCGAACGCACAAAAGGCATGTGCTATAAAGTCATCATCTGATTTAATTTTCTCCATTAACTTCTCTTTGCTCTAATGTGCCCACTATTCTACCATTTATACTGAAAATTATGCTCCAAAGTCACATTTCTTCCAGCAGAGAGCAGGTAAAACTCCATTTCAGAAGGGCAGCAGGCTCAGGGTAGAAGTTGAGTTCTTTTGGGGCAGGGGAGCAAGGGGAGAGCAGTGGGGGCACACCTCAGCTGGGCTCTGCATACCCCACTTCCCTACCATGGATATGATGGTGGTGCAAGCAGACAGGGCCATATCCATCTTATTCCTAAACAGGCTTGAAATCACAGGAGAGATGCATACATGGACAGGACTCTACATCACTATTGCATCTGGTAGTTTAGATATAGTCATAATAATAAAAACATAAGATATGATCTAGACCTGCAGACCTCCTTGACTAACTTAGTTTCCTTGTATGACAGGGTGACCTACTTAGTAGATGAAGGGAAGGCTGTAGATGTTGTCTACCTACAGCTTTGGTGAAGCTTTTGACATTATTTCCCACAACATTCCCTTGGAGAAATTGGTTGTTCATGACTTGGATGTGTGAATGCTTCAGTAAGAAACCATCTGGATGACCAGGCTCAGAGAGTGGTGATGAGTGGACTTAAATGCATTTGGAGGCCAGTCACAAATGGTGTTCCTCAGGGCTCAGTACTGGAGCCAGTTCTGTTTAATAACCATCAGTCAATTCACCAAAAACACCAAGTTAGGCAGGAATTTTGATACGCTGGAGGGCAGGAAGGCTCTGCAGAGACATCTGAACGGGCTGGATCGATGGGCTGAGGCCAGTTGTATGAGCCTGAACAAAGTGCTGGGTCCTGCACTTGGATCACAACAATTCCATACAGCTCTACAGACTAGGGGAAGAGTGCCTGGAAAGTTATCTGAAGTAAAAAACCCTGAGGTCGACATCCAGCTGAACGTGAGCCAGTAGTGATTTGGCCAAGAAGGCCAATGGCATCCTGTTCTGTATCAACAATAGGGTGGCCAACAGAACTAGGGAAGACATTGTCCCTCTGTACTTGGCACTGGTGAGGCCATACCTCAAGTACTGTGTTCAGTTTTTTGGCCCCTCACTATAACTACACCCTCACTTGAGGTGCTGGAGCATGTCCAGAGAGGGGTAACAGAGCTGGTGAAGGGTCTGGAGCCCGAGTCTTACAAGGAGTGGCTGAAGGAGCTGAGGTTGTTTACCCTGGAGAAAAAAGTGTTGAGGGAAGATCTTACCACTCTCTGCAACTACCAGAAAGAAGGCTGTAGTGAAGTGGGGGCAGGCTCTTCTCCTAGGTAATAAGACAGGAGGAACTGGTCTCCAGTTGCATCAAGAGAGGTATTGGATATTAGGAATTTTTTTTCAATTAAAGCTTTACCAAGCACTGGAACAGGTTATTAAGGGCCTGACATCTCTGAAGTTATCTCTGAGATCTCTCACCATTATAAATGTAGTGTTTAGGGACACGGTTTATTGGTGGACTTGGCAGTGCTGGGTTAACTGTTGGACTTGATAATTTTAAAGGTCTTTTCTAACTTGAATCATTCTATGATTCTATATCCTGCTGTGTTGCGGTGCTCTGGGCATGGCTTGCAACCGGGCCCGTTCCCTCTGGGCCAGGGCCGGGGGGGGCCGGTCCTCCCCCCATCCCCCGCGTGGTGCCGGTCNCTTTGTTGCAGTGCTCTGGGCATGGCTTGCAACCGGGCCCGTTCCCTCCGGGCCAGGGCAGGGGGGGGCCGGTCCTCCCCCCCTTCCGCGTGGTGCCGGTCGTTTCCCTGCCCCGGCGCGGCAGCTGCCGGCTCAGCAGGGGCAGTCCCTGCCCAGGGGAACAGCTCATTGGTTCCCATGCTGAGTGCAGACAGCCCACTCACTGGCCGGTGCCGCTGTCAATCATTGTGGTCCTCCGCAGTGATTGGCTCTCCCGACTGCCCTCCCCTTGCCTCCATCTCAAAACGCCCTGACCTCCATTTTGATTTTGTCTTTACTGCATCATGATCCAGAAATAAAATCCTGCTGGCAATAAGCGGAAATGAACCCTTTCTCGTCTCTTTGCTTCCCTGCATAAATTAAACTGCTGTGCGTGAGATAAGCCTAGATCTGCGGGAGTTCTGATGCTCGGCTCGCCTCCAGATCGGAGTCTAGATGAGGCCAAAGTCGCTTCATTTAGGAAAACGAGACCAACGCAAAAGACTCCGAGTTACTCACGCTCTCTACCTGAGGCACTGCTGCTTCAACCACATTTGGCACCAGAACTTCTGGGTCCAAAATAATGAACTTTAGAAGAAAGTGAAGGCTAAATAAAGCCAGTGAGTAGAATCCGGACCTTAAATTGTAAAACACTTCTCGGTCCTTTTGAATGACTATATCTCTGAAAATATTGACTTGGAAATATTTAAAGACTGCCATTGATCATATCTTTGATCTATAGATAATTCAAGAAAATAAGGTCTAATAACATATCTTATTAAAGTGGATGAATGTAATCAGTAGCTTTCAGCCTGACTGAATATTGAATATTCTTTATATGGCAATAACTCAAAAGAGGAGGGAGTCATTTTCCAAGGTAAATGGAAACAAAACCATGAGGCCAAAAAGGATTTCCTGAAGTTAACTGCAAAACAGCCGGGCTGTGGTATTGATTTATGCAAATGCCCATGCCTGCATGTGCCTCAGAAGGGCAGGGGTACATCTCATTGAGGGAGTGATCCTGGGAGCTGGCAGAGAGGTTTGGGAACAATCCCACGTGACTGAAACAGGCACCTTGGTGTCCATCATCTATGCCTCAAAACTTCAGGGAGTAAAGGCGGGTCCACAACACCCAAGCAACACCTGGATGAAGGCTGCAATAGAAGATTTTCTGGGCTCGGACAAAGTATATGAACAGTACAATTAATTTAATCACAGTCTGCTATAGACATACTCATCATTAGGTTCAGACAAACAAAACTATCTCCTTTTCTGCCTTTTGACCCCAGTCTCATCATGACATGCAGGTTAAGGCCAGCTGACTGCTCCAGTACAAGTGAGTGTGGCACAAGTTGTGAGCAAGTTTAGCCCCTGTAGAAGGGGGAAAAAGCAGTTTGTTTCTTTTCAAGTTGCTGGAGAATGGAAGTTTGTATATCGATAGTCACGATGAATTCATTATGTGTAATTTGAAACAAGCTTGGTACAAAATTGTCCAGAAGACTGTTAAAATCAATGTAACTATGGAGTGAATAGTTAGAATTCAATAAACATGGAAAGGTGCTGATTCTTAAGACAGAGAAATCAATATATATTTTGGCAGAAATCATAAATTATAATGGCTACGTTCAGAAGGCAACCTGTTCTAAACTTTTAAGATTACCAAATAATTACATCTTTCACTTGCATTCCCTCTGAGTATCTACCTACTGCACATAGAGGTCTCTGTGGTGTACTTAAAATATTTCCCTTAATCACGGAAACTTCACTTATGGTAAACAATTTTAATGTTCTCAGCTTTGGGAAAATGTTCATTTAAAATGAAAAAGCAGATGGACACAAAGACAGCTTTCTTCATGTAGGTACCTTTAATAATTATATTAACATTAAAGTAAATACAAAGATTTAGTCTGAAAATATAATTTCAGAAAAATTGTTCTGTTGGTATTTCAGGAATTTACAGCCCTGTCTAGAGGCTCCATAAGGTTCTGTAATGGGCCTAGAGTTGTGGAGACATTAACTAAAACGGTTACCACCTCACCGTAGCAACTTGGGTATAGAAAGTGATTAGAATTTACATACAAAGTGTGCAGTATCTGAAGCTGTTAAAATAGCCTTCTGGTATTTCAGGGAGAATGTATTGAGAAGCAGATGTTTGCATCAAAGCTTCACAGCAAAGCTTTGACACAAGCTTCTTTGGCTTATTTTTGGGTTTTGATACAAATCCCAGTAACAATAAAAGCACAGGAAAGCAACGCGAAATTATAAGCAAATGTATTGTATTATCTGTCTTAAGCCATCTCATCAAAGATGAGCAATAAAAAATTTGGAAGTCTTTCTGAAATAGGCCCACCAGCTTTTGTTGTTGAAGCGTTAGAGAAAAGCAAGCAAATAAGTTTCTGGAATAAAATAAACAGAAAAGAAACTAGAGAAGAGAGTGGCATGTAGTATGATGACCTAAAAAATTGCTAAGTAATAGATTTTATTTCTGTGATCTGTAGGTGATCCTCAGCTCATCTGCACATGGTCTTGCTTATAAAACAAAAAATCCATTTCTCAATCCTGCAAGCTAAGCTTAGCAGCTACTCCATCTGCTGAGCTACAGTAGCAGACAGAGGCTGTTGCAGACAGCAGTAGCAGACAACCCACTGTTGCTGGGTGTTATTTGTATCCAAGGGATGGAGTAAGGTTGTAACTGCAAGCGGTGACATCATTTTCATCTCTCTGCATGGGAATTTGTACCAGGCACCTCCAGACAGAGACAATGTCTTTTAGCTGGGCACTGCCATAATTCATTTTTCATCTCTGGGGACAGGGAAAAAAAGATCAGTGGGTTGCAAGTGGGTGCTGAATTTCAGTCCTGGGCTGGTCAAATCTTGCTTTCCTTCAGTTCAGGGTATAAAGCCTCTCCTCTTTGCAACTCACCAGACTCCAATTCAGGTCAACTGCGTGCCTAGTGGCTGCTCTGTGCAATCATGGGAAGTTATTGCTGATCCCAGGATGCCCTGGTTTGGCATTAAGAGTACTCATTTTAGTAATCTAATATAAATCTCAGTTTTGTGCGTGTCTTCAGCTCTATCCTGCAGAGTAGCTTTTAAACTCTTTATGAGTCTCTGCCATTTAGTATTACACTAGATGGGCTCAGCTTGCAAAAAGGAAAACACATTGGCAACAAGTTTTTCTTTTTTTTACCACTGCTGAATATCAGGCTGACAAGACTGATAATCTTCCCTGATTAGTTCCTTCATGTTTTATTAGATCATGTTCCTGCATTCATTCAGATATTTAATTTCACTATTGATGGCTGCTTCCTAAAGCATAAACAATTCTGTCTTTGTTTGAAAAAAGGTTTATATGATATCCAATAATTGCCTAAAGTGACAACAACCTCCATTACTAACTCAATGCATTCTCCAAGGTTGCTGGACTCTAGAGCATTTTCAACTACTAATTGTTTTTCTTCATGCTTTCTTGTTTTTCCTTTAGTCTGGTAATTAATTTCATCATTCTTTCCTCAGGTTTTCATGTTCACACACTAATTTTCTTCCTCAAGGTCCTGAAATGGTTTTGTATACATTAACCTTTGGATAGAGGCACTGTCCTCCTGAGCACGCACTCCATTTCTTATGTGGGGCTCTGCTAAACAAGGTAGCTAGAGCTATCCCATCAGACTCAGAAGAGTCCCTGCAGATTTACACTGGTATGACTAAATGTGGGGTTGGTTATCCACAGATAAAATGCCTTTTGCCTTGCTCTTCCATTAGGCATTTAACATTTGAATGCTATGTGTAGTGGGAAGCTCTAGACTTTTTACACTGACTTCCTGGCTGGCCACTCTCTGATCTCTGAGCCACTCTCTGAGTCTCTCTTCCTTCACTACTTGAGAAAGGGATTCACAACAGCTAAAGGGAAATTCTGAACAATCATAGCATCAACTGGGCTTACCTTCCCTCTGAGAAACTGGTAAAGATGTAGATGCTCCCAAAAAGGAAGTAGCAAGGAATTGCAGTGGCTGCCAGACTCTCTGTGGAAATAGCGACTCAGTGTCTATGAATATGGAGGAGGGCACTGGATTGGGTGAAGACAGTGAGACACAGGCACCACTACCTTCAGGACTCTCAGCACAAAGGTTTTGGCAGCATTAACCTGGCAGTTTCTCGTGCTCATGCAGGAGAGCACAGACATGTCAGAACAAAAAGCATTAGCGTTACCTGTGCCCATTAGAAGCTGTTAGTTGGCAACAGGATCTCATTCTTCCAGCACCATAAAATGCTGCTTCTGCCATGACATGAGTTGTCCATAAATTTTGCAATAGCTCTCTGTAAATGATTGAAAATATTTACGCTGATTTACAAGATCACTGTAGGCAGTGGAAAACGGAAATGTGAAATTTGTTGACCTGCTCTGATGAGTGTTTAATATACCCTCAAATGAAAAAGGTGTATATTTCTGGAATACAGGATATTTCATTATCTCATTTAGAGGGAAAATATATGGTATGAAGCATCAGTCTTTGTGGTCCTGTTGACTAGAAGAAAGCCATTTTGTCTGAATATTGAACCTACCCGTACACCCAAAGCTGCTATATGTGAAAAGCATGGAAAATTAATTTTATCTGTTCACTCCAGGATATTAAATTGTGTATACTTGCTATAGCAGCTTTTGCTGTCACGTTATTCCATCTTTTGGTGCTGGTGGTGATAGAGGCAATGGTGCTGGTTCTGGCTTTCTAACACTAAGCTAGGGGAAGAAAAGACCTTAGTGAAGCAGAAAATGTGAAGATAACAATGCAGAAATGAGAAAGGATGTTCAGGTCCAAGTGTAATACATGTAAGGTGTTGTAATTCATTTATTGAAAATGACCAGGTTTCGTGTTATCATCTTCTTCTTAAAGGATCGCATTCAGTCCTCTCTGATGGCTTAGAAGTCTCTTTTTCTATACCATGTAATCTTTATAGGCAGCTGCTACAGAATGTACCATAATGAAGGCAGGTGCTGAATAGAAGATACATTTATGTTATAGGGTGAATTTCATACATTTTATTTGAAGTTGATCTACCAATTGCAAACCATGATCTGATGTAGATAAAGGAGAGACCCAACTTTGCTGGTAGGGTGGGAGAACGGAAATTGTAACTACAGACTGCAGACTCAGAATAGTATTACAGCACTGTGCATGCATTTGTTGAGCACAAGGAGGCCTGAGAAAACTCTCTTAACTCATTTACTCTGACCACCTGTAGAAGATAAATTACCCCTATATTAAAAAATACACTCTAAAAACCTGCATGTAGACACTTGGAAAGAAAATACTATCTGAAGACAAACTGCCCTCTATCTCATTTGTTAAATATCTTTTAGTTTCTTTACTAAAACCCTCTTCTCTCCGCCATCCCAGTGTAAACTGGCAGTGAGTGATAGTAAGACTGGTGATTCAGTGAGAGCCTGAATTTTTCCATCTTATTAGTCCTTTCTGATGGTTTTGGGGCAGTCCTCTGTAAAATCTGTTTTTCCACAGCTGGCAACCAGCAACTGGCTAGCTAGTCTACCTGCAAAAAAGGATGTGGCAGTAATTTTCTGTAGGTCCTGGACTGGGAGAAGAGGAATAACAGGTGAAAAATCTGGCTGTAGACAAAATAGGAGTCAAGTTTCATGTTGTGGAGCTCTGAACTTCTAGGTTAATAAATCCAAACCGTAGTAAGAGAATGTATTTGCTTCTGTGTCATGCCGCTCTGGCAGCAGGGTCTCTGTAGGATTTGTTAATATTGGTTTCCCTGTAAGCTACCAAACATATGGGTTTGGTTTGTTTTTTTTTTTTACAGTAGATGATCCTGAAAATCCTGACTATTTCAATTTATTTGCTTTTGAAAACATAACTTGGCAGTCAGTGTTATTACACTAACACAAGCAGCAGCTGTGTACCTCACACCAATTTGAGATTAAGGAAAACAAACAAAAATTCCTGCTATTTTAATTCACTGTGGGAAGTTTCAATTGGTTTTATAAGCTCAGCTCTTCTTAAATGAGTTGCAAATCTGAAACAAAGGAACATACAGATCTATTTATAAATCAAAAGAGTTGGATATAAATACATCATGCATGCATAATGTATTTATGTGTAAATGTGTCTTGACCTTAATATATATGGCCAAAAAATAGTTTGATGACAACCCACAAGTGTTAGGTCAAGGATGTATCTATGTGTGTAAAAGGCCCACATTTCTTGCAGTTTCTGCTCCTCATATTCAAATAAAAAGACTTCCAGCTGGACTTTGCCATTTATAAACCATACAAAAAATAGTATCTGTGCTTTACTTCTACAAATACTGTAAAATACTTAACATGATGATGTTAAAGTTTTTCTAAAAAATATATTTTGTATCTAGGCATTTAGTTTTAAAGGGGCAGTTATGAAGCAGAGCATTTATTTGTAAGCAAACAAGAATAACAGGCCACTTTGTTTATTCTTTAGCTGTTTTCCCATAGTAATTTAGATAATCCCAAAAATTACAAAACAAAAACATCAATGCTTTTCCATTTCCAAAATGAGATTGGATTCCCAAGTACACATTTTTTAAAAAACAACACTTACAATAAGTATAAATAACTGCTCCATGTGTGCAGCCCAGGTCAGCTATGTACTAGGAAAGGCTCTTGAGAATGTGCCACTCAGGGTCACAAGTCCTGCCAGCAAACCTGCTCCAGTGTGGGCTTCTCTCCAGGGTTCCACAGTCCTGCCAGGACCCTGCTCCAGTGCAGTTTTCCCATGGGATCACAGCCTACTTCAGGCATTCCTCTGCTCTGGTGTGGGGTCCTCTGTGGGCTGCAGGTGGATCTCTGCTCCACTGTGAACCTTCATGGGCTGTGGGGTCACAGCTGCCTCACCATGGCTGCACCACGGGCTGCAGGGGAATCTCTTCTCTGGTGCCTGGAGCACCTCCCCATCTTCCTTCTCCACTGACCTTGGTGTTTGCAGAGTTGTTCCTCTCACAGGTTCTCACTCCTCTGTTTTCTGGCTGCAATCTGCTTCTGTGCAGAACCGTTTTTCCACTTCTTAAGTCTGCTATCCCAGAGGTGCTGCCACTGTCACTGATGGTCTCAGCCTTGGTCAGAGGTGGGTCTGTCTTGGAGCCAGTTTGCATTGGTTCTGTCGGACATGGGGGAAGATTCTAGCAGCTTCTCACAGAAGCCACCCCTGTAGCCTGTCTCCCCCTCCTCCCAAATATTGTCACGCAAGTCCAATAGAGGGTGATAGATCACATTTCCTTCTCCAGATGTGGAATAACAGTCTCTAGCAATGAAAGTACTGCATGAGTGTATTTGTGGAAGTTCATTATCTGTCCCAAGTTACTTATTAAGTATTCTTCCATTTCATTACAAAGATGGAAGGGTCGAAAATTACGATACCATCTAGAAAAGATAAACTTAGTAGTCACAGGCCTAAAGAAAGTCCTGGAAAATGGGTCATTTAAAGCATCCTTGAGAAAGTCACCTTTGTTCACCAGGTTACAATGAGTCAGAGACAGAAAAAAGGCAGTCTGCACTGGATTAATGAGTGAGATAAATTCACAAATTCAAACAGAGAGTAAAGGATGGTTGCTTCTTATTAAGGGAACAATCTGCTGTGAGCTAGGAAACGGTGTTTTACCATGTAACAGGTTCCCACATATAAGGTAGTGAACTATCCTGTGTCCTTTGGGAAAAGAACAAGAAGAAAAGGCCATGAAATAAACAAGAGAAAACTATATTGGTTATGAGGAAAAGTTTCCTAAAAATAAAGAAAAACCTTCCTGTGAAACCTAATTACTAAGAGAAAGTAAGCCAAATCCTAGAGAGCATGGTTTATATACAGTTGAGTTGAGCTGAGCTGAGCCAAGGGAAATTAGCAGAAATCCTGTGAGATGTGTTAGGATTTTATGATCCTGGGGCTCCATCATGGCGTTCACATGCATTTTTTTTGTACAGCATTTTGCAGCAGTGGAGCCTGAAGGCAGGAAAAATGGTTGTGGATATGTGACAGGAGGGAAATGCCCTCGGCTAGAGAACTTTCTGCCACTACCCATGTTTCCAGAATTGCTCCAAGCATAGTTCCCAGCCTGAGCTGAAACAGCTCTTCCAGATCTCTTTCTCTTTGAACAGTCCAACATTAGAGGCATGTTTAGTTTTCCCAGGCTACTCTTCCATTTAGTGTATAAAGCTATGCACTTTAGTGTTTGGAAAGCTTGATCATGCTATTATGAAGATGCAGACTTTTATTGCTCATGCATGCTGCTGACTCCCAAATCCATCTCATCTCCCAGTCCTAACAAAGAGTTTCAAATATATGAGTCTGTTCCCAGAACGAGGAGTACACACAATTCCAAACAACGATCTGGCTAGGAGAAGGATTAAGAGAATAAGATGTGCCACTTCATCCACTCTGCTAGATCTCATGTTAAAGAGCACCACATGATGGTCAGGTCCATCGAACCCTGCCAGCAGATTTAGCTATGTTAGCATAGCAATTAGACTAAAATTTTATAGCTAGAAGAAGATGGCCCACCAGAGCAATCACCATTGTCTCAGTGAAATATCTTCACCTAAAAACACAGCTGTGAGAACAGTTTTTGGCATAAAACAGGCAATAATAGGTTAAGCATCTTGGGTAGGACCCCTGAAAAACTGTCTTTTGTTTTTTATGTACCTTAGCTTCTAGCTAAAGGGAGGTGTGTGATGAGCAGTGAAACTACTTCCAAATCTTAGGCAGGGCAGCATGTGTCCTATATCCATTATAAAATATTTGACTTCATTTTCCTTAAACTGCCACTGTAGCAATACCTTGTGGAGAATGCAAAGGCATGTACTGACACTTGGCCATATGTGAACCCTTACAAGATGACCAAACACTTGGGACTAATGGCCACACTAGATATTTAAGTACTTTTTGATCTGTAGATCTTTTCCTGTCTCTTGCATACCATGATTGTCAGTCTGTCTAGTATTTATCCTACTTTCAACCTTCATTTGCCCCAGAATTTCTCAGGAATTTTTTTTTATTTTTGTGGCACATATGAACACCATAATGTCATAATTTGCTCAATGTTTGAATCCAAGCTGTCAGAATGGGTTCAAAATGTGTCCATTGGTCCTAATAAGCAATGCAAACACTCAACACATAGTACAATGCTGATACTGGCTAAGAGAAATCTTTCCTATTTTATTTTGTTCAATCCTCCTTTAGCTTCAGGACAGCTGCCAGACTGTCATGTCACCATATTTCTCCTTTTTATTCCAGGTATTTTAGGATGGAAGAGGAACTAGAACACAGGAATTGTATTTTTAATGGTATGGTGTCTTGTTTCAACAGATTGTGAATTACTTTGGAGGTACCCTCAGTTTCACGAATCAGATTGTTTCTCTGTCCATTTTTTCTATAGACAGCTTGTCAACAGATGCTGAATTAGTGCAGAACTCTGTATTATCAAGAGTGTTGTTAGGAATAAAGGAATTTTGTTTGTCTCACATTCAGGAGATGTGTAGAGACCGAAGTGCAATATGTAGAATTTACTTCTCTGATATTTATTAGTCATGTAAAAGATAGTAAAACTGCTCTAAGACAGGTTTTGGTGAGGGGTTTTATTTTGTCTTTGTGATACCTAGGAGCAGTCAGTCGCAGCTGAGAAATCCAGACTCCATAGTAAGGATGGAAACTACCTGCAGTATCCCTTAGTGAAAATTGAAGGACAAGAACATAGCCTTCAAGATCTTTCTGGATGCTTTTAAAACATTTAAATCACACAGTTAAGAAATTTACAATTAATTTTGTGTGGTCACTGTGATGCCAACAACTGAAAGACCAAAGAACCTGTCTCCCAGCTGTGATACAATAGGCTATTCTATTCCAGGACATACCATAATCAAGCATTATTTAATAGAACAAAGATGAATGTGTCCTTTTCTCTAGAACCAGACAAACCAGAAATTACAGTGTTACACAGTTTTTACAGACGTATTTCAGAAGGCCTGGAAAAATGGACTTCTTTTCTGAGGAACTTCCTCCTTTACAAACCATATTTCAACAGGAAGCCTTCTGGTGCTGATTAAGGACGTCATTCATCCATTTGTGGTCTGTGATTCTGTGGAGGGCAGTGGTTTTCAAATCTCAGTTTTGTAGTGTGATGAAACCGTTTTGGTGAAAGTGTGACCTGATTTTTAGATGGGCTATCTGGGAAGACAGCATAGGACAACTCACACAACATGAGACCACAGGAAACCTGTAGTTCAACCTCCAACACATGACTGAGACAGCCATGGGGTCAGACCAGGCTGTCTGGGGCTCTATCCAGTTTTGTCTTGAAAACCTCCATGCATGGAGCCTGTAAAACTGGATATACCTTGCTCTAATGTATAAGTACATCATAGGATAGAGTGAGTACTCATATAAAACCTGTTCACCCAGAGCTAGGGCAAAGTAAGAGAAGGGGAGCTAATCTTAACCTTTCCATTTACACCTGTTACTGGAATTCCTTGCCAGCCTTTAAATTACAAAATTAATTCTTTTTTTTTCAGAAAATCATTTTTCTGGACATCCTAAGGCATTTTTCCAGCCCTTAAGCACTTAACAGAGTAGTAGCTGCTATTTGAAGAACATTTTAGAATTGGAGTAAGATGATGCACCAACCTCCAGGAAAAAAAATCTGGCAACTGTTTACTTTTGGCTGTCTTCTGAGAACAGGAGACCATTAGGATAAAATAGCTTCACAGTCAACTCATTGAAGTGTTTAACTAAAGTTTTTGGAGACTGCTTAAAACCAAAACTTTGTAATAGCTGAAGAATAACCAACATTTTGAATTGCGTAATATTTTTGAATGAGCATAGAACTTGCTTAGAAAGGCTTTGATAATTACCCCAGCTTGCCAATTACTGAGCAAATGAATGTTATACCAAGTTGCTAGCAGTTTTTTTAAAGAACAAAGCAAATGCCCCATAGCAATGCTTGGTAGAGGCAAATTTTAGCCTCCTAACTGAGGAAAGGAGCGTGTTGTAGGTGGTGTATTTCTAGCTAATTAGCTGAAAATGGAAAAATCTCAAGGAAATAAAATGAAACTACTTGCTGAATGGTTTATACCCTGGAGCAAAAGACACCTTCACAATGATAAAATGTTTTTAATCACCAAAGGTTTGTTTAATGGGCTCTATATTTATATATAACACACAGCACTGAAACTGTACCAGTGCGGCCTGTCCCAAAACTCAGTGCAGTAAATGATAACAGTACTGGGAATCAATCTGGCTAATCTAAAAATGTCTCTGAAGGTCTAATCCTTCCCCTGGGGAAATAGATCAGGCCAAACAGGCAGTTTTGTCACTACTGGAACTTGAGCCATGGTTTTTATATTAAATTTTTCTTTAAACATAAGAATCTCAAATTCTGACTCTTTGAAATGTGTGTATCTGTGCAGATGGCTGAGCTGGCTTTGCAGTAAACTTTTAAAAATATCAAATGGAAACCTAGGCTGGGTGGAAAGTTCAGCAAGAGAGACGGGTTTCTTAATAGCTCACAGCAATGATCCATGTAGTTTCTGCCCCATGGCTTGAGCACCCACAGGGTGTTTAGGGGCCTTACACAGTCCACAGAGAAGCAGCTGTGAGTGTGGGTTACTGTGACCTACCTGCCCTTCACACCAAACTTTCCACCATGGCTGTTCCTGAAAATCTACACAGGAAACACGTGTAAAGAGCCTAAATTGATTTTATGGTAAGGTAAAGGTGGTTTTATTTCAGCGAACTGACCTCTAATTTTTGGCAGGTTACAGTTTCAATTCATGACCTGTTATCTTTTTTTCTCTAAGTACACTGACCACTCCTGTTCCTGCAAGAAGGTAACACCAACCGGCTGCTGTCTCACTGCTTTCAGAGGATGATGCTGCTCCTTTACCTATTGAGCTACTTGACTCCCAGACTTCATGAGAAACATGCAGAAACCTGCCAAGAATAGAGTTTCTGATGTAGGTGCTGGCTCCGCACCAGCTGTAGCTGTCTGACACAGACAGACTGCCGCCACCCTTTTGTAATTTGTTTCTTTTTTTGCTACAAGTCAGGCTTCAGAAGGTGCTGATTACATTTACGTAGTTGATGAGTTTCCTAATCCAGTGTCTAATTTCACCTGCATGTTGAATTTTTAATCTTTAATCTGGTGAAGGTTCTTATACCCACAGCTGGACTATGCCCACTGCACCTGGAGAATCTATGTGGAACAAGGATTACCAAAGCTAAGCAGACTAGTCTGTAGTTGTTTGTGGTTTGGTTGTTTTTGTTTGGTTGGTTTTTTTACTAAATTGTAAAACAAGACTTGACTTTATCCCAGAGCAATTAATTTATTCCGTTAACTGAAGAAAAATAAAAATAAAGACATCTGATCTATTCAGTGTTATATATAACTTTAATTAGTTGATGGGTACAGCCTGAGTAGATCAGTCTGAAGAAATATGTTTGCAGCATGTAGTTACTGAGTGAAATCAAACCTACAACACCCAGAAGGTTAATCCGTATATCCTTACTAGAAGCTTCAGTGACCTTCATCACAATCTTCTGAGTGTATTACTTCACGAAAATAAAATTCAGTAGGCATGTTGTTTTTCTCCAAAATCTCACTGGCCATCAGGGACAGATAGATCTGTAATTTAAATATAAGGTTGCATTTTTTTGTTAAGGCATATGGTTAACATAGGATCACATGCCTGCCAGGTTGTCTTAAAGGGGAAGTATGCTCAGCTCTCCTGAAATAGCAAAACCTGCCATATCCTACTTCCCACTCTCCTCCTTTCTTTTATTTCTACTAGGCAGCCAGAAAAGTTACAGGTTTGAGGGATACTTTACTTCCTAGAACTTTAAAATGGATCCATGGATGGCTTTAATGGAAAAATCTTTGCTCCCTAGGCTGCGTCTGAGCTGCTAGCTTTCATGATGTACTGTGACTAGGGAGACCCCTAAGTGAAATAAAACAGAGAAAATTTATAGCACCACAGTGAGCTTATATGTATCCACACAACCCAAACTAAGCAGGAGCAGGACAGTTTAGCACCCGGACTGAAAATCCAAGGGAATACTCCTGCACACGGGTCTTGGCTGACTATGGCTCCTGCAGATCCTGGAGCACTTTTCAATGAACATCTCAGTGTTGGACAGGATAATTATACTCTGCCTGGTTAATATCCCCTTGGAAAACTGAGCAGTACCCAGTTCTCTATTCTCTGCTCTGAAACATTTGTTTTCAGCTGGTGGGCGATGTTCACCTTCCTGACGAAGGTAGTTGTGCTTCACTGGTTGGGGAAGTGATCCCTGTGTGCTCTCTTAACAACGGGTGAGATGATTTGAGACCTGTTAGGATAAAAGATGTTGCAAAAACATGAATGGTTACATTAGCATTGCTCCAAGAGAGGCCTTATGCCATAAGTGAGCAATGGGGCAGTGAATCAAGGAGCATTTTAGAAGTACCTGCTGAGGTAATTCTAGGAACACAGCACTGCAGTGAAATTCCTAAAGGAAAGACAGATAGAAGTCATTTGAGCACAGCTCTGAAAAGTCAGAACCCCTCTGTGCTTACCCCACCTTAGCAAGGGCCAGAGCTGTTTCTTCAAAGACTTCCTTGAAGAAATGTAAGCAAAGTGATGTTCCCGTTAAAGAGCAGTAATGCCATTTATTTACACGGTTGGTCTGTTGTCACAATAAGCAGATAAGGTTTGCAAGGCACATATGAAGCTTCAATAAGAAGCAATTAAATATTTTTCTCTGGCATCCTGTTTCCATAGACGACAATAAAGTTTCTACGCTACCTGTTTTAGTAGCTAATTAAAGCCATGACTTGCCTCTACCTGGCAGCTTAGACATATTTATTTGCTAGCCCGGATATGTAACAGCAAACAAAACCTGTTAGCGAAGCTCTTCATCTCCGGGCGGCCGGGAGGGAGCGCGGCGCTCCGCCCGAAGTCACGGGCGGTGCGGGCACAGCCCGGGGCGGCCGGGGGGACTCGTCTGCCCCGCGGGGACTCTCCCGCTGGGGCCAGGGGTGCCGTGCCGGGGCCTCTGCCCAGCCCGCCCGGCCGGCCGGCGCCGAAGTTTGGCTGGGAAAGTTTGTGTGTAGGAGGCGCTTCCCGGGAGCGGCGGGCAGGTGAGGGGCTGCCGCCGGGCACCCACCTGGGACGAGCGGGAGGGTGGGTGGCTGGGCGAGCTTGTGGCGGGATCTGCTCCCCGGCCCCGCCCCGCCCCGGGGCGCCGGGACTTCCAGCGGCGGGAGCGGGAGGCGGCGGCACGACCGTCCCGGTGCGTTCAGCGCCCACGGGCCCCGGGGGACGAGGGTCAGCCTCGAGCAACTTTTCTGCTGACTCCTACCACCCCCACACAACCCTCCTTCGTCACACGCCGGGAATCGGGAATTCATGGCGCGTCTCAAAAAAAAAAAAAAAAAA
>VZRZ01007530.1:351323-433595 GCA_013398175.1 Climacteris rufus | reverse complement strand
TTTTTTTTTTGTTTGGTTTTTTTTTTTTCCAAGGGGTGTGTCATAAGGGTTTTTGTTGGTTAGTTGGATTTTTTTAATTTTTACAAACTTTCTTAGCAACACGGTTTGATTATCTGGATCTGCTTAGTCACTTACTTCAAATTTCTATAAGGTCTTTGACTTCACCCAGCCATAACACTCAGCATAACTTGCTGGAGACAGAAAATGACAAATATTTTATACTTATTTCTAGCAACGTTTGTAATAAACTGGAATGAAAAGTAACACTGCCTGATATAAGGAACTGTGCAAGCATTGTTAAGAACTGGAGCTGTGCCTTGCACTAGTTGTTATGAAGCCAGAAAGTTGAGATGTGGACAGTGGAAAGGTGATCCTGGAGGATCATCTGCATGTGAAGTAGGACATGAGCTAACAGATGAGAAGTGAGGGAGGAGGGGGAGCATTGAAGTGAGAAGATATCCTTGCCTCCTTCCACTGACTGAGCTGAAAGTAGTCTGGGCCAGTGTCCAGCACAACATTCCTCAGTGCAAAATTTTCTTGCTGCAGTAACTCCAGTGGAGGTATCTGACAATGTAGTGCTTCTTGAGGTAAGGAAGGAAGGAGGGAAGAAAAAGAAAGAAAAACCCAAAACCAACAAAACTGTAGGGTAGCCTTCTG
The DNA here is from genome assembly GCA_013398175.1 of Climacteris rufus. NCBI lineage: Eukaryota > Metazoa > Chordata > Aves > Passeriformes > Climacteridae > Climacteris > Climacteris rufus. Next base: position 432,938 of record VZRZ01007530.1, on the reverse strand, counting down.
TGTCCTTTTTCTCATTTTGTCTTCATTAATTCTGTTGCGTCTAAGGAGATACTGAGTGGGTGGGAATTTGTGGTATCCCACAGTAATAAGAATGCTTTGACCATTATAAAGAGTGTCTGGGGTTTTTTTCATTCACATTCTGCTGGTAAACTATGCTTCTTGATTTTTTTTTCCAGGTGAAGGGAAAAAAGCTGGAATTAAAATGAAAGGTTTCTAAATAGTTTGAGGCTATTTAGAAATGAAAGGTTTCTAAATAGTTTTGCATTTATATGTCCTCCATTTTGGAACAAGGTGACAGTGAGGGTCACAGTGGCAAGGAAAACTAAAGTTAGCCAAACATACTGTGACTAGATGCTATTGGTTTTGTGTTGTCTGGAATAGGAAAGAGTCAGGAGTGGTACCTGGGTGCTGAGGTTCCTCTCCTCAGCTGGAGGTATATTTGCTTGCCAGGAAGAAAAAGGTGGATGATATACTGAAATGAGGAATCATGACAAAAGCAGTAGGTGCACTCTTCCCCATTTTTGGGTGGCTGTCTTATTTCAATTGCTTATGTTGGCCCTGTACAGGAATGTAACTATTTGAACCCAAAACACAATGGGAAAAACGCAAGGATTTTGTATCAGTGGAATGTGGATTCTTGAAACTCTTAATATTTGACAAATGTTAAACAATGTGGCCTCAGAAGTGAATGACCTGTCAAGTTTCTAAATATTTGTGGTGTTTGTCATCTAAGGCATGTAGGGCTATTGTCTGCCAGTTTAACTGTTTATCCATGCTGGGTAAGAATATGTAGTAATCTCTCTCCAGTACTCAAATAAGCTTGAAATTTTGGGGTGCATGGATCACTATGACATCTTCTATGACAGCCTAAGTTGAAATAGATGGGACATTTGGGTCCATGCACCCAAAAGAGATGGGGGTGAGTTGGGCAAAAGCAAAAAACTAGTTCAGCATAGGTGAGAGGTACATAGCAGTTTCTCTGGGTGCATTAGTTTCCTCATAGCAAGAACCATCTAGCTATTACCCAGTGGAGCCAAGTTTCCCAGGACTGGGAGCAAAAACCAAAAGATTCACAGGTTATATAGGGATGATGAACCTCTGTTTGTATATAGCTGATCTTTTTTGAAAATACTTGTGTTGAAAGTACCTGCTTGTTGGCTCTTTGCAGCCACAAGAAAGCATTTATCTTGATTAAAGAATATTTGCAGGTATTTCCTCTTGCCCAGGATGCCTGAGAGTGTAATCCATGACCGTTGCTTTTTAATACTAAAGGAGCAAATTTGTCAGTGTTGTGCAGCCATTTTTCAAGCTCTACTGGAAGACTCACAGACACAGACTTTTCAAAATGTCACTATAATTTTTTCATATGTGGGTTACAAATCACTGTGTTAAATAAATTAAACTACTTATTGAAGCTGAAAAGCCTTTAAAATCTTATAAGGTAGCGGAATAGCTTCAGATTTTGAATGGTTTGATGTATTTAGATTTTAACCTGAGCTAAAATTGGTAGTCTTAATTAAAAGTAATGTTACTCTTACTTAACACTAACCTTAAAACTTAGCCAACACATAAATGAAGAATACAGTTTCATATAAATTAAATTTGAATAAATTAAACTAATTGAAAGCAGCATGCAAACTCTTGATACAAAGATAATTGTAGCGACTATGATGGTGCAGTGAATTTCCCTTGGGGTGTGTTTCATAGTTCAAAACAACAAAAAGAAAAGCACCTTGAACTGTTGTTTCCTTTTAGGAAGTTCTATCCACTCAAAACCAAAACTAACCTAGTAGAAAAAAAATCTGTTTTCTTATCGACAGATTAAATTGCTTGAAAGTGCTCTTGATTTTACTGTGCATATGCACTTTTGAGGACTTGTAGATGGTGCTGCATGCAACCATGATGGAGCTTGGGCAGGGTCAGCTGTACATCCTGTGCTGTCATGCATCATGGATGCATGTGATACCTGCTACTGCTAAAGGAAAAAACATTGGCACTGTTGCTTAGGTAAATAGTTTGTGGGGTGTCATTTGATTAAACCAGTGTTTCCTGACTTGGTCTGTAAGCCCTCATGGTGGTGGCAAGAGCTGGGCGGTCAGGGATGATGAGAGCAAGTGGCTGAAGAGAGCAGCAGTGCCAGCCTACATGTCAGAAATGTTCATGGAGATGTGTGAGATACTTTGTTGTCACCATCATCCATGTGGCTTGAAAAAGCTTTTCTGGCCCACTCAAGGACACTGTTTTTCAGAAACCAGGCAGAATACATGGGAATTTTGTGTAGTCAGAGATCGAAGAAAGTAACAACGTCACAAAAGCTAACTTGTTTGAAAGCATACTACTGTCGTGTTTGTCTGGATTCCTCACTTTTTTATTATAAGAGGAACTTGTGAATCCAAAACAACAGCAAGAAACTGATTCCTTCTTTCTAGTAGCTCTGCTCTAAGTAATTTATTTAAAAGATACTTATTCAGACCCCCATGTCTTATTTATTTGCTGGTTTTTTTTTTTTTTCCTAATCCAGATGCTGTCAATGTCCTGATACATGAACAACAGAGCTTTTGTTTGCAGGAAAACAGAAGAGGTTTGTATTCATCCATTCTATGACTGGTGGTTCTTAAAGCATTGCTTACACTGGGAAGCTTCTGTCTCATCAGCAGAGTGATTTCTGAAGATATGCGAGCAGTGCATTGGCTGCAGCTCTGAAGTTAGGTGCAAAGACCTAAGTAATCCTTGTAGCATGGACAAGGAAGACTGCAAGTCTGAGAGTGCTAAGGGCACTGTAGAAAAAGAAGGTGCAAGTGATAACAAGTAATGAAAAGCTGGCTGAAAGGAGGCTCCACTACCCACACCTTTACAAAAAGTATTTCACAGAATTCCCCAAGCATTTTCTTCAGTTTTTCCCACTCTTCACCACTTCCTTCTAACTCTGTGCATTATTGCAATAGTTGCAAACAGGTACTTGTATATAACATATAGGAAATTCCCTCTCTACAGAATCAAAGCAGAAAGAACTAGGGGGAATAAAGCCCCTCTCACCTTCCTTTCATGTGCCTGGTTTGAACCAGTCGCTTCATGACCCTTACAAAAAAGACTTCAGAGAGAACATTTACATTCTGTTAATGTCTAGCTATCTGTCTTCTACAAAACAGTTACATAAAAAATAATTAGTATTTAAACTGTGGCTAACATTTTCTGCAGGCAAGTTTGTGCTGAAAAGCAGGGTACAGTTTAAAGGCAGAGATTTGGGAAAAAAATGTGAACGTTCTGAATACAGTTTCATTGGGTTTGAAATCTTTTGTGTTTTTCTAGCACAGTTGTTGTGTTCATTCAACAGCTGTTTTTAATGGGAGTTCCTGCTAATCTTTATGTGTACTGTATTTTTAGAAATTCAGCAATTATAGATGTAACAGTGCTGAGTTATTAAAAAAATACATGCTTGTGGAACATTTGTATGATTCAGAACAACTGTTAAGTGCCTGAATTTTCTTTTTCTGTGTATTTAACAGATTTATCTTTCAAATATCTTGCAGTAGACTGTATTCCTTTAAAAGCTTGATTTTTTTTTTTCTTTGTATTCCTTGTGGTAGTTCGTGTGACACCTCTGTCATACGAACTGACAAGGGTGTCCATTATGTTGAATTTTAATGCACTTTCTTTTGCTGTGCAGGCCAGTTTCAACAACGGCTCTTCAGCTTCTAATAATGCTCTTTCAAAGTGAGCACATTCTCATGCAGGTTAAGGAGTTGTCTTTTACTGATCCACAGTGTCTTCTATGTTCTGATGTTATAAAATGAATTTTATGGTCCCTTTGTGGCAGGTGCAGGGTATCAGGTAAATTACTTACGTCCTCTGGGCCCCATGCTGTGCAAGAAAGTAAACTTTTTGATAAGTTTTTACATTTGAGCTCATTTCCATTAAATTTAGTGGCAAGAATTGAGTTCCTGACAAGTCTGTCTCCATGTTGCAAAATAGCTGAGTAAAAAAGATGATCCATTAATTCCTTTTCTGCTGTGTTACTGGTATTGTCTTATGCTGATGTTTCCTAACCTTGCAAAACTTAACTTGGGTTCATATTTGAGGGTAAACAGAGTATATGATTCCTCAATGTGCAGGCTGAACTGATGCCAAGGCTCTATGAGCAGAGTGGTCACATTGTGGGAGTAACTGCAGGCACCCTTCCTTAGGGGCACATGATTATATGGTCCAGAAGCAGAGGTGCTGGGTTGCCCATCACAGGGGCCTGACAGCTTCTTGGAGTGTGACCCAGCTGCCTGGGAGGCTCCGGCTGTCTGCTGTAGCTTCTCATCTGTGATGGTTGGTGGGCAGAGTGGTGTGACACCCTACAATCTCGTTTGGGTCATCACCTCCCCCTGTTATGGCAGCAGGTGATTGTTGTTGTGGAGGTGGAATGGTCTTTTCAGCCACTCTGAGAAACACGTCTGCTTGGAACACATCTAGGGGTAGAAAGAGCATTGAGGCTGTGAGCACAAATATAAGCATTGAAAGTAATAGCTTGTAAGAGTTCCAGCTTGTGTATTGTATGCTGTTTACACAGTGTCTGGTAAAGAATAAAAATGTAACATGAGAACAAACTCCATCTCTTGTTATTGCAGGTTGATGTCTCTGGGGAAGATACCGAAAAAGATGCAGACATGCTGAAAACTTCAGAAAAGTGAACAATGAATCCTTCTGAAAGCTGAACAGAAGCACCCTGATAGGGTCATGAACCTAAGACAAGTCTTCGTGTATCTACTGCTGTTTGGAGTAGCTGGTCTACTTCTCTTCATGTATCTGCAAGCTTGTATTGAAGAACAACATACAGGTACAGTAAGTTTTCCCTCTCGTGTTTCTTTTTTTTAATGTAGTTGTATCCATTATTTAAGATGACCATAAAATCTGTTGAATACAGGTGGACAGTTGGGGGTGGAGTGTCGCCCTTCCTCTCCCCCACCCCCACTTTGGCAGTAGAATGGCATTAAAAATAGACTTGTTTTAATTGCTACACTTCATTAAGAAATTTCTTCAGTCACAGGAAAAGATGCCCCCAGCTACCTAATCGTATTGTATCAGCTTCATTTGCAAAAGCAAGTGTTGCAAAAGCATTCTGCTAGTCCAGTTTAGAAATCATTCCGTATGATAATTCGTTGTGGGTTCTATACATTTTATTTTGTTTGGAAAAGCAATTTTTAGAGAATTACTGCTGTGTTTTATAGACGAAAGTGGTCTTCTAAGCAATAGCGCTCTTGGAATCATCCTGTCCCTTTCTGTTTTGTTGTTGTTTGTTTGAGACAGTTACTGGACTTACAAGACTTTTTATGTATAGCATCAGAGTCATATTGCAACTTTGGGTAAATCTGTGTTAGCATTGGCTCAGGATTGCACTTCTGAATTGTATTTCTGCTGTTCCTTATTTACAATATTTTGACTTGCACCCCAGCTTGATCTGGATTCTTTTATGGACAAAACTAAACCAGGTTGTTTACCTCAACCCCTGCTGGAAGCTCAGTTCAGGGAACTAGGCTAGAATTAGTCTGAAGTAACCCCCTCGAAAGGTGTAAGGGGTGGATGTCAGTATGGTGCTTAACACCCACTGTTTCACTCTGCAGATCCACTTCTGTTGTTTCATCTTACTTCGTGGCATATCCTTGATTTTACTTGTATACTTGTTTTGGAGGGTTGGAGGTTTTTTTCAAGGTTTGGTTTTGGTTGGGGTTTTTTGGTGTTCTTTGGGGACTTTTTTGGTTGTTTGGTTGATTTGCTTGGGGTTTTTTTTATCAGTGCTTTTTTTTTGTTTGTTTCCAACTTGTCAAGCCTTGACTTTTAGGTCCATTTGTCTCTGTCACTCAGCTTCCGTTTCCTCTGTAAAACTCTTACTTTATAGTATGTTGATACCATTGTGAAGAAATACATCTGTAAAACCACATTAGTCTTTGGCTTTATTGATCTGTGCTGTTATTCCATATGAGCTGCTAGGCTCTGGTGTGTTTTAGAGAGCAGTGTTGAGAGGGAAATCTAGTGCATCATTCCTGCAATTGTTTGACAATGACCTTGAGGTTTTTTTCAACTAAGTGCAATGGTCACGTTAATTTTGGCTTGTTAATGTTCCTGGGCTGTCCCAAGGTATTTACAAGCTTGTATTAACAAAACTGTTGTAAGAGGTAATACAGGCTCCCTTTGGAAAGGTTCCCTTGTAATCAGTTGTTGACACAGGGTGCTGGCAGAAACTGAGCATGCAGCAGTGGGGGGGGGTCTTCCCTTAAAATCTTTACTGTTGTCAGGAATGTTAAGAGAAGGTCTCCTTGCTTTCAAGGTAGTTCAGGAATGTAGATTATGACTGTAGATTATTGATTTATTTACTTGCTGACATTCTTCAGATTCCTTGCGTCTTTTCTTGTGCTGTAATTAACCTTTCTTTCCTTGCAGTGCTCCTTGTTCCTGTTTCTCACTGTGTTTTATTCCATTCCTTCTTTTATATGCATCTCTCTACCATTTAAAAGAAACAGTAAAAATATAATAAAGGTTGAGTTAGAACCTACTATGTTCTTTTGGCCAACCAGATGCTTTCTTTGGGATTTTCTTTGATGTATTGCTATAATCTTCTTCAGGACAGAAGATTCTTCTTGCACACTTAAGTCATTTCCATGTGGAAACATTTCTCTAATAAAATGGAAGCTATCAGAGATTAACAGAATGCTTAGTGAGCTTTAAGTGTGACTGAAGTTTTGAGTGCCCTTTTATCTCACTGGACTGGTGTTGTGACAGCACTTAGGCAAAATCAAAAAAAAAAAAATTTTGGCATTCTCTACAGTAGCTGTAGCGGATGTACATGATCATGCATATTGGCAAGAACATGGCAAAAACTCATTATTTGATGTCTGCTCTTGCTTCTTCTTCCAATTTAACATTTAGAGAGCCATTCTTTTTTATTTCAAACACCTGTATCTTCCCTAAACCTTCTGCAGCTCAGTTCTCTAATGCTCCCCTCATGTATGCTGCTTAGGAGTCGATATGAAACAAAACATATTTGCATATTCACAATATACATTAGTTTAGTTATGGGCATTTTGCAATATTTTTCCCCCCTCTTCTGCTGTGTTTTTGATATTGCCATGTGTTGCACACTGTGGCTTTTTTGGGGATGAGCTCTATCTGGAGAATCCTAAACTGACAAGTATCTTTGCAAGGTTTTTATGTGTTCCTTAAATCCTGTCACTAGTTGCACAGCTGTAAGACAGCTAGTTTTAATCTGTAAGTGGCTGAGCATGTGATTTGATGTTCTATTAGGAAATGGAAAGTGCATCTTGTGCTTCTCAATTGCCGTGCTATGAGCCTGTAGAGACAAGTGTTTGTTGTAGGCAGAACTATTTTTATCTTCCACAGTGCCCTGTTCAAGACCTACAGCAGTCTTGTTTGCATTTGGTTGCTGAAGGGATGGAAAGTTGGATGTGTTTGAGTTTAGGAAAGTGTCTGTTTTGCACCTGTGAAATGCTTCTATTTACCACTCCATTCCTCTGAATATAAAGGGAACTTTTATAAATAACAATCTCTTGAAAAGATAGTGAATTGTACTCAAGTGTAGTTTGCAATGTTCATGCTTATTTCTCAGGCTGTCCTAGCTGTGGTGTAAATTATTCCAAATCAGATTTTTCTGGGGAACTGGAAAATTATATGGTAATTTTAAATTTTCTTATTAATGTTTCTCTTACTGTATTAAAGTCAGACTATTTTCTTTCACAGTCCCCATTCTTATTTTTCTAGCTATTCATAATTTTTCACACTAGATCTTGCCACTTTTGTGGTTCTATTGCCGCCTTGTTTTCATAATTTGCTTTCTCTCTTTTTAGGTATCTAATTTTTACTTGCGGTTCACTTCTCTGAGATCTCAGGTGTGATTTGATTCCCCTGTTCGCCTTATTTTGCTCTAGATTGATCTTATCTAAGCATGGGTTTTTTTCTGATTTGCTTTTACAAACTTCCCTCATTACTCAAATGTATCCAGCCCAGAAACACCTTCTCTAATTTTTCATCCTGTTCATCTACTCCATATGTACCCACAGGCTCAGCAACTGGATACACCTCTCAGCACAGCCATGTCTTCTACTCCCTCCCACTGTGCTTGGACTCTTTCAGGTTATTTCTACTCATGTTTATCGTCCTTAGTCCTTAAAAAAGGGAAAATTTTTCATTTAGAGATGTCTAAGCAACAGCTGCTAGCTACATGGTGGTCCTCTCTGATGGCTTTTCAGAGATATTAGCAGACTGAGAGAACAGGGATATTTCTTGGTTTGGCTCTGTGCATGGAGTGTATAAAGACAGGATGATAGATCTTTACTTCTGTTGGGTGTCTTCAGTTCACATGAGTGGAGTAATTTGGTACACACTTGTCAATAGTCCAGTGTGAGCATCAATACATACAGACTTCTCCTGGAAAAAAATTTAATTGACAACATTGATAATGCTGAGCACTTCATGTTCTCCATACATAAATGTGTTCACTGATATATAAATTCACATACCTGAATGAAGCTTGATGTGAATTCACCTAGATTGTATAGCTTTACTTGACAGTTCTCTATACGGTCTTGCATTATTCAGTGCAAACATCAAGTATCATGACACTGATTAAAAAGCAATTACTATTTATTACATGATTAGAAATTTCCAGCACTGTTAATCTTATTCAGGGAAAGCAAACTGCTTGGTCTTCCAGGGCTGATGTTGGGTTCTATACCATGAATCACCTGAATCAGAGGGTTGTATGGTACAAAGGACACTTGCTATTTAATCATGCAATATGAAAGATATGAGTGGAGTTTTAAGAGAGGGATTATAATTTTGTACTTTAAAAGTCTTCATTTTTAGGGGAACTGATGCAATTTAGTGAGACTGATTACTACAAAATAATCTGAGAATATCTTTGAGATTAGAACTGTATGCTGGGTTTGCTGTGTGGGATTTTGCCATGTGTTGGATTTTTCCCTCCTCTCAAAGTTTGTGTAATTCTTTTTTTACGAAGTGTGCCTAGTAAATCCATGATTATGTAGGACTACTTTAGTGTAGTGCAGTATGAGCCCTAATTAATGTGAAGAAGGCTGCACTGCCCTCCCGTAGATTTCTGGTTCCTGGGGGTGGGAAAGTCCTGCATCTTCTCTTTCCCAGGAGCTTTGTATCTCAAGGATACTGAGATTTTTCTGTGTGATTTCTCCTCACTTTGCAGAGTACCAGTTTTGTAGTGCCAGTGGGTGCCCAAACATCCTTCTGCAGTCCATGTGCTTTCCCTCAATTTTGTGTGTCCTGTGAAACTTCATGACACAGACCTTATCCCCATTCCTCATGCCACGGGTCTTGTTTTTGTAAAGAATCAGAATACAATTTCAGATAAAAGTCACATTTTAAAAAAAGTTTGAAATTCCATGATTTAAGCTTTCAAAATTTAGTCTGCTCTTGCTGTAGCCATCCAGGCTGTATCCATACTACATTTTACTCAGCATAAACAGGTGGGCTTTGTTTCCCCACTTTGCCAGATTTAGTAATCCAAGGGGGTTTTTTGGGTCCTTTAGTAGTCTGGTGAAATATTTTGAGTCCATGGAGAAACTTTCTTCCTTATCTTGACACTGTAAGTAGCAAATGAATGCGTGCATACACACAATAATATTTACACTTTGCTGTTTCTGTGGGTTGACTTTTATTTAAACCTTACCTAAGTGAAGAAACATTGATGTATCTTAAAGAACAATTCATATTGCAAAGGCAACCGTTTCATGGAAGTCATAGTTTTTCTAGAGAATCTTCAGAAAATACATTAGAGTAATATATTTGTAGAAAACAGGTTTGTAAATAAAGGAGTGAAGGACACTGCTCAATAACAGTTGTTAATGATAAATAATTTAATTCATCTAGTAACATTGAAATATTTCTGTTGTCAAAGTCCTAGATAGTTTATAGGAGTCTTCCTAACTCTGCTGGAGAACATCACTGCTGTGGCAAACAAATCTTCCCTGGTTACAATGCCCAGCTATTAATGAGGCTTTTCTAATGAGTCTGGGTGTGTTTAGGTTTTACCCTTCTGGTAGGAATATGCTGTGTTCTCTGTTAAAAGTGGTTTTGTTTCTTTAGGTTGTTTTTTTTTTTTAATCTCTCCCATTATTGGATCGAGGCACAAAAGAAAGAGGATTCAATAGGATCAGTAAATGCTGTTTAGTGAACAGTTATACAGTTACTGAAGTCCCAGAAATGCTGCAAAATTTATTAGGTCAATTTCTCCATATAACATATAATGGGTTTCCTTCCCCCTACCCCCCAGCTTTCAGTGGATGCAAGCAGTAGGGAAAGAACAATTTTCTTTGCAGGAAAAAAGCTATTAAGAAACAGGTGGAAATTTATATTTTCTCAAACCATAATGGTCTAAAAACACAAGTAAAAGCTAAATTTAAGAGAAGAAGGTTTTCTGAGCTACTGATTATAGAGTCTTACCTGTCTTCAGCAGTTGCAAACCCCAGAAGCTTTAAGAAAAACAAGGTAAAATTTTGTACTGCACTATATAGCACCTTAGGCTGTATTTATCTGTTTCTGAGGGTGTTCTTCTCAGGTTTGGTTGTGTAGCAGCCCTCAGTCTTGCATTTCATTCATTTTACTTCTATCATTCCTGTAGCTAAATCACATTTAATTTTAGAAATCCTTCTGTTTTAGAAGAAATTCCTGCCATGCTGTCTTCTTGATGGTGTTGTGGAAGAGTGTTTCTGAGTTATTTGTATGTTTTAGTCCTGTGGTATTTTATCTTCCATGTTCTGGTGGTATAAAACACACTAAATGGGAGGAGATTTTGGGGGTCCCCTCAGCTACATGTTCAGTAGCATGTTTAAGCAGAAGCTGATGACATTTCATGTCATTACTGTGTATAAGCTTTTGATAACCCACAGAACCTTGTTCATACCTAGACCACAGAGGTCTGCTTCTAGAAAAGTATATCACATGCCTTTAATTATACTGAGGACACCTGAATATACTCTTTTTTGCCTATTTTTGAGCTGAACTTTCAAAAAAGGATGCTTATATCTATGACCATGTAACTGAATTCAATTCAGAATCTGAATTACAACTACTCCTGGAGGGGTTTTGGCTTGATATTGGAACATTTATGAAGTGGATTGTCCTTCTTCCTGGAAAGAAGGGTGTCAGCAACACTGTTTTCAAAATGCTCTTTTGAATTGGATACAAAACACGTATAGGTCATCTTCATGCTGTTTGCCAATTAGTCAGGTCCTCAGAGCAGAATATCTGTCTGATATTTGTAAGTGTGACTTTACAGAGTCCTTAGAAATCATTCTTTTTGCTAAGTAGCTATGCTTCTATTTCAACATGATATACAAGTTTGGTTTTGTTTTCCAACTTCTGTTTAATTTTCTGACAGATGTATTGTCATTGAAGTGGTCAGTTTTCAGCTATTGTCCACTGTTGTTGCTGCTTTTAATAACTATTGATTCATAGCAGTTCTTCAGTTCCAGAAATTCCTTTCCTTACAAGCTTGTGATTCAGGCAGTACAGCCCTGCAGTCCTGTCTCTTCTAGGCATGGGTTGTACAACGCAGTACCATTTAAGACCAACATGTAGTCTTACAAAACAAGAAAGATAGAGAGGTATTTTTCACCTGGCAAGTAATTATTTAGATGTAACTGTATGAAAAAATTGAGATCACAGAATCATTTAGGTTGGAAAAGACCTATAGGAGCATCAAGTTCAACCTTTGAACAATAACCACCTTGTCAAATAAACCATAGCACTAAGTGCCATGTTCAGTCATTTCTTGAACACCTCTGGGGATGGTGACTTCACCACCTCCTTGAGCAGTCTATTCCAATACTAAAATACTCTTTCCATGAAGAAATTCTTCCTGATGTACAACCTGAACCTCTCCTGGTACAGCCTGAGGCCGTTTCCTCTCATCCTGTCACTGGTTGCCTGGGAGAAGAGACCAACTGCACCTGGCTACAGCCTCCTTTCAGGCAGTTGTAGAGAGCAATAAGGTCATCCCTGAGCCTCCTTTTCTCCAGGCTAAACAACCCCAGCTTCCTCAGCCATTCCTCATAGGACTTACTCTCTAGAAATGAAGACGAAAAGATGAAAGTTTCTCTGTTCCTGGCTTGTCACATTTTCCTTAACTGCATTGCACATTTTCAGAAGAGCAAGTGGTTGCAGTACATTAAAGGCTGCTTACCTCTGTGTCTGATGTTGATCTGCTTTGATATGTTGCCTGATTACAAACAGTCCTGTTAAAACATGTGATGTGGTCTCTGCAAAATTCCAAGGGTAACCTTTGGTTTCTTACTGGAATTAAATTAGAAATTCTGGTGTTTGTTTTAAGTGTGTGTATATACATATAGGTATGCATATATATTTACTTTAAGTATTGCCTTTATTTTCCTTCTTTTTGTGGGAATAGGGACTGCTGGTAGGAGAAATATTTTAGATGAAAATCTATCTACTTACCACAGTCAGCTATTGGGATACATTTCAATGAGTTTATATGGAAGAATTGTTTTACTATTCAACTCAAGAGCCTTTGTTTCTGTCTTTTTCTTCCATTTTGTTCTTTTAGTCTTACTGTAAACAGGTTATTGCTATAAATTTGGGATAATTCTGGTTCATCTTGCAACATATGTGAAAAAAACAATTAAAGATCAGGAGACTGACAAGTTACAATGGGGAACCATTTCAGGATACAAGGGTTAGTGTCCGATGTGTATGATGTGTATGATTTAGCTAGAAAAAACGTGATGTATATCATGGTGCAAATGAGGAAAAGGTTCAAGGAGAAGTGTCTTTAACTTTTCCTTTTCTTTTCTGGGAAAAACCTGGTTTTATTCTTGAGATTTTTTTTTTTAAGGGTAATCATTATTCACAGCAACGTGGATATTGACTGGAGTTTCAAGTTTGGGTCCCTACTTCTTCAGACAAGTGTCTCACTTTTTAATTTTTTTTTTTTATTTATATTAGTGGCATATTCAAAGAAAAAGAATGTTTCCACATTTTACAGTATTCCCGTAGAAGGCATTTCCTACCTGTCAGTTTGGAACTGGGAAGATTCATGACACATCAGCATATAGTGTTTTTCTCCCCAGCTCCTCCAACCTTGAGCCTTGTGGCTATATATGTGGGAGTGAATGTTACTGTCTTCAGCCACAAAGGAGAGAGAGTTGGGTGCTAGCAAATGCTGTGTTTATAAAACAGCAAAACCTAAAACAAAAAAACCAAGCCTCTTCCAAAACTCTAATTTGCTCATTTCTATCCAAAGTCAGGGTCAATTATCAAATCAGCTTAAAGACTCCTCTTTTTGTAAAACAGTAACTATTGAAGACAGTAACTCATGAAAACTGAAAAATATGCTGTATTTTAAGTGTTGCCGTGTATATAGATGAAATCGTTCCCAGGTTTGTATAAGCCTCACTTGATATAAAGTGATAGGGAATAGAATATCACACACATCCATTTCCTTTGGATTTTGATCGGTTTGATCTTGGCTTAGTGAAGATGTGCAGCAGCATCCTGTACTGCCTGGAAAGCTACAGTTGGCAGTGAATACAGCCTAGAAAATATTATTGCCTACAGTAGTTTTTTAGGAACTCTCACCCCTTCCAGTCCCACTCATATCCACCAGAAATTATTGTTTCCTTACCACTTGAGAGCCTCCCCATGGTAACAACATCCAAGACTATCACTGACCTCTATTAAACCTGTGTGATACCTGCTGGTAAGTACAATTTGTCCCTCACAGCTTTGTTGTTTCAAATTATTTTGTTTATGTTGACCACTAGCCTTTCTATCACACAATCCTGGCAGGAATTCACAGTGCATAGCTCTAGCAAAATCAGGCTGAATAGGCACAGATTTTGTCTCTTGACACTATCTAGAAGGGACAATGACATGAGTTATCAAAATATCTTGGAATCATAGCTATCTTTCCTTTTTTTTTGAGGATGATAATAACTTTCCTGTTTACAGTTCTGTAATATTCTCAGAAAAAAAAAAATAAGCAGGACTTGATCAATGTTACATTTCTCCTAATAAGCAATGTTTATTTTTTGTTTGGTTGGGTTTTTTGTTTGTCTGTTTGTCTTCTGTTCAGGGGTGCTGCAGCACAGAAGCTCCTGGAATGGCAGGGATGGGGTACAGTGTTGAGTCAATGGTTGTCAGGAATTCAGTTTCCATGCATAAAAACTCCTATGAGCCAAACAGACAATAAGGGGAAAAGGGAGGGAGGAACTCTTAAGAAAGTCATTGGCTTTGGAAAACTAAGTTTCTTAAGTAACAGGGACGTCAAGGCAATGTTTGTCTCCTAGCAAAGAACTTCATTGCCCTAGAACATAACAGATGATGGCCTAACAGCCACAAACTTTGACATGCACCTCAGGGAATGTCTTCTGCATGTCATAGACACTGGGTAACATCCAGAAAAATAACTGAAGATCATCAGCATAAGGTTTAAAATAAGCAGAACAAATATTAAATTTTACTGTGGGCTAGTGTCAGGTCAAAGAAGAGGTGTTAACTGATTTTATATTTAATGTGATTGGAATGGAGCAGGTTATTTCAGTACCAATTCTAATCTAACAATAGAAGCCCAGCTCCATATATATGTGTAAGGGCACAGATGGAGGAAGAAGCTGTTAAAGGTGTGTAATACTTTCTGCGACAGACATAATCTAGGCTTAACACAAGCATGTACTTAGGATCAGCTCGAGTGAACTTGGGGTTGTTTAGAGTCATGAAGTTTGGCCCTAGGTATGGGCATTCTGCCTCTCAGTAAATTATATGCAAGAGAAATGAGGGTTTGAAGGTGTTTGGTTTTGGTTATGATCAGCTAGGGAGATGTGGTGCATGAGTTTTGTTAGCTGCAGCTGGAAATATTCTGTTGCATTAAACAGGAAAATTTCAGAGCCTGATGGTTTGCCATTCATCCACAAAATAGCTCTGTTAAGGAAAGAAAATATGTCTGACAAGAAATAATTAGTATAGTAAATATTGTTTACAAAGACAGTTTTGATTACACTTTATATTCTTGCTTAAATTTTTAAAAAGAACTTCTTCCCAGGAAGAGAGGGAAACACAGTTGTTCCTGAATTGTTGTCAAAACCCCATAATTTTTCTGTTGTTTAGAGGTGTATGTCATGAGAGGTTACTTCAACTTAGCATAACCACACTATGTTTTGGGAGAATCTTTTTGGGTAAAGATGGGAGATAATGTTTTGTTTGAAAAGTAGGTTCCTGTTCTCATGCAGCAGTTGATGGTCCCCAGACATGCACCTGTGCAAACCATAGTGTGAACAAGGGTCTTGATTTCTTGGGTTAGGATGGGGCCTGTGGATCTCCAGCAAAGACACCCATCTGCTGTGCAGTGTTTTCTCTGCCTGGCTGGGAATTGCAGTGGGATTCCCTGTTTGCTGGAGAAGCTGTCTGCTGTGGCTGCTCCTGGCAGCATTCCGGTGGGAATGAAGATACAGTGGCGTGTGTGCTGTGCCCCTCATGGGAGAGTCAGCTACTCACCTGGAGGGGACACAAATCAAACCTGTGCTCCTGAGGGACACAAACAATAAAGGGCCAAAAAGCTGTTACTGGTGGGGGTTGTCAGGGGAAAGGCCACCAGATTTGTCCTTTGCAGACAGCTTTGGAGAAAACAGTGGATTATGAAAAGTTGTAGCTCTTTACTTACTGAATGGCTGCTAGTCATGGCAGCTTTTGGTTTCTGCTACCACATCTCCTTGAGCCCTGTTACTTTTCAAATGTATTCTTCCTGACTTTGGCCTTACAACAGTGGCAGAGAAAGAGAAACTTTAGTTAGCAAAAGTTAATAAAGCTGAGTAAATAGAATTTCACTTTATGCCCCACTCATCTATGCAATTTTTTTTTTTTATTATTTCTGGAAGAACACTTAACAGCCAAATAATGCAGTGGAATCTATAGCAATAATGTTATTGTATTAAAAAAAAAACCATACTACAGCATATTGGAGTGTTACAGTACACTCTTCAAGTGAATTCTGATAATACAAACTTAGAAAATACATAGATGCATTAATTTTATTTTGTTTTTTTCTTTGTTTCTGGCTCTTTCTTGCTCTCATTATAGATTAATTACTGCACAGTATGCCTTGTCCACTACTGAGAACTAATGAGCTACAATCTGTTGACACAGGTCATGACATTTTAATTGTGTGTAAAATGCAGCCTGTTACTTTAAACATTATGCATATAATTCATTAAATGTCATTGCTTTAAGATGGTTCTCTATTTGTGGTCAAGAATTATGGTGCACTTTCCAGAAAGCAATTCTGGTCTTGATGTAGGGCCAAAGAATCACAACTTTTCATGAACTGCAGCTTGATTTATAAACTATTTAAAAACACTCAAGCTAAGTAGCTCTACAGAACAGTTATTAATAAAGGTGACAGATATTTGTTTTTCTTAGAAACTGACATCTCCATGGAAATATAAGATTCTCAAGTTGTCTAACCCTTTCTGTCTACCATCAGTCCTCAAATAGGTAATCAAATATGTATCATTCTGATACTGGGGAAGAAACAAATCTGTCCTGTTCTGTGATGGAAGGGAAAGAAGCAGGTCAGGCAGGCTGGTAGAGGAACAGGAATTTACTTGGATGTGCTTTTATCTTTTTTACTCTTTTGTTATGGGCGCCGCTGAATTATTAATGCAATAATAAAGTCAATTTGATATGGATAGACTCCAAATCACTAAAGAAATTACTTGTAGGATCAGAATCATTAGAGTGAAAGTTGGCTGACTAGCCCCCAATTAAATTATATCCAATGAAGCAACAAATTGTAAAAAAAAAATACATTAATTTTTTTCCAATAATTAGTTCATGATTTTTCTTCTTCATCTGTGTGATTTTATGTTTAAGATTTGCTATTGCAGTCTGGCAGGAGGTAGTAGGAAATGAAATGCGTCTCAAAAAAACCCCTGGCTTTGCTCCTGGATTTCAAATTAGTTTCATGGGATGAGGACCAGCACAAAGTACATGTGAAATATAACAAATAATATGGACTTTGGGGATTTTTTTTTAATTTGCTTTATCCTCTTACAGATGGCAAAATTAATTTCACCCTACTTCTTTTCTGTTACAATCTTTCCACTTCAGTGTGCCTATTTTGAAGACGAACAGGCAGATGAGAGTGGGCTGATGTAGGCTGAGGTAGTTGCAGTGAGGTATAAATACTTCATGATTTATTTAACCTTTGAGCAGAAATTCCTTTCTGGTAGAATTAATCTGCAAATAGCTGAGGTGTCCTACCACTTAAGTTATGATTGATCATGCAATATAACAAAACTCTACTGGCATCAGTTTTAGGACTGATGGATATGTAAATATAATGCAGATAAAACTGCCAGATTCTGTGACTGACAGGTGGGTTCAAGGTATTCTTGACAAGTAGATTCAGCCTTGACTCGCCAGCTGCTAAAATGCACATATTGGGCAGCTGGTATTAATATCCTGTAAATAAAATATAATTGAATGACAGCTGGAAATCAGTTAAAGCAAAGACCTGTCTGTGGTCACCAGTGCACACACAAACTAATAACTGACTTTCTGGAAAGTTAGAGGTTAATCTTGGTAATTTAAATGAGCTCATCTGTGTGGACTAGTATCCACTTGAGGTAATCGTATTAATTACCTGGGGGACGTCAGATGTTTATTTTACAAAATTTGCAATTCTTTCAGCATTCATTTGGAGCTGAAGACCAAGTATTTCCCCTGGGTCAGAGGGCTGCCAGAATATCTAACACTAGAGGAGGTAGCATAGCACCTTTTTGGTTTCGTCTCTCCAAAAGGGCCAAAGACCAAAGAAAGGATAAAAACAGTTTGTTCATTCTGTTCAATAATGTGTTTCTTGAAGCTGACATATTCACTAACAAATGTACTTTGTTACTGTTTATCCCCTGAGGTAAGAAAAAAAAGAATAATTGAATAAAATGGCAGAGAAAAGCAAATGGTTTCTGGATCCTTGATATGAAAGGAGGGTAAGACATAGATGTTTAATTCTAACATCTGTTATGACTTCTGTGCTAAACTTACTTTATATTATTAGACATTTATTGTAACTATTAATGTTTTTCATGCTTATGTTCTATTTTTTTCCAGCTATTTCTTGGCAGTTTGTCTCACTAAAATATTTTTGTCCTTTAACTATGTTGTTTCTCACATATCAATCATAAGTTAATTTCTCTATCATTAAATTGCCTTCTGGTGATACCACCAAAAGAAGGCTGTCATCACACAGTCAGCCATTCTGAAGGACTGGAGGTGTAGAACTAGTATTGCAGATGCATTATGATTATCCTGGCCAAGAAGCTGAGAAAACTTCTGATGTTTCAGGTTTTTCCAGAACTCCATTTCCTACTGATATTTCTTTTCTCACCCTCCAAACACCTGGAGGAAGCTAATGCAGCTGCAGTTTGCAGAGGTTTCAAATGGGTGAATTTGTAAGAATAGCATCTCTTATGGTGCAAAGCAAAAATATCTTCTTCAGGTTAAGATCACCCTTTGCCAAAAAGATCTGTGCTTCAGAGAATGAAGATTCTTCTACTGATCACACAAGCGATCAGTAAAATTGACAAAGATTTTTTTTCTCTGTGTGAGGAACACTGAATTTTTGACCGATTGAAAGTACCTAAGTGTCTGTTCCTACTTTTTTCTAAATATTAATTTTCTTTGGCTTTTGATGTTTTCCTCTGCTCTAATATTGTGCTTGCACGAAAAGTGTTTGTGGCATAGAGGTAATGTTTCAGGTAGTTATATTGCTACAGACAGTCACATTTTGTTCTTCAATAAATAGCCATAAAACTGAGCAAATAAATATGTTTGCACTTCATGCAATGTCAAATGCTGTATTATCAAAAATATTCAGTTGAAACTGTACTTATCTAGGAGTGCTTTCCAGTTACTAATAAAACAAAATATTTGTTGTGGGGTAACGAGGCCTAATCTTATGTCTAAACATCTAATGTAAAGTAACAGTAAACATTTGTATGTGGAGGCCCTGTAATGGTGTAATGCTGTGAGCTGGGGAACAAGAAATGGTGGAAAGGAGGGAAGGAAGAGCCTGAAGAGGAGCTAAAATAGTTTTGGTGGTGTGATATTCAGCCCTTGGAGAAAAATCTCCTGGGACTGACAAATAAGTTGGGTCCAAGAAAAAAAGCCCAAATCATGCTCCTAGGATTTTTCTTTTCTGAACAGGAGGACAGCGTAATCAAGTGGATCATAAATACTCTTTTGAATGAGGAATGTTTATAGTATATAATGACAGTCTTAGACTGCCATGAATACCAGTGAGGGGAGGCATTCAGTCTGCTAGAAACCTGCAAGTTTTAAGTTTCCAAGAGAAATGCTAATTGAGCCAAGTAAGTATGGTAGTGAGGTGTTCACCCTCTGCCACATCAGCTATATCAGGTCATTTCTACCTACAAGTATCTCAAGCAGAGTCTTATGAAGCCAATTTTCTTCAGCAGAGAAGAAGAAAATGTAAATCAGGTCAGGTCCAAAGGTGTCTCAAGCTTTGTATATTGTCTCTGCAAACAATGCCTAGAGCAGACTATAAACAAGAGAAGTTTGTAATAGTAATTCAGAGAATTTTCTTTGCCCTCTGTACTTTATATTTTAGAGGCTTTCTAGATTGAAGTTGTGGTCAGTAGCCCTGAATTCTTCCTTCTTCCTTCAGTTTGTACATTGTCATCTTAACGGTGCCTTTCCCCTGGGATTCCTCTGTTGAGGAATCCAACTTGAATACTGGATAGTCCTAGTAGCATTTTTCCCATGATGGTCTTTAATTTTATGGAAATATTCCCCAGAGTACATTATCTTTGGATCACTAAAACACATTTTCCACTTTCTGTCCCTCTAAGAATATCATTGGCTTAGCAGAACATCCTGGTTACTTTTTTCCATTTTTTGGTACTTTTCTGGGCTATTATCTAACAAAAACTAGTCAGGAATGATTGATTGTATCACTTCAGCTTTGTACCTGTCAAAAAATTGGTAGTAACTTGGAGAATGTTGTTTTTCAATTTTTTTTTTTTTTTAAGACGGACAGAGGTAGTCATTACTATTCTGGGATTTGACTTCCTATGTGTGTAAATAAACTGTCTTTCAGGAAAAGAAATTTTGGTAAGAGTACATCAGAGATCTGATAGACATTTGAAGGAAGAAGGGTTTGGGTGTAAAGGACTTTCTCCATAAGACAAAGTTTAGCATTTATTTTAAATGAGTAATAAATAGTACTGCACTTCTCTGCCAATAAGGTCAGTAACATGACTGAAATTATTATGTTTTTATTAGATGTATATTTTTGCTATGAATTTGACAAAACATGCATCTCTTAGTACCTAAGACTGAGAGGAAGAGAAATAAGTGAGGATTTCTGTGTTTTTTCTATAAAGCATCAAGGGTTCCAAATGCCACATTTGCTTAATGTTGCTTGTACAGTGATTAGAAATGGAGCTGACAGTCTGAGCTGGGAAAAACGTTTGCTGGGTCAGGATAGCAAATAGAATTGTGTGATAGCTTGGGGTTTTTCTCGCCACCTAGAATGAAATTTTAGCGTATCAATCAGCTGCAACACCTTTGGGAGCAAAATAATGATTAAAGAGTGTTTGTGAAGCTATTGCTATCGCCCTTTCAACTGCTTAGAGGGAACTAACCTGCTGCCATTTCGTCTCAGAAGAGCTGTCTGTCATTTGTGGGTATAGGTGTGCCAGTTCACTTCTTCAACTTAGAGAAACTGAGCATTTGATAGCAATTGAGGGTGTTCTACCTATGAAACTGCTGCCCAAACTTTAGCAGACAAAAACTCAATTTTCTTTTCTTAGTCGACAGTTAATGGGGAAGTACTGTCAAATGCTCACTGTTGAGCGATTTTTTCAGCTGAGGGATACACTAATGTTAAGCAATTTATCTGTAATGACTTCTTTAAAGCCTCAAAAGTTAGGTAGTCCAAAGAAAGGCTCTGGGAGAACTAAGTAAACACTAAATAGATGCAATTATCTACATTAGCTTTCATTAAAAATTTGACTTATCTTCCTGGCAAGAGTTTACAATTGAGATAAATGAAAAATAAAATTGTGAATAGTTTTAATACAATTTTGTAATGTTATGGGGGTTTTTAACATCCCAGAAGAATCATGACTAAATAGCTTAAAGCTGAGTTAATTTGAAAACCTTCAGAATTATTTTTACTGGAAAGTATAATTTTATCAAAGTAGAAACAATAAAAATTTAAAATAGAGGCTCTTTATGATGTATAGCTTAAATACAGTATCCTGTTAAGAATGGAAAAAAATTAGAATATCAGACTTTTCTTCAGAAGAGTAGTTGAGGTTTTTACTAGCTGTAACAAAGACTCTTGAAATTCATGCTGATATACTGGAGATGAATTATAGATTACTGAGAAGGCAAATGATAATGCATCACTTAATTTATCTGACAAATGTTCTTTCTTTAATTAGCTATAGCACTCCATAGACTATTAACAAATATTTTGCAGTCTGTCCTGTAAAGAATGATTTCTCCTAAAGGGACCTTGCAATATCAATCAAGTCTTGATTTGAGTTGAAGTGCCCTCAGAATTTTGTGAGCAAAGTTGGCCTGTGCAGTTTCTTGAAGCATGAGTTGGAGAGTTTGATGCAGAAATCAGTTTTGTCCATCCTTTATTAAACCTGTGAGGGTTTTATTTTTGTTCAACTAAATCATATTGTCTGATACAAAATGTACTGTCTTTTGTTGGAACTGTTAGACAGAAGTCTCATTTCATTTTAATTCAATTCCTGAAAGTTAGAAAAACATAACGTTCTGTCACAGATTAAATAATCTCCAAAACAGAGCTAATCAAACATTTTAAAGCTTTCCAAAAACAATATAAAACATCTCACTCTGTTATTCCTTTCTTTTTTGCATTTGTTGTTTGGAGGAACAAAACTCCTGTTTGCAACAAAACATATCCTCCTTCAAGAATAAATTTCCTAGGAGAAGAAAGTCATCAAGAAGTCTGTTTTTAGTAAGCATGCAGTTAGGAGATGCAGTAATGTGTATTTCAGGTTGCTGAATCTCTGCAGAAGAAGTTCAGACATTTTGTTCATTTAAAAACACAAGTGTAGCTGTTGCCTAAACACATGGCAGCTGTTTTGAGGATGAGTTCTAGCCTGATAGTTTCTATCAAACAGCCTGTCCTAGTGGGCACTATTCCAAAACAGTAAAGGCTCACTGTTGACTATAAAATATCATTTGATGAGATACAGAGCATCATGCCCTCTATATGTGCAATGCAAATGAATAGGAGGAGAAAGTTACATTTGCACTTGCTTCTCATTGATACAGTGACAGGACAAGATGGGACTGCAGGTTTATGCGTGCTTCATACTTTTTTTGCCTGACAGTAGAAATGCCAGTATGAATTTGGCTTCTCTCTTGCTTAACTTGCAAAATGTCAGTCAGTAGCTGCAGTGGTTTATGGAAATTAGGGTAATGTCAACTTACTTCAGTGTTATGCTTTTCATGCTTTAAGCAAATCAGACCACTTCCATAGCTCACTTTTAGTCTGAAAAAGTTTGAGGTATTTTGGATTTGAGTGATAATGCATTGTAACATGTTTCCCACATGATGCTGAACATGACATGACCATTGCCACCAAGATACATGAATGCTTTTAGCCCTGGATTATAGAATTCCCCAAAGACTGAGTTTGGATGCCTGTGGTTGTAAATAGTTCTGTAGTGGATGGCTCTTCCTGCTCAGGTATGTCCTGTTCCCCTTACAGGTTCTAAGGAATAAAAAAAAAAAGGACATTTGCTATAGTATTTTAGCCTGGGACATTAGTAGATTATGATTTGACCCGGTATTTAGTTGCAGAAGACCAAGATCTCCCATGCCCTGTTAAACCATGGTGGTGATACATGAATAAGGGAGAGGATTTGTGTTAGTCTAAGGGGATTTGTGTAAGACTCTGTAAATTGTATACGGAGATAGATCAAAGAAGATGTGAAAATATTTCAAATAACAATTTGCATTTTAAGCCTAGGGATGTGACTCATGAAATATAGGAGAAAAAAAGGGGACAAGATGTGTAGGAGGGTATTGAAAATGGGAATTGAAAAAGAAACTTTATTGGTAGGCTGATCTTCCTGACCAGTTAGGTCTTCCTGCCCTTCTCTGCAGTTAGCAGAGAGGGGGTTGCTTCCTTTTGCCTTCCAAGATAACTTCAGGTGTCAATTTTTCCTGTGGTGTAGTGTCAGAGGGGTTGGTCTTACACACTGGTTGGGACTCAGGTTGGGCCAGAGAGCTCGTAATATTTATTGTTTGGAGTATGGGCAGAACGAACAGGAACATCTGTCTGGATGAAGCTAAAAATGAATTACAAGCAGGCAGGTACAGGTGCTGGTGTGTGGCTGGTTTCAACTGGGCTTTTTTTCTTCTTTTTTTTTTATGGTTACAATTACAAATTCAGTTGAAATATCATTTTCTGACCACCTCCGATGGAGTCACTTTCTTTCCATGGGCTTAAGACAGACAGTCTAGAAAGAGGCTGGTTTCCACTGCCTAAAATTAGTCTTGTGAATATCCTTCAGAGGTACTACAGTTTGTAGCTCTCTCTATGTAAACTGTTTAAAGAGGGTGCATGAAGGAAATCTAGCCAAGAATAGAAAGGGGTTTCATATTGCTAGGCTATATAAAACTGCAAAGGTTTGCCAGGTTCTTCGGTGCTTCTTCAGCTTAGTTAACCCCCTCTCTATGTTGTGTAGTTCTGTCCTGGTGTAACCCCAGACAGCAACCAAACACCACACAGCTCACTCCACCCCGCAGCAGGATGGGGGACAGAATCAGAATAGCAGAAGTGAGAGAACTCAGGGGTTGAGATAAAGACAGTTTAATGGGACAGAAAAAGATTAAAATAATAATAATAATAATAATAATAATTATAAAAGAAATAGAATATGCAAAACAAGTGATGCACAATGCAATTGCTCCCTCCTCTGCTGCTGATGCCCAGATAGTTCCCAGGTAGTGGGCCCCAGCCAGATTTCCCCTTGGTTTGTGTACTGAGCATTACACCATATGGATGGAATATCCCTTTGGCCAGGTGTCCTGGCTGTGTCTCCTATCAGCTTCTGTGCCTCCAGCCCTCCCGTTGGCAAGACATGAGAAGCTGAAAAGTCATTGACTTAGTATAAACGCTACTTAGCAACAACTGAAAACACCAGTGTTTTTACAACATCATTCTCATACTAAATCCAGAACACAGCACTGTACCAGCCTCTAGGAAGAAAATTAACTCAATCCCAGCTGAAACCAGGACAAGTTCTAGTTAGAGTGTTAAGATCCTTTTGAAAGACCAGTTCAGGTTCTGATCAACAAAGTGCAGATACTGCTTTGTGAATATAGGAGGAGGAAAATAATGGAAAATAGCCCTGCCACATAAAATGCTGCAAGGAGAAGGGTTATGTGGTGTGTTGCACTCTCAGCCATTTTACATGGAGGAAGTTTCTTTCTGTTTCATGAAGGTAGATGGCTTTCACTTTGCATGTGCTATATTAACCTTTTAAACACAAAATTCAGAGATTTATGGCATTGAATTCTTTTGCCCTCTTGCCTGTGCAAGGAGGGGTGGTCACTTATTCAAGGTTCTAGATACAGTGGAAGAAAACGTCTGAATTTGCCATTGATTTCTTAGGAAACCTCCAATAATACAGAAAACTTTTGCCCTCATTCCCTATCTACAAAGCAGAGGTTATTCCAGATCCTCCTTTGCAGGCTTCTCCTACTATTAGATTCCCATACTAACAGAGACATAGCATCTCAGGTACAACAGAGGCTTGTTTGGTGTGCTTTGAGGCCCCTCTGTACAAAGGCAAGAGAACATTCCTCACAGAAAGATGAAGTTGTCTTTATTCCATTTCTTCTTATTAACTCTGAAAACCTGTGTCATTACGAATTTAATCCTGAGATGGAATTTTGCCACTCCTCAAGATTTATGTTTTTTTTTTTCATTGTTTACAAAATTATTTTAAGTAATCCATTTGTATTAGCAAAATGTGTTGTCTAGTCAGATAAAATGATTTCTTGTAAATGTGGTCACTGCATTCAGGCTCAGAAGCTGTGGTTGCAAAGCAGACAGGTGGTGTATAAAATATGAGCTATAAAAATACTTCCCAATTTATCCTAGTTTAAGATCTATCACTAATCAATCTGTCAGTATGAATATTTAGTTTACTTCATTTAGAAGCCAAGCTTCTTCGCTGTCTCAACTTTCCTGGATCTGTATGTTCTTTTATATTTGGCTTATGAAAACAAAATTAAAAAATAAAAAACAACACCCTCAACAAATATTGATTTAAAATGTTTAGTAATATTAAATATTTAATTAAAATAAATAAAATATTAAATTAAAAATTAAGTCTAATAAATTCACAACTAGACTTTCAGTAAATATGTCAATATCTGTAAGGCAGTTGTATATAACTTGAGTATTCACATATTTAAGAGCCAAAAGAAGTAGAGAAATACAATTTATAGTTCACTAACCGTTTAAGCTAGAAAGGTATACAAATGTTACAGTCTTGTATTTCAGCATCCATTCCCTCCAAGGCATGGTGGGAGATGTTTCAGTGCTGTTTATATTAAAGGTGTTAGTGATGATCACAGTGGTCTAACCTAGAGTTTTTCCATAACCCTGACATATTCTTCTTTACATATATTAAATTGTACTGTATGTTTACTTTGTGAGGTTAATGTTAATATTTCAACATTTTGCATCAGGTAGATTATGAGTCCTCACGGAGTCTGAATCTTTCTGCATATATATTTTTGCCATGTTTTATTTCCCTTTTTTTTGCCTCTCATTATCAAAAGCAAAATAGATGTGTGTTTGACAGGAGGTTTTTGAGCATAGTACAAACATGTATGGATTTTTTCATATTTTCTACATACTCAAGCTATAAACTGCTCACTTGTGTGAAAGACTGTTCTAAAGAATGAAGACAGAGGAAAATGCAATGTGAGAGATGGTAATTTGTGTTAACACATCAATTTGACATGACCACAGATACTTCTTATTATCAAGGAAATACCATCCCAAGACAAATTTGTTAAATTTTCTGTGCAATATCCAAACTACCACCCGTAATTGTTTGAGTATTCTCTTTATCTGAGCTTGACAGATTCCCAGTTTCTTTTTGTTCTCACATTTCTCTTGCAATCCCTCAGGCAGAATGTTCTTTTCTTACAATTTTAATTCCAACAGCTATATATAATAAGGTGTATTAAAGCAGAAGAAGGAAAATATTAAGAACCAATAGGCACCAATAAATAAAGGAGACCAAGTTAG
This sequence comes from Climacteris rufus, assembly GCA_013398175.1. Lineage (NCBI taxonomy): Eukaryota > Metazoa > Chordata > Aves > Passeriformes > Climacteridae > Climacteris > Climacteris rufus. Next base: position 406,555 of record VZRZ01007530.1, on the reverse strand, counting down.
CTTAACTGCATTACCTTCCTTTGCTTTTCTTAACTGTGCCCAAGAGCCTCAGACTACCTCCTTTTAACGTAAATGTTGAAATGATTTATTGCTAGGATGTTCTTTTGTATCAAAAAGACTTAAAAAGCAAACATTTACAATTTAAGCTAAAGTGAAAAAGGAGTCCAGTTATACCAATAATCAGTGGGGAACAGAACTATGTTCTTATTAGTGGTCAAAAATACAAAGCATGGCTCTCTGTATTTGTCCTCTTGTGCTGTCCAGAGTAGTGTCATCATAAAGATGATGCAACATCTGTTGCTGTTTGTTGCAACAGCAATTTTGCTTGCACAGGACAACTAATTCTGTCATTAAATTAAAAATAAATGGTATTCAACCTCTCCCACACCCTTGCTTTATGTACAGAGCATGTGGAATTGAATGTACAATATTAAAATATTTAACTTCTTGTAGTTTAATGGATGGTTGGCTGACATGAAAAAACAGAGTACACTTTGCTCATAGGTGATCTAGAAATTATGAAGTGTGAAGTATTTTTGTGACTCCTTATAAAACCAAAGACCAAAAACTGGGGATGGAGTTATCCACAGATGCTTTGTTATATTGTATTGCATTCTTTGTGTGTTACTGAGCTTCTCTGCAACTTCATTGCAGCATGAATGTGAGGGTATATAGAAACAAAGCAATTACTCTTCATTCTCATTCTTTTTGTGTCTCCAAGCATAAATAGTTTCTGCATTCAGTATTCTGGCATCTTAAAAATATGTAATTTGGTAAAATATCTTAGTGGTGAGTCAAGTTTTCCAAGATATTTGAAATCTAAATCATCTTAAAAATCACAATCATGTTTAAAAGAAACCTGAGAAGCAAAAGACAAGAAATTTCATGCTTTCCTATACATAGACATAAAGTTTTTAGGTTGCTAAATCACTAAATGGATTTTGAAACCTCAGAATAAAAATCTCCCCTTTCTTCCCTTCAGACGATGGTGGTACAGCCCTTTCCCTTTTTTGGGAAACAGCTAAGCCATTGTATAAAAAGTGATGACCTGCTAGTTGTTTTCTTGTTTTGTTGTTCTTCCCCTGCTTCCTTATTACAAATTCTTGGGTAGTCTATAGGGGATTATAGGGGACTACTTACGTTGGATACTTTGCTTCCAATTTATATATACCATTTTTTAGACTTGTATTTTTGCAGTACTTTATTTTTCAGATTGTTTTTTCTAAATCTCTGAGGCTTTTTCTATAGCAGCATTGGAAACACAGCTTGAAAAATTCTGCAGGACACTATAGAAGTTTGATGGTAACATCTTACAACTGGCATTCTTGAAATTTGCTTTAAAATGTACTTTTAATCAGACTGAGTCCTATTTTGGTCTTTTTCAGTTATTCAGTACACAGATGGTAGATTTCATTATAGAAAAATTCCTAGAAAAATTGAAAACCTTTTGCCCTTTGTTGTGGTGCCTCTGGGCGTGGCTTGCGACCGGGCCCGGCCCCACCAGGCCGGGACCGTCGGTTCCTTTTCCCCCCCGCGCGGTGTTGGTCCTTTCCCCGCCCCCGCGCGGCAGCTGGAGTGGTGCAGCCCGGCTGGCAGGGGCCATCCCGGCCCAGCTCGGCAGGGGCTGTCCCCGCCCAGGGAACAGCTCATTGGTTCCCATGCCGGCTGCAGACAGCCCACTCACTGACTGGCACCCCTGTCAATCATTGTGGTCCTCTGCAGTGATTGGCTCTCCTGACTGCCCTCCCCTCACCTCCGTCTTATAACACGCCCTGAGCGCCATTTTGGCCGTCTTCTCCGCACCATGGTCCAGTAATAAAACCTCGCTGGCGATAAGCGGAAAATAACCCTTTCTCGTCTCTTTACTTCCCTGCATAAATTGAACTGCTGTGCATGAGCTAAGCCTAGATCTGTGGGAGTCTCGATGCCCGGCTCGCCTCTGATTGGAGACTAGATAAGGCGTGAGTCATGTTATCTAGGCAAACAGGACCGATGCAAGAGACTCTGAGTTACTCACGCTTCTACCCGCTGCAGCCCTTTTAGCATTTTCCTTAATATTAGTGAGTTATAGAATTGCTGCAGAGGAATACTGAAAAATACTGCTGTGAATCTGAAAAATCTATGGAGAGATGGAAAAGGTCAGGAAAAGAATAGCACTGCAGATATGACTAATTAAGTTAGTCATCAGTGCTAATTTAATAAACATTTTGAAGATGTACAGTCCATGCTGTGACCTTCATGTTTTGCAATAAACAATAATTGAAACCAAAGTGTGTTTCAAAGCATGTCTCAAAACTTGTATACTTGTGGAGTAGTACAGAGATAAAAATCTTTTTTTCATTTATTTTACAATGCGGAAGAGTTCTGTTACAGTTCTCTGACTGTTATTAACAAATATTTATGGGCTGAAATATAATCATCAGTTCAGACTGCAATTATTCTGGTATGAACTGTAGTACATGGCCATCAGAGCTCAAATGCCATATCTCAAGGCCAGATCGCTTGAGCCAGTGGAACAGAGGTTGTTTGGATGGAAAATACAGAGGGATGCTGTCAGGTGGAACCAGAGCGGAATTCAGGTAGAATGAGTTTTCCAGATGAGGAGACATATTTCATGGGGGGTGAAGATAACAAAGGTTGAGAAGGATAAACTGTATTTCAGATAACTCATTTTCAATTAAAGGTAGAAGAAAAGAAACACTTCTCAAACTTGGAGCGTGCCAAGATGTCTGGGTGTTGCTGTTAGATGGGCACAGACTGTAACTCTGGAAAATACAGTTATGATATTAGCTAAAATCTTACTTCTGTTGGAGTAAACTGGGACTTCTTGAGATGTTGAGCTGCATGCACAGAGCCAGCAAGACAGGAGGTGTTGAGGCTCCTGTATATCCAAGGAAAGAGCGAAGGGAATAGATCTGAAGCATACTATAGGAGAAATAAGAATCTTTTAAACAAAGCCTACACACAAGGAAAGGGCTTGTTTGTGAAGACTGAATGTATTTTTATGAGAAGCGGAATTTTTTTTGATTGGTTAAGAGTATAAAGAGCAACAAAGGTGGAAAGATGTCTTCATGATTCCTGTGAAACAAAAGTTGTTCTTAGCCCTTAGAAAAGGGCAAGTCATCATTTTTAGCTGAACAGCAAAACGTTGAATGTAAGTTGTAAGATAAGAAGTGTGTAATGAAAATAAGGCATCATTACTTATGTGGAGGCCCTCAGTGAGTCCTTGCAGGTAGGACGTTACACTGTAGAGATCACTAAACCTGTGTGCTCAGCATAGTGCTGTAAGGCAGTTCACACAACACAGCTGAGTGTAGGAGTTAAAGGTTTGGTCATTAAAATTACCAGAAGTAGGGGGATTACTTGTTAATCCCATTAGTGATTTGTCTCATAAGGGGAAATAGTAGGTGTGGTGTGTTTAGGTTCTGAAAGAGCTACCTGCTGTTTAGGAAAGTAATTTCAGTTAGCTTTAAATCACTCTCACATACACTTGACTGAGGAATACCTTTTTGAGAAACCCCTGGCTATAAATTGAGCAGTTCTGGAGTGCTATAGAAGTTACCACAACATTCATGGGCTATAGAAGACTCCATGTGACACTTCCTACAGCAGCCTTTCACTGCTGTGGTCGTCATGGAGGGCACTGAAGGGTGAGAAGTTAACTTCTGGCTGGGGAGGAAACTATCCACTGCTTTCCTCTATTGTATTTGGGATGCTGAAGCTGCAGCAGATGTATCCTTTACTGAATCTGCCCTGCATGCTTTAGTTAGGATGCCTTACAACAGGATGCTACTCCAGTGACAGTGCTGCTTTTTGACAAACTAATGTTTCTTGGTTTCACAGCACCTACTTCCTGAAGTGCTCATGTCATCTCAATCTCTGCCACCCCAATGTCTTATTGATTAAATGCTATCATAGTTATAGAACAGCATAGGTAGCAAAAAAACCTAAATTTAGTGAACGAGATAAAAATCTGCATACAAAGTCTTAGGGTTCCATTCTCCGAACTAGTAAATCCTTTCCAATAAAAGCTGAGTGCTACTGAATGAGGAAGGAGCAGCCTCTAACTTAGTGTTTTAAAATTTTACAAAGTTTTAGCCTGGATCCAGGCTGGTTGCCCATTATACCAGCAAGAAAACCAAATTATTTTTTGGCTTTTTAAAGGTCAGCTGAGCTGCTCAGTACATCTGGTGGGAAAAACAGAGGTGGCAATTCAGGAAAGTAAGGCCAGGCTAAAAGATAGGGATATCAAGTAGTTTTCTCAAAGTGGGAGTGGAAACTCAAGAAAAGAGTGTGAAATTAAATGTTAGATTTGTTATGTACACTGTAAGGGTTTCCCTCTGCTGTACAGACGCATGGAATTTGTTCCTATTGCAAGAATTGAGGGATCAGGATGTGGAGTGGTATGTTTCATCTGGTGAAAGTGAAAGTGGCCGCTGTGGTTATCAGACCACCTTACATAGCATGATTTTTAAATTATTTATTTATTTGTTTGTTTGTTTTTCCTTCTGGTGAAATGTAATTGCCAGAATGTGTTTGTTGCCAACTTCAAAACTAAAACTAGATCATGCATACACAACTATCCTTTTTAACTCTTACAAGTGGGATCTTTTGTTGCTCTATTTCTGTATAAAATTGTGATAAGCTAAAAATGAAGGGTTTTTATAATTGTACATGGTTTTAAGAAAGGGTGTTTTGCTGTGGGTTCTTTTTCCTTTCCCTACCCACCTGAAATCTGAAGTAAAAGGGAAAAATAACTTGGATAGAAATGTGGAGTTAGTACTGCTACAAAGCATTATTGAAAGAGAACTATGAAACCAGAAAGGATAGTCTTGTAAACTTAAAGCAGTACCACACTTGTCCTAGGTGTTTTTCTCTCTCTGAAGAAATGTTTTGTATTCTAAATGAAGCTGAATTTCATCATCCTTGAATACTATTTTTTAAAATACTGTAGTGTCAGAACAATTTATTTGCAAGACTTTAAGCAGAACAGATCTTCATTGATGAAACTGTTACCTGGTACAACACTTACCATACAATCAATGACAGAGGTACAGGTCTTCATCAATGTAACTTTTAGTACAACATCAGCAATGATGCACATATAAAAGTGTTTGATCCACAAAGCATTCTGAGGTTGTTATGATCCACTTTTAACCCAAATCTAACTTACATTTTTACACCTAACTAGTAATACCTTTATATAATTGCATGCAAAGTAGTTTTTATATGGGGCATGTCACATGACTTGTGTACATTTGTGTGACTTTGGGCTGCAAAACTTATTTAATTATATATGAAGGATGCAAGGCACCAGGTTACTCAGAACTAGATACTTGGAGACTATCCTCTGTTCTAAATTGCATTCACAAATAATGAATTTCCTATGTTGGAGATGCCTTGGGCTCACTGTAAAACAGGTAATTGGTGTGCAAGTAGCAGCCTCGCTGCAGCATGAAATCTTTCAGGGCTCATGTCTTTCCCTACTTCCCTCACTATGTGGTAGCCATGGTTTAACATCAATAATCTTTTAGTCTTTTGAAATTTTTGCTTTATATGTATACCAAGCAGAGCAATTATTGAGCTGTCAGAACTTTTTCCGCCATCAAGACGACCAGTGTGTTGTAAACTGCCAAGTCTGTATTGCGCTTCATCTTTTTCTAAAAAAAACCCAACTTAACACAGCATCATTTAGCCTCCTTCCCTAAACTGACATGGCAAATTTCTCAGCTAACTCTTGTCCTCATATTTGCTGCTTTTAAAGTTATGATGTAATTTGTCCTGGATCTTATGATGATACCAGCAGCATTAGCTTTGTCTGCAGTATTGCCAGTTTGGCTTCATCTCGGCCTTCTCATAGGAAAACATGACTGCAGTTAGGAATCTTAGACCAGAATTGGTGCTGGAAACATATCTGCTGGCTTTTATCTTTGTTTTGGACAACAACATTTTATTGTCTTTTTTCAAAAAGAATAAACAGAATTGAATATTGGTTGAAACAAATCTTCTTAAACTAATCAGTACGTACTTCAAAACCCAATGCCTTAGATCCAACTTTTAATAAAAACTCCACTTAGGGACTTAAGAATCCAACCTTAGTACTTCTGAAAATGCTGAATGCAGACTTCTCTATATTTTAGTGGAGAAATGAAAGTTAATTGGAAATAATTTCTTTAATAAAGGAAACTCTGAAAAATCATTTACTCTTCCATACTACAGCTATGTTTGTACTCTGGATTTTTTGCTGAAACATGAATGTACTGCAATAATGTTTTCCAGAGTATTTTGCATCTATTTTTTATGTGAAGAATCAGGAAGGGCACTGTTTGCAGTTGTTACTTGGAAAGCACCGAGGCAGCAGGAGTTAAAAAAGGAGTCCAGTCTGGTTTCTGAAAGTAAATTTTTGTTTTCTTAACTCTGTAAAAGGTGAACGCTACTTTCATTATTGCACCCATGTGTGTTTCTGGTGATAACAAGTATCCAAGCCAGGAATCTGTATTGAAAACTCTGTAACACTGCTTAATGTCACTTTGTCAAAGTGCTGTATTTGCTTGCAGGGCAAAATTTCAGAAGAAAGCTTACTTTCCCTGGAAACAGAGAAGATTTGTCAATATATGCTGGTATTTAGAATTTTTCCATTTCAACAGAATTGATGAATTAGGAAGTTGTGAGTGCCCACTGTGCTGAGTGGATGCTGCTGCCTTAATGTTTCTAAGGGCTACAACCCAAATTTTCATGTGAGTGTATGCACCAGATATTGATACTCTCAAAGTAGATGCTTTCTGTCTTCTGTAATGGAAAAGGATCCTACAGAGATGAAATTTATTCTCATCCACTGGTATTAAAATGGGTATCAGTATTCCAAAATACTTAGAAAGCCATTCAAGTATGTCCTTTTTTTTAGACAAGCTGAAGCAGAGTGGAAGGAAAAAAATTTGGACTGTCTTGCTTCAGTTCACTAATGTGATTAAAGCTGTAACATAGACAAGGCCTTTTGCAGATTTTTAAATGAGGTAGCACATTGCATAAAGACCTTGAGAGAGTCAGAGGACTTCATCCTCCTGTCTTGGAGTAAAACTATACATGGCCTTGTCTTTGCTAGGATTTTGATTCTTGTTTTCCACTGCTACTCACTAGGTTAAAAGAGCCATTTAAGTCACATGCCACTCTTGTGCTGCTCCATCTCTTTTGTTACATAGAACTTCGTAACAGGTAACTGAAGTCCCCTTTAAGTCCTTAGTAACTCTTCCTAGATGTGGCAGATATGTGAGTATAGGGTCTGCAGGAATGAGTAGCTGCATTTGCATGGTACCCCTCTGTGGGAGAATGTGGGCTGGTGGGTATGGCTGGTAGCATCAGGTTATTTTACTTGACAATACGTGTTTGTGAAATAACTTTGTTGTGTTAACATAGTAAAGGCTTAGAATGGATATGAATCTATATGCAGAAGTGTGGATCTTCACATAAGGTTACAGCAATAGCCTTATAAATATTATGCTAATTTACATAGGCATATATGGTATTTTTCTTTAAATTATATGTGATTAATACATTTCTGTTCATTTCACTGAATATTAGATAATGCTTTCATTGTGGAATTATTTCTAATAAAGACATTGTAGTGTCTTTAAAACTCTTCCAGCTTCTATGAGGCTGCACACTGAACCTCAATTTTAATTCATATTGTGCATAGCAGTTATCTAAAAGGTTCATGTTAAAATGAAGCTCTACTATGCAAACTGTAGATTATGCTGGGCTTTTTAAAAATTATTTTTCTTGTTAATGTGTATTCTGTTATGAAATCTTCGATTTTATTTTATTTTTAAGCGGCTTTTGCGAGGTAGGTTTCTTGTCTCAGATCTGTGTGTTCCTCATGGCACTTTATAACAAAGAGAAACATTAAGCTTAAATGAACATCTCCAGGTAGCCTAGCAACAGGATATGATTAATAATACCTTTCACCTAACTGTATGCAGATAAATGTCTGAAAGTGAAAGCAAATTCAGAATTGGTTGGCCAGAGCCTGGCAGTGCAGTGAGAGAGAAAAGGTAATATGATAATATCTTGTGATCTTTGTTGAAAAAAGGATAGAAAGTAAAAGATATATTTAATGGGTTGTATCTGCCTTATGTAGTGAAATACAGAGCATAATGGATTTTCTTAATAACAATTGAATACTGTACAAAGAAAAAGTATAAATGCCCTTGCTTCTCATTATTGGTTATCATCACTAATTCACCAGCCATGTTTTTTCATATGTGAGAGATCAGAAACAATCAGCAGTAGTTACTGGGCCATCACAGGCAAAATGAAATGTAGTATAATTTAATATAGAGTTAATGGCTTTATAGTACCATACCAATGTTTTCAGGCCTGAAATGGACTTTTGTACTGAGTGTTGTACTTAAAAAATATACAAAACTTTGGACATGGCATTAAGCTTATAATTACAGTTTTCTAGCAGAAAAAGAGAAGGGGAAGTTGCTATGGACATTTTGTCTTAAATGTCACTGCATTTTTAAGCTTTTCCTTAAAACTTCATGTGTGTATACATGTAAAAATAAGAAGAATCTGAATTTTATCTGTCTGTGTTTGAATGTTATATATTTATAAAAGATTGGAGACATTTACTTTTCAAGCACTCAGAAGGTGTTGGAATATGAGTTGACTGCACAAGCTTAACTCTTTCACATATTGTATTCATTCTGTATAAAGAAGAGGCATTGTGGGAGCAGGGTAAATATGAGATTCATTGTATGCTCATTTTGTAATAGTGGGAAATTTCTGTTTGTGTAGGAATAAAATGGAGTAATGTATTTGTGTGCTGAATGTAGAAGAACTAGTTATCTTGAGATGATCCCATGGACTGGCATATCATAAACATTTGCCTTTAGAGAAGAAATAGCCTATTACAATGCAGAAGCACAGATTTCTGTCCTGTGTTTCAAAACCTGCTGAGCCCTCTTTTTCTAGTTTCAAATTACTTGATTATACTGATCATGCCCTGTGTCCTGTGTGAAATCCATAGAAATGTTTATTTCAGTTCATTGGAAGGTATGTGTTTATATTTGCTGCTCAGTGACAATGTGAACCTTTCGGTGTTGCAGAAGCTGTAGGGGAGATGCTGTGAAAGGTTAGCTGCTGGTTGTGCTCCTTGTAACTGTCCTGATGTATTTTCATGGGCTAACATCCATCAGCAATCATTTTGGTTTTCACTTGTTTTTCCTTCATGCGGTTTAATTCTTTAGTGCCTAGTAGTATTCCAGGTTTTGTTGCCAAAACAGAGAGGGCAGATTTTTGTATTTAATAGGCAATTCTCTGCTCACAGTTGGTAGCCTACCATTAAAGTATGGTGGGTGTTCTGATTTAACAAAAACATCTATTTAAGTCCAGACTTTCAAAGAGAAAATTGCTCCTTTTTTTCTCTAACCACTGTCACCCGAAATTACTACACAAAGATCTCGGTGTAGGTGTGTTACGATGTTTCATGGTGTAGCAGGGGATCTCTTACTCATGCCTCTGAGGGTTGCCCCTCATTAGCTGGAATTACCTTCTGCAACATATCAGGCCTCAGTATTTGGCTTTGGTTAGAGCTGATAGTTTTCTCTGCTAGAAAAATGCTTCTGTAAGGTTTCCCCTGCCTCCCTTCACCTTTCAGTCATTACCTGAATCACTACCACCTGCTACATGTCCTCTTAACCCCTGATGAATATGTCAGTGTGTGGTGACACAGGCATAAAGGCACGTCTTTAGTTTTCTTTCTTTGTTTAAGTTAACACGAAATCTGTAATTTTTGAGAGTTTTCTCTAGCATGTCTCTCTAATATTAGTAGAAAGAATTCCTGGTTAGGAAACAAATGCCATCCTTACGCTTGAGGTCTGAGACTCCTTTTTTTTGAAATTACCATGAGTTGTGCCACTGATTTACCTGAGATAAGGTGGTGCCCTTATAGCTCTAGTTTTGTTAAATGAAATCTCTTTAGGTCTCTACTTGCAGCCTATCCTAACTGGTTATGCAAACACCTTTTGGTGCTTTGACTTCTTTAAAAGGGCATTCAGCAAAGACCATTCATAGAACTAGTTTGACTTGTATCTCGAGTAATTATTTATTTTCTGAGAATTACAGCTTCTAATCATTATAAGATATTCATGCAGCTGTTTCCCAGCTTTACTGACCTTCTAGCTTGAGTCAGCTATGTTTGGTTGGGTCTTTTGCCCTTAAATAAGTATTTTAGGTTTTTGGTTGAAAACCACCAAGCAAGAAGAGAATGAAAATGAAATGCCCCTTTCATTCTGGACTGCAGTTTTAGCATAGCATTTATTTTGCCAGTGAACCACATTTTCAGCGCAAATAAAAGAGATTTTCATAGGGAGTTCTGTAAACTTAAATGAGATCAGAAGTGATTGTTTTCAGACAAGCTTCATTTTTCAACCAGTCAATTTTAAGATGGAGTAAAAGTAAGAAAACAGCTGTGCACTACAATTTTGCAAATGCGTAAGGTTTTATTGTGTAGTGCAGCTCTGAAACTTAGTACATCTAAAGAAGAAAAAGAGTTCTGCAGTTAAAAATTACTGTTGTTTAAAAAAAAAATAGCACATTGGCTAAAGCCAGATAGAAATTTTTTTATGTACAGTTCTTCTCCACAACACATTGTATTTAAAAAGGGGGATACAATAATCATCAGTGAAAGAGCCTGTAATTAAGTTATATGGCCTTTAAGTAATTAATAATGAAATAGTGCTTACATGTTTATTAAATATTACCTAGTCTAAATTTTCAGAAGTCGTGTGTGACCTGCAATGTCTCTGTCTCTTTGGTAACTCAACTGAGATAAGCGCTGTAAATCTTACTTGAGTTTTGAGGCAAAGTGATGTGTGTGAATCTGCATCCTTTCCACCTTTTTGTATTAATTATAGTTCTGAGTCTTTTGCAGAACTGAAATGAGTAAGGTGACTTGTTTGGCTGAGAAATGTAGAGGGAATTATGAGTGGGATTTTCTGCATTATCCGTGCGTGCATGTGTGTTTGGCCCCCTCTGCCCTCTACCTCAGCTGCCAAAACACATTACAGTGCATCTCTCTGACTGGCACTGAAGTGCTCTGCACTTCCATGAGTGAAACAGGTATCCTTGTGTTTAAATTGGCAGCTGCTGTGTTGCAAAATGCCCTCAAGATCCCTCTGCTGTTGAAGGAATTGCACCAACCAAGAGATCCACTTCCTAAATTGCTTACCTGTTAGCATGACCCCACACCCCACGTCTCTTTCATAGCAGGAAACAGAATTAGAGATGCTCATCTCTTTAAAATCTGTTCAAAGGTCTCCTGATCTATTTGGTGGTGTAACACTGATGATGCAATCATTAATCTTAAAATTTTCATTCTTGTGGAGTTCAATGACATTCACAGAAGTCTGAGCAAATCCATTTCGTTCAGTGAACCCTGTTCCACATATCCAGAGTGTTCCTGGATGGCGTCACAGAGTTTTCAGTTTCACAGGTGTCTGAAATGTTGAATGTTTGTTTCTTTTTCCTTGGAATAAGCAGAAGTGGCTTATTTAATAAAAGGGTGGGGGAAAAAACAGAGAGAGTATATACAGTGGTTCAAAGTGCTTCTGCATCCAATTCAGGCTGAACACTGCTGTTCCTCTTTTGTCACTTCTTGTTCATCAGCATTTGTTTTAATATTCGCCAATTTCAACTGTTCCTGCACTGTATTCCCTTTTATTTGGGTGCATTTCCTTCTAGAGCAGACTCTATCATGATTATTTTTAACAACATGATTTCTTTAATATTTTGTTACTAAGAATCACATCTCTTTTGAATTCTCCACTTCAGTCTTCTTTCTCCTTTTACTTCCCCTACTGTGTTCACACGTTTCTTTTGCTGAACACTTCCAGACATTTGCTGTTGTTGCTGAAAATCCAGCTCTTGGTCAGGGACTCTCTAACTGGCCTACGACAGTATCATCCTTCTGCTACTGAGAGGAGAATCTACTTTTTCATGCGAAACTGAGGTGGCAGATGTTGTTACCCTTTCAGCTGATAACAATTTATTTATTTTATTTATTTTTTTCTTGACCACTTGTAAAGCAGCATTGTAGCATTATAGTGTAGTAGTGGTGGGCTGGTTTTGTCTTGGACTATTGGGGTGGGTTTGGAGGTTTTAGTAAGGTTGGTTTTGTGGGTAGTTTTTTTTAGGTGGCTTGGGTTTTGCTGGCTTGAGGAAAATACAGTTAGGAAAAATGTGATAGGGACGCTCAGTAAGTCTTAGCATCTGATGGGACTTGCAAAATGACATATGAAAAATGCAGTTCTTAACCCAAAGGTTCTGTGGACAAAACTGACATGTCTGTTTAAAACATGGGCCCTCAGTTCCTTTTCTTTTGATCTTTTTTTTTTGGGTGACTAAAGAACCTCTACTTGATTTGCAGTGTACTGAGTAATATTTCTAACCATTTTTGCTATTTGTTCGTGCAGAGGGCAGTTGTGTGCATGTCAAGTTAGTAGAAAGGGAAGAGTATAACCTCTTATAGAAGAGGAATGGCAAAAACAAAGCTCAGGTACCAAACAGCAAATAATAAAGAGAAAGAAGAATATGAATGAATGCTGATCAAGAGGCGTAACAGAAAAAAGCACAAGCACTGGCTTGTGCAAAGCCAGGTTTGGAACGCAGAGCCCCTCAGTGGCACCAATATCCATACCTTATGTCCTTGCTTCCTTCATCTGCAGGATGTGGGCCCTCAGAGCTAATAAATGAAGCTTGTGATTTAGTGTAGTTGATTTTTTCCTTCTGTGAAGCTTGTGCTTAGCTTGTGACACTTGAGTACACCCTGAAGTCAAGAGGGACTTTTCATGTGGTTAAAGCTAAGGGAGTGCTGAAGTGCTGTGGCTGGTTGATTTGTAGTGCTTGCTGCAGAACTGAATTTTAGCACACACAGTTTATTGCAGTCAGAAGAGGCAGATTTAGGAATAAAATTTGCTATACCTTATGCCCTATTTCTGTTTCTAATTCATTTGTGTTTCTACTTCTTTCCACAAACCTTATCCCCACTGTGCACATGTTTCTTTTTCCATGTCAGGATCCATTTTTGAGAGTGTTTTGTGACTATGACTGGAAGAGCTAGTGAAATTAGAACCATAAAAAGCAGGCAAAGGATAAATGCATTGCGAGGTTGAGTAAAGAAGATTATTTTCCTCAGCTTTAATAATGGAACCATAAGCAATAAGACAAATAGGCTTAGAAAGGATAAATCTAGCCAGATTGCTTTTTTTTACCTTTCTGATAAGATTACAATATAAGCAGATGAAAGGCAAGTGGTATAATACATGCATTCTAGTAAACCTTTTGATACCATCTCGCCAAAGCATACACAAATAATTAATACATGTTGTCTTGTTGGTCATACAGAATGTAGATGAGTTGAAAGACTATAAATAATGAGCAGTGATGAATTGAGACAGGGTGAATTGCACTAATGAGGCTCTGCAGGGATCAGGATTTAAGCTCAAGTATTTATTCTGTAACATCTTTCTTACAGCATCTTTTCAGCCTTCTGTTGATTTTCCCCCTTGCCAAAAATGGCACAGAAGTTAAATATTCACACCTACTAGGCTTAGCCCCAGACAGAAGACAAAAAACGAGTATTTGTTGAAAATACTCAGACATTAGAAGTAGAAAGCTAAAGAGCACTTTTTAAAAATTATTATTATCTCAAGAGAAAAAACTGAATTTGATACTATTGCTGATTAGCTGTAGAAAGGTGAAGTGAAACTGGGTGACTGAGGAGTAGCAGCAGTGTTCAGCTGGATTCCAGGAATCCTTAAATTAAAGTGAATTTAGTTTTCTGTCAGGGAGTTTAGTTTCTGTCAGGGATGTGTTGCAAGCTATGGGAAAATCTCCTAAAGAAAGCTCCTTGAGCTCTGCTGCTTAAGTTACCATGTTCTGTACTGGGAAAAAAAAGCAATAAATTGCGCTGTTTAAAGAAAGATGGTATGAATAACTTCTGTCTCTGTAGCCTTTGTCTACATGTCTAAATCCCAGATAGCTGGACAACAGTGTCCTACATGTAGCAAGTGTACACCCCAGCTCCCACCCCTAAATGGTACTGTCCTTCCTATTGAGTCTGAGGCCAGTCTGGGTGTGATTCCTATAGCAGAGCCAGGTGGTTGTTCCCTGGTGTTTACACCTTCCTTTTTGAAGACATGGAATGAAACAGAAAATGTCATTGTGAATTTAGTACTTCATACATGCTCTCTGCAGCACAGCAACCGAGCGCAGCTGTGTCACAAAGAATAACCAGGAAATAGCGTAGGCTGAGTAACCAGTTTGGGAATGTTGTTGCTCAAAGACGTTGACAACAGTAATATAGCAGAATGTCTAAAAAGTGAGCCTGTACTAAATACCAGAAAAACAGCCAGGAATGGATTAGGTCTGCTACAAATTCTTTTGTCAATGAAATGCACGTTTCTTGTAAAAATCAGCATTACTGGAAGAAACTTTGGGGGTTTATTTCACAGGTTGCCATGGACTGTTGAAATAATGATTTCAGCTTCTCTGGAACTTGTTTGTATCTCCAAAATATTATAGTGCATAACATATGATGAACACATAATGTTGTGTTACAAATGGTCTAGATAAAGGTCTGTGCAAATCTGTCAATGGTACAATAATCAATACAGTATTGGCATTTTTCAACTAAATCTATCCCTCCCAGGTTGCAAAGAAAGATCATCATTTGCATCCAAATAACTGTGTAAAATTGTAGTTGATGTGTCATGAAATAATGAAAATTAAAATTGATGATTAACATTTTCTTAAAGTTGCCATATGGGCTACTATAGTAATATATATATTCTTTTAAATTTCTTCTCCGTTTCTGTGCCCAGAAACCAACTTATTTAAAGTTTCCTCTGTGGATGAAATTGTATATCTCAACTAGTTCTGAAACGACTCTTTTACTTATGTGGGCATACAGACTATCTTCTCTATGCATTGGGAATTAAATAAGGGTATCAAAGGATATAACAATAACAATATTTTATCCTAAATTTATAAGAAAAAGGGGCAAACCAGTTGCTGCAAGAATCAGAACTCATAAATGCAGGCTTTCAATTCCCTAAGCATACTGTGGAAATTCTAAGTTTATTATTGCAAAATTCATCAAACTAATTCAGTTATCCATTTCTTGTGGCAGTTGTGATATGTATATCAGCCTGAATAACAAATGTGAATTCTGTATGCAGGCAGTAAGCAATTAATAACACTTCTGTACTAAAAGTTTGGGAAACATGGCTGATAACTTTTCTCTAATGATGAAATGTTGCAGGTTCTTTCTGCCACTTCTCGTAATTAAGCCTGTATGAGATGTAATTAAGCCCTATTATATGTCTCATGCTGCTGCTGCCACTTGTCTTCTTAAATCTAAATCTAAACTGAAAGAAAAACAAAACTGTTTTCCTCCACATCTTTTAGGTTCAGTTGGAGCAGACTTAACATAAATGATAATGAAATTAATCAGATGTGAAAATATATCTTTAGTCTTGTGTAGAGCTTAAATTTAGAAAAAAGAAAAAATACAAGTAGTAAAATATGTGAATTGCAGACAGATTGTGATTCAGTGTAATGCCACAAGGAAACTAAATTAATTGTTTGAAAGTCTGGCAGACAGTGGCAACTGGTTTGTATTCAAAGAGGATATCTGGTAGTACCATACACTGCTACAATTCTGGTTGTGAAAGAAATTATTTGTTTTGTGATAATTTTCGTTGGCACCATCAGAAGCATTTGTTCCTTGACTTTGTAATGCAAACAACTTGATGTCTAATCCAATAAATTAGCATGAGCATTTTGCTTTATTTTTCATGGATATTAAACCAGTTATCGGTTATACCAATGCCAGAGAGTAACTGATGTGGTCCTGTCATACACCTAACCCTTACATCCTTTGGAATTCAGGAGAAAATTACTACAAATTTACAAATTTGTTTCTGATTATTCTGTTTAGCAAAGGTAGTCCTTTCTGAAGAAACTGAAGTATGCAATAATGCAGACTAGTTCTTTATCTGTTTTATGCTAGAGGGGCTTGTGAATGAGGTGCTGTTTGAGATCAGCTGAAGTTGTGGAGTTGTGCAATGTCTAGGGGTTGGTGCATACTGCCTGTTTGGAAAAAGTCTTCCCAGTTCAGTGTTAAGTGAAAGGAACTGGCTGTGTTCATTTTGGTCTTGGATCCAACAGAAGAGTGATCGTATTTCTTGAGCTATGAGAGAAGATGGAGTATTTTTTTTATTAGTGCAAAGCCAAGCCCAGCATTGGGCCATAGCCTTAATGAGTGTCACAGGTCCGGCACACACCTTTCACCTACTCTGGAAGGTGTCTTATTCCCTGGAAATCCTTAAAGTACCTGTTTCTTTGCAGAACATGCTGCAGAGCCCTAGCAAGACACAGCATGTCTTGTTCAGCCCCTCAAGCTGTCCTTTCCCAGCTAAATCTGAATGTCTCGTGACCTGGATCGTGTGGTGGTCATCAACATGTCTGCCTGTCCTGCCCCATCTTTCCTTATATTGAACCATGTTTGGAAGTGACAGGTATATGTGGTGACAAGTAGGCTTTCCTAAAGCAAAAAAAGAGTTTATTCAGAAAAGAGAAAACATGTTGTCTATAAGCAAACTATGTGTATGCTTAGTCAAGAGTAGGACACCTGCTGTCTACTGCAGCAGGAGAATTAATAAATGCATATTAAATAATGCATGTCCTTCTTGTAGACTATTGTAGGTATGGTAAAGAACCTGCCTTTTCAGGTATCAGTACCCCTAACCTGCACTGATCACTTGTTCCTATGGTAACTCATCTCCTGATCACTTAGACAGTAATACATACGCTAACAAGCCCATGTGGATGTGCATAACACTTCTTATAAAATTAATGTAGTAATATTCAAATGTTCCCTGATTCCATAGCATCTGTCACATAGTGACCCTAGCCACACTGTATGGTAAGTGCCTAAAAATAGTATTGGAAAATGTGTTTTCTCAGAAAGCCACTAGATGTACAGATTTACCGTAATTCATTCCAAGCTATGGAATGAGGCTATAGGATAAACAATGCAGTAAAATTGGAATAATCAGCTAAGATTAAACCATTGACACATAGAACCATACAGCTAAGAAAGATTATGTAAGGATAATACTAAAAGCTGTTTTATTAATTCACATATAGTGAATATCTACTTTAGCAATGGGAACTGAGTTAAAATTATACAGATTAATACTTGAGATTATAATTGAACTTCCACTGCAGTCAGATTAGTTGTCTGTTTTGTGCTTTTTCTTTTTGGATACTTGTGAGTTCCAGAAGTTAGAGAACAGAAAGAAACAGGTAACATGCTGTATTTTTCTTCCAGTCCCCTAAGTACTTTATACATTCTTATGTTGGTGTTTTTTCTCTAGAATCCTGTAGCAGCATTTGTCCTTGGCTCAATAACTGCACCTCTGCCTGCAGTTTTGCCATTGCATGGCTCTAGCACACTTTCTTACATCCCTGCCTCACAAATTGCCAGTTTTCTCAAAAATCTGAGCCAGGGTATCACAGCTGTGCCATACCAACCCTTGGCTTGAGGTCACAGGCAGCTGGACCACAAGGAGTAAGGGTATGGTTCTTACTGTAGGAAAACATCTTTTCTGGTCTTGGTTGTCCTGTTGCTAAAATATAAGCAAGGATCCCTATAGAGCCCTAGAGCAAGCCAAGGATCTTTCCGATGGAATATTCTCCTTCAGAAGGAAGTGCTGATCCAGTGCAGCTGTGCAACGTGTGGGAAAGAAAATTTCAAATGAAGTTTTTATTTCAGCTCATTTCTTTGGAGAACTCTGTTGACATTATTGTTTTGACATCTTCTGAATAAAAGAATCCTTTCTTAGTTATTCTGAATATGTCAGAGTCTTCAGCCTAAGTAACAGGACAATGAGTTTTGAAATTATTTGGAAGATTCAGCTAGTCAAAAGAATCAAAAGTACTTTATTTTTTGTTATAATAATAACCAAAATCTTGGACTGTAATCTTAGACTCTTCTTCCTGATTTGGAGCAGAAAAGTTATTGAAAAAAGCCAAATATTTTCCAAGGATAGGAGAAGTGTTTCATAGCCCTCAAAGTAACTGATCATTGGCAACATTCTTGATAATAATGCATTTTTTAAAAAATAAATTAGGATATTGAATCTGTATTGTTGTCTAGCAAATGACAAGGGGTTTGGAGATAAAATTTTCTGCTACTTTAAAGAGAAAGAAGGATAAGGCATGCATATGCAAACCAGGAGGTTCAGAAAGAGAGGGATCTTTCTTAGGATGATGATGGAAAGAGGAAAGGCCAGCCATGCTGTGTTCATTTTCATATTATAGCTTCATCCTTGAGCACTTCTGTCCAGTATCATCTTTCTTTATGGTCTTGAGTATTTGTTCTCTTTTTGCAAATTAAATTATCCTTTCAGGCTTAATTACATAAGGAATAAGACCACTAACACAGGGAGAACTGGGTTACCCTGAGCCTATTTGTGATTCAGAGACTCAAAATTGGGAAGATAGAAATAGGCAAAAGAAAGATTAGCAGGTTTTGATCTAGTCATGCCTGGTGTTTCTCACCCAAGGTTAGTTGGGGCTTGTTCGTGCTGGGCTGACCCAGCAAGGCCCATGGCCAGAGGGGTCCCAACTGATATTTGCAAAACGAAGTGGATTTTTTATGATGGGGCTGTTGATGTGCAGATAAAATCACTTAATGCAATATCTAAACCTGCCATCCTTCAAGGGAAAAAGCAAATCTTTTGTGGTCACATGAATATTACGTGATCTATTTTAGATTATGAATGAAGTCTATGTAGAATGCATATGTGCTGTATATCACGCCTGCATAGAGAACTTTGCACACACTTGTTTCTTGAAAACATATCCTGTTACTACTTTTTCCAAATAAACAAAAATGGATTATTTTTCCAGATGTGTTCAAAATCAAGGAAGTATATTTTTAGTCACCAAAAGCTGCAAAGGTATACACCTTCAGTGGAAAAATACACCCATTTTATAACTTTCAGAAGAGTTACCAACCTAGCTGTGTTCTAAGGAAGTTTGGAAGCTGGTCTTTAAAGCCATCCTCCTATTTTTGCAATCTATGTACTTTGAAAAAAGAATCTGCCTCTTAAGATAGAGATGTGTTTATGCCAATGCATTTTACTGGTCTTATTTAAAATAAATCCAAAGGAATTTTTATTGTGATGAGAGTATTTTCTTGGAAAGGTGTGCCGTAAAGGTCAAGTGTGAGAGCGTGTTTGGAAGAAACCAGGAGCATTTGCATTAGCATCAGGGTAGTTTCTTACCAGAGCTGCTGTGCCTTCTGCACCCTTTTTGAGCTTGCTTACCAGGGAAAAGCACTTATTCTTGATATTAGGACATCAGTTTTCTCATATTCTTTCTACTACTCGTCCAAAAATTATGTCCCAAGGAGTGATATCCTCAGATAGTGTCAGAGAACACAGGTGAGGCTGCTTAGACTGATGCAGTGGGCCCTGCATGGTGAAGGGCCATGCTCTGGTTTCCTTCTCCTCTGTCATGCAGGTCCTGAGACTGGACTCCAGCTCGTGTTTCTGTGCTGGCTTTCTGCCAGGTGAAGGGCTTAGATGTAATTGGTTTGGGTTGGTGCTGATGAAGGGAAGGGTACAAAAAGTCTGCAGGCAAAGTCTGCATTTGAGTGCTATATTGGGAGGTCTGTGACTCCTTGGTGGCTGGTTCCCTTTTAACAGAGTTTGGGAGAACACAGGCTGACCTGATGGGGTGGGCAGACCTGTAGACTCCACTACCCACACATTTCTTCATCTGTGCCTGGGTGACTGCAAACCCATGCTGGGAAGATTTGTGTAGGTCACACAGGCTCTCCCATGTCAGCTACACTGCATCCAGGATGTTCATCATCCTCCATCCCATAACTTTTCCTGGGAGGAAAACAAGAAACCATCCAAACCATGTCTGCATTTGACTCCATCAACATCCACTTATAGACTCAAAATTAGGAAATCTGCTGAGACCATTGTCCAGAAATGTTATGAAATCATTAGGAAATTGTTGAGACCATAAGGGGTTTTTTATTTAATATTTCCATTCCTTCTCATCAGAAGGAGGAAAAATTTTATGTTGCTTTTATTGTAACAGCTGTATTCTGGGATGGTAACATATAGGTCTCTATCTGCCTCCAATGGACGAAACTTCAGTTTATAAATGTACTTTAATGTAAAAGAGCTGGATTTTTTTTTTTTGAAAATGTGGCTCCGGAACACCAGTTTTTCTATTAGATACTCCTTTGATGATGGCTTGTCCCCTGGCATCTCATTGGAGAAGCAACATCCTAACATTCTTTCACTGGGTGAAGGATTTCTCTGTCAGACTAGTAAAAATGACAGCATTTTTTCCTCCTCATCAAATTGACCTCTTTCTTCTGTATCCAAATATAACTCATCTTGCTTTTTTGAGTTAAATTATGCACAATTACAGCAAAACACTATTCTGAATTTTGTCATGCATAGTAATTTCATGATTAGTACTTAGGTTGCCTTCACACTTGGGCATTTACAAGTTGATTAAATGCCTTGGTTACCTACTTGGGTAGCAGTTGTTAAAACCTTGCAGCATTTTGAAGGGAGAGGAATTTTCTAAAAAATTCATAGTGCTGTAGAAAAGATATGAATGTGGGAACCTTAGCTGTAGTGAAGAAGCAGGTGCAGGCAGCAGTTTATCTTCTTGTCTTTGCTTCTATTTTACAGAATTTCCCTGGTTGGGACCTGTGGTCCTCTGCTCCATGATGGCTGGGCTGTAGTTGTGTGGGGCAGTGCCACTGTTCAGAGTGGTAGTATATGACTGAAAAGGAAGAGCGGGAATGAGGCAGGAAAGAGGCAGTGTCAATGCTCCCTCTCCTTCTCCTGCTGTGGTGGGAACTCAGGGATGTCCATCTCTGCCTTTCATACCACCACAGGCAGGTCTGTGTCACTGCTGCAGGCACAAGCATTTTAAAGGTCAGTCTGCCAGCAGTTATAAAATTTACTCCTCTGTGTGCCAGCTCAGTTATCTGTCCCTAAGGAATCTAGATGTGAAAGTCTGCTTTAAGGAATCCCACCTTCCATTTTCCTTAATGAAGGTGGCAATTCAGGCTTGAGAATGCTTCAGCTCTCCTACCTAACAGCCCCAGCAGTGCCATGTGTTTGTTTTCTTAGAAAGCTAGAAAGTGTCTCTCCTTCCCACAGAAATATGCAGCCTTTACTGTTTAAAAAGAGAAAATACAGAAAAAATTATATCTATTTCTGTGTATATATATATATATAAAATGGAAATAACAGTCTCAGATTTGAGAGGGATTTATCTTGCTGCTCTGGATTGTTTGTTGTGTGGCATATCGGGCCAATCTGAGACCCTTTATGTGTGCTTCCACCTTCTTTTCGAAACCAAATAGGATTACAAGATTCTGTGTGGGGTTTTGTTGGGGTTCTTTTAATTTCTCAGTCTATCAATAAAATTAATATCCCTTCCACTGTCTATACAGCCTGGAATCAGTATTCTGTACCGTATTACATTTATGTATAGTTGACTCTCACCGAAGACAGAAATTCTCAAAGTGTTACTACTCCCCTTGCTGGTGTGTTGTAGCCATGGCACTCAGATACTTGGCTTTCCAGTGGCAAACTGCTTCTTCCTATTCGAATTAATGAGAATGATTTTCTGAAGAGACAGAGATAAATTAAAGAGTGTAGGGTTTTGTCTCCTTTCTTATATCGTGACTATTAAACGATTGGAATGATTTTCACCCATCTCTGATTTCTGCAGACATTTGACCTTGGATGTGTGTAGACTTGTCAGCATAGTTTTAATTGTGGTGGGAGCTATTTAAACAATGGCATGATAACTATTTTAGCTGTTTTGTTTTTCAGCATAATTTATTCTCTAGAATGAAAAATTAAAAAAGGCTTGTAGACTTCTGGGTAAGGATTTATTGATATTGTTAAGGGATAATAATAATAATTAATAATAATAATTTTCCAAAACTTTAAAGCTGGAACAGTTTAGCAAGGTAATTGTTTTCTTCTGGCCTCGTGTGACTGATGAGCACAAGTGTTACTGCAATCCCACTTTCACGTAAAATCAACTCTACACCATGCAAATAGAAAAGGCTGTACAGCTCTTTTGTCTCACTGTACAAATCATTAAAATATTAATTTGCAGAGAAGAGATTATAAATAAGATAGACTAGGCTTCTGGGAAAATTGTGATCTTTGGAAAGAAATTTCTGGGGTTTTGTTTTCTCTTTTTTTATACCTTGACATAAAGTAACACAAGCAACACAGCTATATTTCAGGAACTCATCAGCTGCAGCCCAGAATAATGGCCTCCTCCTGCACCTGGAGCTGCACTGGAATAGCTTTCACATGTTTTCATATAAGTAGGTTTCTTGTCTGCCCAATGCTAATGGGCCACATGGACCCAGACCAAAATTCTGCTGAGTACAGTTATCTGGTCTCCAGTATGTAAGCAAAAGCAGATTGCAAGTGAAGAATGCAGGAAAAAAACAGCATTTCAGGGCTCCTTCCCTCAGGGTTCTGACAGGTCCACTTAGATAATGCTCCAAAAAAATGACAGAATAACTTTGGGAGGAAAAAAGTTATCCATCTTCTTTGGAGGGCCCAGAGTGGAGAAAAGTTGGTGGTGTTTGTGGGAATGACCCTGAAGTGTAACAGGTCTTTAAGGAAAGGTGCAGGCAGCTCTCTCAACAGAGCACTGGTGTTCTGGGCAATCATATAACATACAGTGAGATGAGACTTAAGGGCATTATATAGTCTAGTCTTGCAGGGTGTGCCTGTGTTTCAAATAGGGTATTCTATATGTTGGTGCAATTTCCTGTTATTTTTTCATTCAGAGGGTAAAACTTTGTCTGAGGACAGCAGCATGGAGACTAAGTGAGCCATTAAAACAGAACAGGAATAGGAAAACACACTTTGTGCTCATCTCTGTGAACAAGATCAAGCCAAATGCTGAGTAACTGTGGATTGGAGTCAGAGCTTGTGATGTGCACACCTCTACTTGTGAATATTGAGTCTGAGATGCAGAATCTAATTCTTAGCCATTAATTCTCTTTGTAACAAACCAAGCCATTTCATTCAGGGTGCTTTGCTTCCTTTCATATAGGCAGTCCAGGTGAGG
Organism: Climacteris rufus; assembly: GCA_013398175.1. Taxonomy (NCBI): domain Eukaryota; kingdom Metazoa; phylum Chordata; class Aves; order Passeriformes; family Climacteridae; genus Climacteris; species Climacteris rufus. Next base: position 383,338 of record VZRZ01007530.1, on the reverse strand, counting down.
TGTCCTAAACACGTACGTGCTTGGCAGGGAGATTTTCTGGTTGAAACAGGTGAAAAGTAGAGGGAGATTGTCACCACCATCCTGTCATCTGTCACCTCAGTACTATATCCTGCAGGATACACTGCTCTTACTCTGTTTTTTGCAGCCCATCTGTTCCTAATGCTTATTTAAGAGCATTCCTATTTAAGGAATGACATTTTCAGGGTGTATAATTAAGTATAGGTTGGCACCTTTGATTTTTTTTCTGTCTGGTTTTGTATGTCTTACTGGAAAAAATATTTAAGAGATCTGTGTCTGCAAAGGTTTCTGTTTCAGTGGGCTGCATTGATTCTTTGTATTAAGAAAAAACCAAACCCAAAACACAAAATCACCCAAAATTTTAAAAATTAACCCTCCTAAGGTTTAATGTGACTAGTTGAAGACACTGTGGGATTGTAATCCAGAAACACAGAACTAATTTTCTTCTTTTACATTTAAATTAGAGGGTTTTGTGGATGTTTTGTTTTTTGGGTTTTTTTGTTTTGTTTTGTTTTGGGGTTTTTTTGGTTTGGTTTGGTTTGGTTTGGTTTGGTTTTGGTTTTTTGTTTGTTTGTTTTATTTGTTTTTTGGGGTTTTTTTATTGTTAACTATAATTGAAATTTTTCAATTATGAATAATGCCAGGAAGAACCAGCACACTTGAGCTGGTTTAATGAATTGCATGTGTTCTTGCTGCTTTGTGAGCGTGTGTGTGGTAGTGGAGTTTCTGAGACCTGTCACTTAATATATACTGAAATGCATGTTTTATTTATGATGTATTAATTTTAAATATCCTAGGTTTTTTGTTTTATGAGCAGGATTTCTTCAGAGCCTTAAGATCATTTTAATATGTTCAGAAGAAATTTCCACAGACACTGAATAGCAGAGCTTTATGTCTCATGAAAGTGTAAGAGAAACATGTTTCTTGTCTACATTTATTAGCCTTAAGAAGGCAGTGGATGTTTCTGTCATGATTGAGGAAATACTTAAGGGTAGTTTATTCCTTCCACTGGGTAGATAGTTCATTTGCATTTAGCCAGTGCTGAGTGTGAACAAAGAGGCAGAAATGTAATCACTGTGATAAAATTTGAGAACAGGTAATAACAATAAAACTGTACCCTTTTCTTGACAGTAATTTGAAAGGTCAAATTACAATTCAGAGCATCTTAGTATTGGTGTTTGTTGTTTTTAAGAAAGCAAAATTTCCTTAGGAGATTTGAATTTACTTCAGTGAATTTTATGCTCTGTGCATTAGAAAAATGTGTCTCTTTTGCCACGTCCTTTTTTGGTTTATGAGCTGTTTTTTATCTTCTCTAATAAACTGCTTACTGAAAGGCTGTATTTTAAGACTTTAGTTTTATGTTCCAGAGGAATATAGGAGTACTTTTGACTAAATCCCCAGTTTTACAATGACTTGAGAGCACACTGGCAAACTACTTTTCTAGCTAGTATCATTGGTTATCTTATTGCAAGGACAGTGAGAACGGCAAAGAAAATTAATGTGGTAAGGTTATTACTTCATTAGAAAAACCAGAAAATATAATTCATGTTCATTAAGTGTGAAGACAAAAAAAAAACATGTTTTCATTGAAGTGTTTTCATTAGAAAAAAAACGCATAGCAGAGAACAGTGTTACTTAAATTATTCATTGTTGATCCTTTAAAAAATGACCAAGAGCTGTTTTACAGACTGAAGTGTAATTGTCAGTGTGAGATTCTCCACATTAAAAAGCCAAAGACAACATTTGAAAAAATAGGAGAACTGTTCTTTACAGAAGAGCAATGAATAATTTTGAAGTGGCATCCAAAAATCTGATCATGGAAATGCTCTGTGTGTGTATGTGTATATATAAACACTATACTATTTATAATATATAATTTATTAGTTTATATATTATAATATAGAATAGAAAATATTATATATTGTGAATTACATATAATAATACAGTGGTTTTTTCTGTATTAAGAATAGTTTGTAAATCTTCACCTTTCACCTTAATGAGTAGCAGTACAGAGAAAAGACATTGGTAGCTTTTCTATGGCTTCTCTAATTTCACAAATTTAAAATGTTTGAGAGACAATAAAAATTGGATTCATTTTGGAGGTATCTTCATTTTCTAAGTGTTCATGTATAAGCCAAACTTCCCTAAGTACATGCTTTCCACTTCTGTCTTTGGAGACAATAACTGAGCAGATGAAGCTCCACGCCTGCCTTTCAGACACGTTTGCTCCAGCATGTGGGTGGGCTGTTTTGGGGAAGGAATTACTGATTTGAGGTGGGATTCAGCATGGGGTGAGGGATTTGTAACAAGAGGCAAGGATTGCTGGGCTGGCCCATAGTTAATGCTCTCTCCTGCTTTGCAGCATCACCACTCAGTGGCAGACAGCTCTTAGAAGCAACAGCAGTTTAAGGCATGTTGTGTAATTTAAACAAGCCACCATAAAGCTAACTGTGTGTCTCCCTCGAGTTACAGAAATAATAACATTGACTTTGATGCAGGAAAAGACGTCTCATGTTTCAATAAATAAGGCATATTTTAGACTGACTCAGTGATTAGTGCTAATTATTATTATAATAATTATTACAGATAGATTTTGCTTGGCAGTTTTGCTTTATTTTCTTTAAACAACAAAAACAAAAGGGCAAACAAACAAACAAAAACAAACAAAAAAGCACACAATGTTTGAGATACTGAGAACGAAAACTTGGAAGTGGCTGTGAAAGTTATTTGGAGTAGTACTTTGTCACTAGAGGGCACTTAGTCACATAAAATTAGCCATCTTTGTGTTGGGTTGTTTTTTGGTTTGTTTTTGTAATAGCTTCTCTCTTTCAAATATCTTGTAAAATATTTGTTGTTTTTATTGGATTTTATTATTGAATAATAGTATGCAAGTATAGCCATATCTGCCAACATAAGAGTGTCAGGGCAGTGATCTGCAGTGAAACATTTCCTCTGGGACAAGGGATTAAGGGGGGAGGCTAAGCAGAGGCTACAGTGTACAGGATTTAGTGCAAAAAAACACTCAGGCTAAAATTATACCAAAAGGCCGCTCAATTAGTACTAATTAAATTAATAAAACCTGAAGCGGAACAAATTATCATATTTAGCAGCAGGGGTGTATAATCACAAGCACAGACACAGTTCTTGAGTATCAAAGTCTCTGCTATAAATTTACAAATGTAAAATCTCCTTTTATTGAAAACAAACAAAGCCAGAGCCCTCATTTACACACACCAGTCATTAAGTACCTAAGACACATAGTGGAGTGCACTTTTATAAGTGGGTTTAAAATACTTTTCACTGCACTGTATACCATCTAGCTTCATTGTTTTCTGGTGGTTTGCTTTGCTGGACACCGAACCCCAGCGATTTCTGATGGGGTGCTTAAGGTTCCCTGGCAAACCAGACACACATGGATATATTGGCAGCTCCTGGTACACCTGTAAAGCTGTCTTTGTGCTGGGCAATAGTGCATTCTACCTACTGGCTGCATGGCTGTGATAATTTGCCGTGGGACCTCTATTCTCTGTGCCCCTCTGATGCAATGCCGGTGGGCTGGAGAGCTGGTCACCCAAGGGGTGTCCCAAGTGGGTGGGGTTTGCTGTAATTTTTTCTGGCTGTTACTGCCAATCACAGAGAGAAAGAAGGTACTCAGGGACTCCATCTGCCAGGCCAGCTTAATGCTGGGGTATGCAGATTGCCAAGTATTAGTTTACACATACTTTCAGCAAGCATGGCATGCAGTCGTGACATGTCTGTTTGTCAGTGTTGTCCTCAGCTTCTGATCACAGCCTGCCATAGAAGGCCTTGGACCAGTGTTACTTGGGGTTTTTTTAGCTGTCTGGGCAGTCTGACAGGTTAGTTATCAAACTAATCAGCTGTTGTGAGTGGGTAGAACCAGGGCTCAATATTCCAGGTATGAACCTGGATGAGTCTGGGAATGGTTAAGTGATGGTAAGTGCCAGACCACTGGTGGCAGAGCTTATGAAGAAGCAGAAGCACTGTCAAAGACCAAATATGCTGGAAGCACATAGTTTGTTTTCTTTCTAAACCAAATTGCCTCAAGTTAAGTCTTTGTTGGAAATTTAAGCTTGGAAATTTAAACAGTTTTGAAAACACAGGCTCAAGTAACTACATATCTAAGTGGGCTTTCATATTTCCTTCTATTTTCTGCCTCACATGGAGGGGACACTACTGTGGTGCATTTTGGAAGACATGCAGGTGGAATAATAGAATTGTAACAGTTTGCCAGGATTTGCTGTGTCTTTTCTGTTCAGAGCTGTTGCTCATGATTAATGGACATGTATACCCACAGCTACAGCATTGCCTTTGCGTTCATGGATTTGAGGCCAAGTCTGGCTCTCTGAGTGCCCTCTGCATGGCTTCTGTCCCTCCACAAATGGACATGGAAATATTTTCTATTCTGTAGGTCAGAGAAAAACAGTTTAAAAATCCAGAGGTTAGTGTACCCTCTAACAAAACCCCAAGAGAATAGATCTCCTCTCAATTCTCTATAGCTAAGAAATTTCTAGCAATTCTCTTGGGCAGAACAAAGAATTTGAAGTGCAAGTCAGAGCCGATAACTGTGGATTATCGCTTAAGTTGAATACAAGGTCAAGACTATTGAGACAGACTTTTTCTGGGTACCCATTCATGGTGCTGGCTGTCTGCTATGGCTTACAGAAACTCTGTCCTTGATGGTGCAGTCTTATCTGTAGAGGCATCAAGATCTGTCCCTCTGTAGTATGTGCCAGGTACTCAGATGGCCTGTATAAGCATTTCACTACACAGATCGTATTGCAGGACAAGGATTGGCAAGCTGGTGTACTTTTTTCTCTGTCTGTCGTGATGAACTTCACTGCAGTGCACGTCCCACCATATTTCCTGGAAAGATATGGTGAACCTCTGAATTCATAGTCACACTGAATGCTAAGGGAGATTTAAAACTGTATTTTATGAAAGCAGAAAAAAAATATGCAAGAAATATATACCTCCATATTTTATAATGGCAATCCCTATGTAGATTGCAATGTAGAGGAGAACAACCCTTCCTACTCTTGTAATCAAAATAAATAGATTAGAAATCAGCTGTAATCAGAGTGGCAAGACCAAGTATTTTAAAAAGTGGGAAGTGAAGTTTTCTCTAGTTTTGCTGCCTAGGCGTTTTAAGTAGAACAGGTAGAGGGCAGTAGGTGCTAACATTCAGGTTCTCTTCTCCATCGTACTGATGCTGGGCAAACCATGAGGCTGCTCTTCAGCCCGGATTGTAGGTAACCAGATTTTACACGGAAGTAGACTGGGAGCACTCACACAATGTGTTAGCACAACTCAGCAGTTGAAGTGTAACATCTCAGACAGTTAAAAGTGAGCCTCTTGGCAGGACTTAAGAATCAACAGTGAAAAGAGTGAGGCACTGACTTAGGGGTTCTCCATGCAGGTGAACTTTGAAGCGCTCAGCTGATTTTGCCTGACACAACTGAGACATTTTGTGTCTTGAGCAGATTTTGTCTTTCACTTTTAAGATAAATGAAGAGATAAGCATTATTTGCCATGAAAACGAATTTCTAGAAAAAGAGATTAATTTCCTCCTCTAGAAGGGGAAAAACCATAGGAGGATGATGGTGTGAACAAAGTTTAATTAAAATGTAATTGTATTTAATCAATGCAGTGTAATTAGAAATAGTGCTAAAGAGTTCATTTTAATGGCTGTTGGGCTACTTGTATTCTTTAAATTAATATCTGACTTATGAACAAAGATCCAACACAGTTCACTTCTCAAAAAGGCTCATTTGTTTTTGTCTAGTGATTTTTGTGTGGTTTCAAGGAGGCAGAACCAGTAAACCAGAGAAGTCATGGATTAAGAGATTCCTACAATGCTTTCTAAACCCTTGGTGTTTCCAGCCTGGGGTGTAAAAGAATGGTCTGGCATTAGTATCTAGTTTAGGATACTGCAGGTCAATCTCTTGCTCACAGTACGCTTTCCAGGTAACTTTGGAAGTCACTGAGATCATTGTGTTTGTTAATTTTTCATAGCACACAGAGTCTAGTACTTTTAATATTCAGTATGTCTGTTCTTCCTTTTTCTTGGAAATTTATCTAAGCACTGGTCAGTATCCTGTGGCTGGAGGCTCAACAGGAATGGTCAACAGCATATGCAGGTGGTGCATGTAGTTACTGAGGGTGTCCAGACTCTGAAGTATTTTAAACGAGTGCCTTTCTCTTTTAGCTGTTTTGTGTTGTTACACATGCAGACAGAAGCAATACTGCCTGAGACCAGAGCTCTGTCTTGCTCAATATCCTAGCAGCAAAGTGAAACCTTCTCCCGCTATTTTCTCAAACTCCAGCAGTTTGGGTTTCAGAAACTTCCTGTGCCAGAGGTGGTTTATGTTTGCTTATCAGCCCCAAAAGGATTTCCCATCTCTCAGCTTGTTGAGTTGTCCCCCGAATCCATGTAAAGTTTTAGCAGCCGTAACATCCCCTCTCAAAGAATTCCTGAGTTTCCTTTCTCAGTTGCATGGAGAGCTGCTTCCTCATGTTTGTTTTCCACCTGCCATCTGCTTGCTTCATCTGATGCCCCCAGCCTTGTGCTACAATGGGCAGCAAACAGTCAATTCTGATTCACCTCTTCCATGCCACTCATGATTTTACAGATCTCTATCATATCTCCTCTGGATCATTGATTTGCCAGGTTTCTTAGCTGTTGCTCCTAGTAAGTCAGTCTATACTGTACACAAGTGGAAGGATAATAATTGTATATAATATTTTAGATGCAAGTGTGTGAATATGTAGAAACACAGTAGTTGTCTTTTGTTTTTCCTCTGGTCTTCAATTTGCTTTCTCTAATTTATGAGCATGGAGATGATTTTTACACAGACGTTTTACCACCCCAAGATCTCTTTCCTGGGTAGCAGAGTGCTCAGAACTCAGTTCAGAGTCCACTACTTTTGATTCTAAATTAAAAGTTTTCCCCTAAAATTTTCTAGCATCATTTTGTATAAATTGCACTTCACTTTATTACCAACCTACTCTTGCAGAAAAATTCTTTAGCCTCCACCATTTGTTTAGCCTCCATAACCCCAAATAACTTAATATCCTCAGCAAACTTTGTCTCCTTCCTGTTTGGTCCCTTTCTTGGGTGATTTCAAGATCAGGTAGAAGAGCATAGGTGTCCTGGACTCAAGGCAGCAGGACTCCACTGGTGACTTTCTTCCACGGTGAAACTGGCTGTTCTCTTTCATGTTCCTATGCCCTGTTTCCTATCTTTTAAATATTTGCTTTTCTAAGTCTGTGCAAAGATGTTCACTCTAGTTCTGTGACTAAGTTTCCTTAAGAAATCTTGTGAGAGAGGTATTATCAAATACCAAATTGCCAAATAGACAATGTATCTGAGTATAAAAAATAGGAAATAAAATTGAGTCTCATACAATAGAAGCCCTAAAAGAAAATAGCTGGCTGTCAAGAGAGTTGTTATTATCGCTCATCTGAACTATTCAGTGATTTGTGACAAACCTGGGCATTCTGATGCTGAGGGACCTGTAGCAGCTGGGCAGATGAGGGCTGAGGATGTGGATTTACAGGAGGTTTATGCTGAACTACATGTAAGTTTCCCTAGAAGGGGACCTCTCAACACCCCCACTGTTGTTTCCAGCTATGTGTCCCCATCTGCACAGCTGATGTGGCCAATCTGAGCTCATATGGTTGAAAATCAACCTATTAGGTGAAATGAGAACTTTAGCTGAGTCAGGACTGTGATGTGCCTTGACCCTGCAGTGCAGCTGCACCAGTGGTCAGCACATGGGAGGAGGAAGAGCACATAGCTGCAGCAAGGGCTGGGCGTTGAGAGGCTTAAGCCAATCATGAAACCAAACCCTAAGAAAAGTTATTTTTCTGCAGTTTGTGTAAAGGGGTATTTTTAGCTAAGATTATTTGGGTCTTGGATGTGAGTAGGTGTTTGCATGATGCCATATGTTTTCCAGAAAAGAAACAGTAGTCCACACTGGATTTGTAGAATTGATCTAGTCTCTTCTCAGAAATGAAAATTAAAAATTGAGGGATTTCTTTACAACTTATTTTCTTTTTGTCTGTCTTCCTTGCTCCTGTGATCAAGAAGCCTATCTTCCATTACCACAGTGGGTTTTTTACTGTTTATCCTAAACTTCGTGCCATACAGTAGCAACCAGTAGTGTTTTTACTTTTTATGTGGGAGCTAGTTAGCTGTAATCCAAGGGACAAAATGTATTGTTGAAAGTAAGAACATTACTGGTATGAAGGGAAGAAAGCTGAAGCTCTGAGCTGTTTGCATCTCTGCTCTTCCAAAGTCTCTGACTGTGCATCTAATTAACCATCCATTTAAAAATCCTGAGCACTCCTTTCACCCCCTGCCAGCTACATCAAGATGTAAAATTAATTTTTCAGAAGATTTGCATCTCACATGCTTGCAACACTTGGACCTAGCCTTTACATTGTAAACAACCCACAGTATACAAACCACTTTAATTACAGCAATAGGCCAATATGTTAGTGTTGCCCAAAAGTTATGTGGGGGACGGATGCTCAATTATCACATTTTCTTTTTTAGATCCCTCTGAAGGCAAGAAATTCAGTCCTGTCAAATTGGTTTTTTAGCCTTCAGTAAATATTTAAGCAATAGCAATTGGTGTGGCTTTAATCCAAAATAATTTCTAATCTGAAGATAATTTTTCCACATTTCATTTGTGTTTCCTTTCACATTCTTTAATCAGATTTCATATAAGGAATTGTGTCCATTAGGACTAAATACTAATAATAAGCTAAAAAGAAATATGCCTTTTCCCCTTCATCTGTCAAAGTATGTGAAGACCTTGTCCCTGCAGTTAGCAAGAAGCCAATGCCAAATTTTGTTGATAGACAGATCCAATATTGACTGTGTTCTCCTGTCAGAAAAAAAGAGAAATGTCTCATCCCAAGTACCCAATTCATTAGCAATCAGTAATTTACATGTGAATAAAGGCACCATAGTTGGTGACTATGTCACTTAGTACTTGCTGAAGCTTACTTGGTCAGTAATTCTCATTCTGACTCATGTCAGGCTTGCAGAATTATTTTTTAATGCCCAAAAAGAATGCAGTGGACTAGGGAAGAATAAAGAAGGTGGGTGTTTTTAGTGATAAAAACCCACATTGATTCACTTGGTGCTAAGGACTCTCTCAGAATTCCTTTTTACCTTTTCAGATGACACATTAATCTTACCCTCAGTTTGGAGTATCATCATCCCTTGGTTTGCAAATTGGCACTATGTAGGTTTGTTTCTTAAACGAGTCTGCCAGTTAGGAACATGGCTGCAACTTCAGCTGTAAATTCTGCCTCTCCTTGCTGTGCCTGGCATGGCACATCCTGTGCTTGTCCACATACTTGGCTTGTTGTCTGGAGGCTGCTGTGTAAGTAGTAGTTGTGCACTTCATGGTCACGTTCTCGTAGGTCTGCATAGAACTGCACCTGCATGTTTATGGATGCAAATTGTACCGGCTTTTGGTGTGTACATATGGTCCTTTGCAAACAGCAGCAGTACATTTTGTGGGCAGAAAATGCTGGTGTATACAAAACCTGCAGGTGTGGTTTTAAAGCCCATTTTACCCTCTGTGCATGAAAAGATGCACTCTACCTGAAAGCACCTCCTTAGCCTTTGCTCGAGTGATCAAACCAATACAGTGCAGCATTTTTGCTTTTGGTGTTGGTGTAGTTCACGGTTTCTGGTACCACCTTACTGCTGTTATTTTGAGTCTCTGTTTAATTAAAAGGAATAATTTAAATATGTTTCCAGTGACATATGTTGAGTTTGGTTCTCATAATGACTTCTCCAGCTGAATTTGTTTCATCACTACTGCTGCTTTACGCTTTTGAGCACTGCCAATATCCTCATTAGTGTAGCAAGGATGGCACACAGGAGAAGCACAAGGGGCATTTGTAAAGTGAGCAAAAGACTCCTCCAAAGCAGAATATGGTGCTATTTGTGAAGCTTGGAGTATCACCTGCAGGCAAGGAGGCGGCTGCAATTATCCATAGTATGTGCAATATATACCCAGTTGCTACTCAGCTGGCCAAAGCTAGTGGTAGGGCAGATTGCAAGCCTGAGCTACAGGTTTGATTTTAAAGACATCAAGCAGAAAAGTGTTTTGGTTTGGGGTTTTGTTTGTTTGTTTGTTTGTTTTGCATAATCGTAAATGTACTCCCATATAGTGCTGGTGAATCCTTTACAGACTGGCCTTCAGAATTGGGTTTGAGTTTCGGGGGAATTGTTGTGATGAGATCTTGGTTAAATAACGGCTGCCAGTTCTCTCTGACATTAATTTTCTTTTACTTCTGCACATAAATTACTGTATACTTTTTCTTTTCCCTAATCAACTACTCTGGACAATACAGTTTAAATTTTCTGATGTTCAGAGAATGTGACTAAAAACATGATATATTTTTATATGTCATTGGACTTTTCTTGTTGAGGATTGCTTGTGCATCATTATTGGTTCTTCTTGTAAGGAGTTCCTTAAAATATCATCCTTTTAGTGAAAACAAAAAGAAAAAACAAAACAACAAAAAAGCCCACAAACAACAACAACCAAATTTGCAAACAACAACAAAAATCAACAACCCAAACCAAACAGTACTAAAAATGTATATTCAGAAAGTCAGTTAGTTCTTTGCCTAAGAATCTGATTACTTTGTTAACAGTAAAAACTGAGGATCCATTAATCTTTTATTAAAATGGAGAATCTGTGGAAAGAAGATGTTCTACAGTGCTGTAGACATCAAAAATTTACTCAAGTTGCAATAACCAAAGAAGTAGCCTTATTTGATAAGATAAACTCCTTTGGTAACATTTAAGTAATGTAATCATGAATAAGAAGCACAAAAACTGTGTATTGTCTCATAATTTGCATTCACATATCGGAAACTGACTACTTGGATTTAATGCTCTCACCAAATTATCCAAATCCATTTGAGAACAGAATCTGTAGCAGTGGCTGAGCTTACCACCCTCTTCCTCTTTCCACAACTTCTTTTGAGTCACACAAACCTGAATCCTTGTGCATCTTGGATTCTTATTATGTTCTCAGTCATGGATGACCTTTTACAAATGACTTCCAATAACTACAGCTGAAGTCAACCACAAGATTTGGTCGTAAAAGGTCATATTCTAGTTATACCAAATGTAGATAAATTTGTACTCCCTACAGCAACTGATTGCTGTAGGCTTTCCGTTTATATCTGACCAATTTTAATTCGGACCCATGCATTAGGAAAGGTTATGTTCTAGCTTTGTTTCTTATTGCCTTTCTTCTAACTTTCTTTCACTATAAAATGATTTGGTTTAGAGAATTTTTTACTTTTCCATATGTTAAGGTTCTATTTCAAAGGATTCCTATTTCGCCTTTTCCTTTTGTCCTCTTGTTCTTTACTAGTGGATTAATTACAAATTCTCCTGCATACAACCTTCCTTGTAAATGTGAGTAGTGTCTTTCTGTAAGTGTCACATTCTCACTGGGAAGCATTCTACTTCTAACTGGAATTATTTCAGAGAACTTGTTTGAGGCCACTCTGCTAAGAGCACGCCTTAGAGTGGCACATTTAGACCTTAAACAAAGAAAGAGGGCAGATTTAAACAAGTACAATTAATTATGTAGGCATAACTCAGAATGAGTAGTAAATTGAAAGAATATTTACTCGCATCACCACGGGTCACTTCCTGGCCTTATGTTGTACAAACAATAATATCTTCTTTTTATTTCTGAAATACAGAAACTGTAGACTAAGGCTTCCAATGGTGACTTTGCTGTGGGACTCTAGTTTGTAATTAGTGCCAAGAAGCTGGATTTTTTCATCCCTGTTTGGGCTTGCTGCATACTTAACTTGCACACACCACTACTTCTGATTCACACCAGAGAAGCTTTGTAGCTCAGCTCTTTGTGTGCAGTTGTCCTAGCATGTGAGTCAAAATAAGCTTCTGTGGAAGAGCTTGTCCTGCTTCCCATTGGTACTGGCACCTTTATCTGCATGTGCCATTTGCAGTGTATTCTAATCAAAATTGTATTGGGATAGCATGCTCCAGAGCTGGATATCAACTTATCTTCGCTACCAGTGAAAAACCAACAGCTGACCTTTAGGATATAACAGATTGGGTGATCATGACTCCACATGGCTTTGCCTCAAGGTGGTTAATTGCACTGCAAATTTCAACTGCACTCATATTCCTCATCTGGACAGAGGCAACCATATGTTCATAATACAGAGAGAACCCAAGCAGGAACCAAAACCAAAGCCAAAGTGCTGCAATGTTTCAGTCCACTGTGAGTGCAATGCAAAGGTTCAGCTGCCTAAGACCATAGTAGGGTGTATTAAAGAGAGAGCTGTATGTCCACAGCTTTATTTCTGTTTGGGGTCTGAGCATGTAGGTACAAGCTCTAATTACTCTCCATGGCCTTTTCTATCGTGACAGCTCTTACTGTGATGTTCTTAGAGTAACCGCCAGACAGTTTTTCTTCAGCAGAAAAAAATCAGGATCAATCATCCAAGGCCACATTGGACAGAACTCTGAGAAACCTGGTCGAGTGAAAGTTGTCATTGCCTATGGCAGCAGGGTTGGAACTATATGATCTTTAAGGTCCCTTCCAACCCAAGGCATTCTATGATTCTGTGATCCATTACAGAATCACATACTAAGAACGTTGATATAGAAAGCTGCAATAGACCAGCTGATGGGTGGAAACTACTTCGTGTCAAAACCTGGAAACATATTTTGTGGAATACAACTGCATAAGCAATTGAGCTTGACATTGGAGCATAAGCAGAAAGGTATTTTAACAGATTATATGACCTCTCCTCTAGATGATCATAATATATAAAGTACTGTAAAGCACCATGCATAACAAGCAACATGAAAGGGGAGGCTGGTGGTCTGTGCAGTTACAAATGAAAAAGCAATGTGGGAATTGAGAGTTTCTACTATTGGATTTGGATCACATTGTGATAGAATTTGAGAAAATGCACCACATTAACTGATCCTTGCTTGCCTGTTGCAGATGAATAGGAGCACATGATTTGCTCCATTCAGTTCCTTAGGAGTGCAGGAATCTGAAAAAAAAAAATTGTGAAGCAGTTCGTTAAAAGGAAAAAAAAACTTTACAAAGCAGTTGCATAGTGAGTTGTAAACCAAAACTGAAACAAACCACTCTTGTTGTTAGATACAGGGTGAATGCCAATAGGCATTGAAAGTAAGCACCATGTTCAGCTGGAAACCATCCAAACCATGATATCAATATTGTATTGATGTTACAACCAAATACGCTGTCTGGCATGTTTCCATCATCTCAAATCTTCCATCCTTAAAGGAAAAATATGACAAATGTTTTCTTTCTCTTTTCCCAGTTATAGAAAGCACAGCCTGCTAGAAGAAACTGGCAAACAAGCCTGCTTACTAATTCCATTAGTGGGCATCCTGGCAATTCTGTCTCATTTGAAAATATTTATCATTGCTGATGAGGCAGAGACCACGTAAAACTTCAAATTTTTAATTAACTAATATTATACATCTCCTTGCCCTAAGTACAGTTACACAATGTTAGTCAATGCAGGATTTGGTCCAGGAGTGGATTGGATTTGTACCCCCACCTCCTTTTTATGCTCAACAGAATTAATGAATGAGGCCCCTCAGTCCTATTAAGACTAATGTTTCTTTGTCAGTCCAATTTTTTTTTCCTTTGGGGTTCCTTCTTGTTATGACTGTTAGGTGGAAACTGAATGGTCTATGTTAATCAGCACAAGACACTTGGCTACTCAAGCTTTCGTAAATGTTTCATTTCCCAGGGTCCTTTGAACCTCCCAGGGAACAGTTCTGCATCCTTATTAGAGACTGACAATTAAAGGTCTGTTTTCATATCAAAAGTAATCACGAAAAATTAGCTAGGGAGACCTTGGAATGCTGAGAGAGTTTCAGTGTTTTGAGATGGCCAACTTTCCTTCATTTGCTTCAATCAGTATCAACTTGGGTTTCTTTTTATGTTTCTTTCTGCCAGGGCAACTTAGGAGTTGGCATTGTGACAACTGAGAAGGATTATGCAATACCATGAAGATGTGATTAATGTATTTTAGGCCACTGTAATCACATTCAGTTGCATAATTATCACAGAGGTACAACAGTAAGCTAAACTAGGTTTTGAAGGCAATGCTATAAATGAGCACTTTCAATTTACTGAATTCCTTGTAAGAAGGAGAAAGAAATGCTGTTCAGATCTGCAGGAGCTGTGTTGCTTACAAACTTCAGAGATTCTGCCAATAATTTATAGGAAATGTGTGGTTCTGTCCTAAACATTTTGATCTTTGTGTGCCAAGTTACAGGCTTTCAGGGAAGATAATCTGTTAGTGTCACACCTTGTCTTTTATAAGTCTGAAAATCAAATCTGAGTCTTTCTTCCCCAGGCTCTGGTGCCATGGGAAATTGCTGCAGAAGTTTATCACAAATCACTTCTCAGAATCTGTGCTGGTAGGTCAGGACACCAGTAATGAAAGTGGGGTGGATCATAGCTGAATAGGTTGCATACGTCTTCAAGTCTAGAAACAAAGTAAAAGACAAATCTGTTAGTGTTTCTGTCACGAAGAAGAAAAACAAAATTAAATTAGTATTACAGCATCAATTTCCCTCTTCACAACTGATTTCTTAAAAGTACCATTCCCACCTGAAGTTAAGTGAAAATGGCCGTTTCAGACTATGCATATGGCTGTTTCAGAGCAAGGCTGAGGGTCCCCTTTGCCCCCTGTGATCTCCACGCTATTGTCAGTCTGTTTAGAAACCCTCAGATACTTGGGAATAGAGAGACAGACCCAGAACTTCTGTTCATCCCCTGCCTTGCTGCCTTGCCACAAATATTAGTAGAATTATCTCAAGACTTAAGGAAGCAAACCTTTTATTCCAAAACTTTTACTTTAACATTGATGATGGTTGCTTGAAGTGTATATATAAATTGGGATTTGATTTTGGGAAGGAACATCCTTTGTTGCTAAGTCTTGTAGCAGTCACGTCACATAAATTGGCAGATCTGTATACTTAAGGTATTTTTCTCTCTAATTAAATGCAGTAGTAACATCTTGACTTTTGAAATGAAACCTTTGTTTTTTCATCTACGTGCTTAAGGAACAAACATACTGCCAAAATCCGTAATATATCCAACTATTTGAACATAAGAAACAGCATCAAGCTGTTATTTGTTCTGTTGGAGTGTACTCATATTTCCAATCTGAGTCTTTTGTATCTGGTGATCTTAATTATATTTGAGCTGGAAGTAGTTTAACGTTAAAGGGAATTACAGCAGATTAATCTGTAAACTTGCACAAATATCACATTCCTTTGTATGGAGGTAAGCAGGGCACAGTATGCATAATTACATGTTGTTCTCTGTGTAGGTTGTGTGCATAAGGCTGGAGTCAGTGTTGCCATTCCTCGTGACAGCAGCAATTATGGCACACTCTTATGTTTTGCAGCTGCCAGTTACATTAGGAAACATGCACTATTCCTCTCAAAAAGGTAATCTTTTAATCAAGGACAAGAAACCAAAAAAAAAAAAAAAAAGAAAAACCAAAATGGAAAAACCCAACTTGTCCTGGAAACAGGAATTACTATACTAATTAGTGTATGAAAATACAGAGAAATCTTTTAAAGAATGTTTGTTGTAATATTTTTTTTCTAAAGTGATATAGCTTGAGGTCAAGCCAAGAAGGCCATTTATCTCAACCAGTCAACCATCCACTACATTTTTTGCAACTAGACAAAAGAAAATCACTAAAAATAATTGGGAGAGGTATGTTTCTTCAGTCCTGATGCAAAAACATCACTGGAATCCAGTTGCAGCAGTTCAGCCTCAATGAGCACCATAGGAAAGCACAGCCTCAACAAATAAGAATCATAGTTTGTACTGGTAAATACAACTTTTGACTCACAAAGTATCAGATAATTGTCTGTGATTAAGGTCTTTTGATTTGCTTGTGTTTTTAAGGCTGATCAAGTGACATTATTGAGCCTATTTAGGAACAGTTTGCATTATGACAGGTAGAAAAATGAAGTGTCAGAAGAAATGTAGAAGAGCAAGCCATTCACAAGCAGTCTGAGTTGTGGAAGGTATGCTCTGGGATTACACCAGCTACCTACTGGGCAGCTTCCTGGGCAGCTTCCTGTTTTCAGATGGCAGTAAATTTCCCAGTTAGTTTGATGTTATTGCATAAGCTGCTACCTCATTGTAGAGGCTCGGGAAAAACTGTTGTAAATTTTAAATTTAGCATGTGTAGGTCTACTAGAAATGAAACTTCTTGCAAGTGTCAAGTATTATCTGCATTTCATGAGACTGACACAGGTGTTGCCCGTAGGACTGACTGACATTTTCTGACAGTTCTGGTTTTATGAGTGTCCCATTGCCTCATGTCCTTTGAATTAGGAGCACCCTCTCCAATGAAGTTCCTTGAATCCCTCTGGTGAATGTTGATGGTCACCACAAGCGATCACAAGTCACCTACACAGAAACATCCTTCTCGAAATTGAGAGTGCCATAAATAAAACACAGATTAGTTTGGCTAGTGTCACAGTGACTAGTCATTGTAAGAGAATTCTGGGGATTAAAAAAAAAAGCAAAGAAAAAACCCCACCAAAACAAAAACAGTACAAACAAAATTCTTCCCACTTTCAATGGCCTTTTCCTGCCCTACCATTAGCCTTTGCTGGCTGGAAACTGCATACCCTTTCAGCATTGTGCTGTTCATGTTTTTTCACTGCATTTTGTGATGTTTCTGCTAAAACAATACTACAGTACACACCAGGACTTTGCAGGCTTTCCCATATAATGGTGCCAATATATTTCCACCCTGATTTGCAGCATGTGTGTTACTACAGACCTTGGTCCCTTCTGAGTGCAAGTGCTGACTATACCAAATGCATGTAGTTGTTCTGTGATGAGGACAAGATCATCTAGTGAATAAATGGAGAACACAGTATTCAATTTAGTGGTGACCTTGAATTTGATCTCTCTTCTAGCCTTAACAGCCTAGTCAATCTCTGTCCTATTTAACCCGTGTCATCATTGCTGTTGAATCGCACAGACATTTCTGCAACTGCCTTTTCTTTTATACTGTACATTTAAATCACGAAAAGAAAGAAGAGAGAACAAGGAAGGAACTACCATAAATTCTTCTTCACCTTTTTCTTAGCCATGTCAGGAATGGCTGCAAAGTTCTTTCCCAGTCCTTCTGTTCTTTTTTTTACATTTGTCTGAGGTAGAAACCACAAGTTTGATTGATAATGCAATTTGCATCTTGAGGCATCACTGGAAATACAACGGCATGAAAGGCTACTCTGGCAGAGCACACTTTGCCCTCAGGGCTGACTTTAGAAACTCATTGATGTCACTTCCTTCCTCAGTCAGCAAGTGAATTTTCACTAATTCTCAAGACCAGCTGTCCATGCTGTCAACAGAAAGTCATTAAAATTCCTTTAAAGTGAATCAAAATAGCCTAAAAACAAATATACTGGGAAACAGGAAAGCATCAGTATTCAAAGTCCACAAACCTTTGAGCAAAATAGTGTTGATCTAACCAGAGATTTCAAACACTCTGCTTTCCTATCAACTTGTATATCATTAGAGAATGCTAAAAACACATACTCCTTTAATCTTCTATTACCAACAATCTATTTGGCTAAAATATTTGTTATAAGAATAAATCTTATTTCTCCTAAAGATGAACTTGCTGAACAAGGGAATACATTTTAAGAAGTCTCCTCTAAATGATAGTTGTGTGGAGTTTTTTAGTTTAAAAAAGCGTAATTTTTATATTTAGCAAATATAAACACAACACAAGCATGCAGGAAGTAATTATCATAAGAGACAATCTTATAATATAGCCTAGAGTAATTATCTTCATCTGAATTATCTATAATGCTTTCATGGAAAAAAGGAGTAGTCTCAGGGACCAGTAGGGAGGATCATTTTCCTTCAAGTAGAGTCTTTATACCGTATTTTAACACTTTACATATCTTCACCTCATTTTAAAAATTCTGTTTGTGCCACAGATATCAATAGAGAAAAGTTCTGTTGAAATGGAGTATCATTTTCAGTGCTGGAGGTGGCAGCCACCCGAGCTAGGCAGGCTCCCCTGGCAGTTAATAATGATACTGACAGGTTGTAAGTCGTGTCCTATCATTATTATTTTTAAAAACCTTTGGGGTGCACGTAGCCTAACTGGATAGGCAAGTGTGAAATTCCTGACTTTCCCCAATACGTGTGGATGGTTTCCAGTAGGAAACTGATACCAGCTGCCCTTTCGAAAACTAGTGCACGGGAGCAGTCAATGAGGCAAATAACTGTCCCTTTTGGTCGAAAAGAAAAGAGCAGTTTTGAGTTGTCCTTGCTGCTGGAGTCCCAGACAGTGTAGAAAAACAGTGTTCTGTCTAGCTTTTGTTTATATCTCCAGAAGCACACTGAAGGATGCTGCAGAAGAAGGCCAGAATAAGGAAACCAGACCACCAGAATAAGGAAATATCCACTCTGTGGTTATTATCAGGATAGAATTTCTCCCTGGAGCCAGGTGGTGCCGAAACTCAGTGTTGACACAGCCATGTAACTTTATTTTAAGGTAATGGCAGAAGTTATTTTTCTTCTCCAGTGGTCAGATCCTGAGCTGAATGCTACCAGTCTCTTCCTCACACAGTACATCTCACAACATTAAGAGACTTTATTGCACATATTTGAAATTTGTTGTCTCCCCTTTGAATGTTGTGATTTCTTGTGGGTTCTAGGTTAACAAGATTGGCTACCTATCTTGGTCTTCTTTTTATTACATCTTGATTAAGAGAGACTTGTGTTTCTTTCATTTTAGGTGTATTTCCATTTTGAACTTTCAAGTAATTTCTACATGTTCAATTCTGTTTATTAATTACAGGGTTTGATTTTTATTTTTTTTTTTACTAATTGACTGTATATTGTTCTGTCCACTATTGTATTCATTAAAACATGTACAAACTAATTATTTTCTTTCCCTTTCAGAGTCTGGAAAAAAGCTGCAACAAGAAACAATTAATCAGGTATTTAGAAACTTTCATGCTTTAATTTTTCTTGTAGAAGAGTTGTAGCAAGTAAAAGGGGGACCTTCACAGGACACAATAATGTTAATGATACAGGTGTGCTAAGGAGCACATATCAGACAACTGGCTGGCTCTGCAGATAAGTTGCATTCACAAGAGTAGCCATCATTTTGATTTAAACCTAAGATTTGCCATTTAAGCAATTTAGTTTATCTACTTCCCAATGTTTTGATGCTGAGGACAAAGCCCAGAGGTAATTTGTTTATTGGTGTCAAATTTTGTAGCAGAGAATTATGCTTTTTTTTTTAAAGCAATATTTCTCCTGTTTGTAGTATTCTTTTTAAGAAAGAGAAAGCTATTGATACAAAATACCTGAACAGCAGTGTATTTCAGTTGTGTTTAGGTTACTTCTGCCATGAGTTTTCATTGAAGCTGCACTAAACTGTGACATTGCTTGCAGAGGCATTTTCTGTCTTATGCTTACTACTGTATCAGGAGCAATTGCTTAGGAAAAAAAAAGCTTTCTGTATTGTAATTTATCATTTCAGCATCAGGAAAAGGATATAGGAACTAAACTGAAAATATTTCTAACCATAAAGAGAGGAGGAAACTCTGAGTTTGCTTTCCTCAATTATACACCCTTGTGGATTGAAAGGACTTGAGTCTACAGAAGCACAGTGCTTGCTTTCATTCTTCGTCTTCTTGTCCTCTTGCTGAATATTGTTATCCAGATGGCATATAAATGGATGTCTGGATTGTTTGTGAGATTTACTTTGAAATGTCACTTAAAAAGTGGTCATTAAAATATCTGTAGTCCAGCAATTACACTGCCTTGAGTAGTCTTCCTTCTAAGCTATAAACTGAAGCATTTGCATAAGTACATCTGTGAACTGATCACCGGGAGGAAGGACTAACCTGAGAGGTGACTGACCACCTAAGGCAGCCTGGTTTGGGTCTAGCAGCAATTCCTCTGCCATGGCTGAGCATGGCACACAGGTCACTGTGTCTCTTTCAGAGGCCTGAGCTGGCAAGTAAGCCAAGTAAGCTCTTGCATGTCTAGACACTTATGGAAAGCCTGGTCCTGTGACACAAAATAATATTCAGAGTTGTTACAACTTTCTCATTATCTTGGGAATTTGATGGATAGACCAGAATATGGCAATGCACAAGCAAAGGAGAACTCACTTTTTTAAATAACTAGAAATATTTTCAAATTTAATGGAAGTTCTGTGGTTTGACTGAGAGTTTATTACCTAGAACAAGTCTAATTAACTTTTATAACCTAAACTGCATTTTAAATTTAGCCTGAAATGTCTTGCAAAGCCACTTTTGGGAGTCCTTATTGGCCAGAAGGGGGGGCACTTGCATTTTTAAAACACAACTTGAGGCTACGTTGACAAGGCTGTGAATGGTTGATTGGAGACCTAATTCTGCACATTTTCTGTCTTACAAAATCAGCTCTGTGGATGCCATTGCCCTTTTCCAAGGAAGCCTGTATTGTGATGATAAAAAAATTTTCCATATTTTCAAAAGGTGGATCATGTGCTGCACTTTGTGTGTCCAGTCTTGGTCTTTTCCTGCATGCCACTGCATTGCCTGCCTTGAATGGCTCACCTGCTCCGTCTCTCTGCAGTTAACTTAAGAACATCTAATTTTGTAGGAATATTGCATTGTCTTGATACACTGAGGGTGTATTAAGCTGTAAATAAAGTAAATAAAGCTGTAAAAAGTTGATTTGGGGGCAAATAGTAGACATTCACTTTTAAATGGATACTAGTTAAGCTGATGATGTCCCATTCCATGTAAATTTCCTTTGGACTTCCGAAAAATGGAAGAGTGTTTCAGAACAGGAATCAATTTCATTTTCAAGTCTGTAATTTAAGGCACAATTACAGAGGCACTGCATATTTTATTTGCACTGTTGTTGCTTCAATAAAAAGATTTAAACTGGAGTTGATCCTAATGGAATATCTGTCACTGAAGGATTCTGTTTATTTTCAATACAGGACTTAAAATTTTATATGCAGAGTAGGATACTTACATGGCTTAAGATCCTTTAGTTCCCTTCAAGTCAGTTCAGAAACAGCTGGGTGCCAGAAATTTAAGTCAGGGAGAAGTGTCTCCGCAGAAGATGAATGATGTAATGACTTGACAGGAGCAGGAGTGCAAAATGGCAAATAGCAGGAAATGGCGTGTTGAGAGGCGAGTGAAACAGAGAGGAGATGGAGAAATGATGAAGCTGCTGTTCCAGTGATCTCCTGCTGGGTAAACCCCTGACTGTGTGCATCTGGGAACTCTCTCATCTTGAAGACCACTGTGGTTTCTGTGTGGTTCTTAGCTCTTTCTAAAGCCTAAGCAAAGTTTAGTGAAACATGACATAGAAAAAACACTAAGGTAGTATCTGTTTCCAGAAACCTCTCCCTACCATTATCATCTTCACTAGCTTTTGCTCCCTTTGATCATAAGGCATTTGTTGGTTTTCCTCAAACATCTTTTTTGTCATTTATGTATATAAATATACACATTTCTTTAACAACAGTGGTCATCTACCACCAGCAATCAACCAGAAATAGCATGCACTCTGCTTTCCAATACTTGTTTTTAACTATCCTTGCAACTTCAGAGTAAATCTTGGCACCAGTGTACCTCCTGATTTCTGTAGCGTATTAACCACTGCTGAGAAAAATGCAAGGAAAGAAGAAGCATCCCTGTGTTTCTGTGTAACAGTTGGCAAAACAACACATTACAGACCACCAATCAAAATGTGTCTGGGGCATTTCTACATGTTTCATCCTTACCACTCACATTTGTCTGTGTTGTGGTCTTAATGCACACTCATACATATAGTTCAGTTCAGTGCCTCTAAGTCTCTGAAGGACTGACAAGAATATGTGCACTTGCATTTAGAAGTTGAAGTTGTTTGCACAGTCAGACTTTTGGGTTAAAACCCCAGCTGTGTTTGAGCTCAGATTTGAGCCTGTCCTCTCTGCAGTGAAGCTGGCAGGTCGGGTTGGGAGGCTGGTGAGTGTGCTTCACAATATCTGTCTCACTGTTCTGTCCCTTAGGAGCTCTTTGTCAAGGCAGACTCACTTTCAGTGGCACATCCATCCCTCAGTCTTTTAAGATTTCTGTTGGGGAGCATTTCCCTTTCTGCATATAGGACTGGGGAAGCAGCAACACAGAAAGGATTGTGATGAGGCAAGGTACTTGCTAGAGCTGGGCTTGCACCATGCATTTCTGCAGCTCTGATGTTCTGCAGTTTGTATTCACCTTGTGCGAAAGAAGTCAAAGACAACTCAAACCTCTGTTAAATGACAATATAAGTGTTACACAGATCATGACAATGAATAAATATGCCTTGAAGGATGCTTTAAGTGCACACATGGTGTAATAAATCTATATTAATATGAGCAAAAACTTCACAGTTCAGACCAAACTCCTTGGTTGCCCTCGTTCACTGTTTGCTCCGGTACTCACCTCGATCCCATTCATCATCTCAAATGACCTAGCTAAAAATCTACAACTGAGTAAAATACTGTTTAACATCTTCATTACCAGGGTGATGGGATGGAGGGTACCCTCAGGAAGTTGCCACAGGTTGTAAAACTGGGCTGAGGAATTGCTGATACACCAGAGGGTTGGGCTGTCCTGCCATTCAGAGGGGAGACTTCAGCAGGGTGGAGAAATGGACAAACAGTAACGTCATGGAGTTCATCAGAGTGAAATGCACCTGGGGAGAATAGTTCCTTGCTCCATCATGCTCCCAGGTAATGAAATGAAGCTGATCAGCCTGTAATTTCCTTGTTAGCCCTCTGTGAAGATAGGAGTGATATTTGCTTTCTTCCAGTCCTCAGGAACCTTCCCCAATCACCATGATCTTTCAAAGATAATCAGGAATAGGGTCACAGTGATATCTTCCAGCTCCCTCAACACTAATGGGTGCATTCCATCAGCTCCTATGGGCTTGTTTCTGTCCAGTTGGTTTAAATATTCCCTAACCTGATCCTCCTCCACCATGGGAAGTCTTCCTTGCTCCAGACTTGAGGTGTGGCATGGTGAGTACAGAGGGAAAAACTCTTTCCTGGTCTTGCTGGCCACTCTATTTTTGATACAAACCAAGATTCCACTGGCCTTCTTGGCCACTTGGGCACACGCTGGCTCAGTTCCAGCCCCTGTCAACCAGCATCCACAGATTCTTTTCTGCTGGACAACTTTCCAGCCACTCCTCCTCATCCACTAGGCAGCTCACTTGGTCATGTCCTCTAGGTTCTCACTTGTTCACTTGTTGAGGTAGGCAGCTCCAAGCCTTGTCTGGTTGACTATGATCCTTCATGCTCCCCCTGCACATCTCGTTTCTCAGTAAGCAGAAATTGCGGTTTTAAATTAATTTTTAATTTTTTATCTGATATATGATCAGATGAAAGTCAGTTGGGAAAAAATGTTCTGTTTTTCCCTACACATAGCATTTTCTTTCTTGCAACCTGATAAAGGCTACTTCTGATAAAATTTTCAGCCTCCTTCGAGTTCAGATAATGTAACAGTCTTTCACTGATTATTCCATAATATAGAATACCAAGACAATGAGTCACAAAAAAAAATTGCAGGAGGAACTAGTATTAAAATAATAACAGCAGACACTTTTATGTGAGAACCTCTTCAGTCCCTTGTGAAGGAAACTGTTTCTCAGGCTGTATAGTTAGGAACATACATGCAATGTATGAAGATAAAATATCTTAAATTTTATGAAGAATTGTTCTTGTTGTGAGAAAAAAACCCAAGTATCAGAATATGCAACAGATTTAATGTTCAACAGAAGTTAAAAGAAATGGTGTGAGGTTTGAGCAATGAAGACCAGCATGGACAGGGAAGTCGGGTTGCAATCCCAGTTGTCAGATTTCTGTGTCCTTTCTTGCCCTGTAAAATGGCAAGTTTTTTCTGCCAGTGTTAATTAGAAAGTAGGAATCACAATATTCACTTGGGCTAAGCAATTATTATCTTTCCTTGGTTTCCAGACATGGAAAAATGAAATGTGAAGGTCAAGGAACTTGCATAAAACCAAACACTGTGGCTCTGGCTGCTGCACATACCCTTAACTGCAGTGTTGTTCTTATTCCTGTGCTTCAAGGAGGGATAGTGCTTGAACTAGTTAGTGTTTGGGTGGCACACTGATCATCTGTGACACTGCTTGCAGATTAGTGCAAACTGAGTGGATAGCTACACAAAAGCTACAGAATAAACTAGGGTACTTTCTTCTACCTGTGGTAGAAGTAGCTCAGCCCCATTTAGTGAAAATAGTGTATGCTGCCTTTCAGTCAGTGTGAGGATTGAGTGTACAATGGATAATGTCCTTTGTCAATTCACAGCCTATTTTTTCCCACAGTAATTTATGAATGCAGTCAACTCTCAAGTATTCATATTTTTATCTAGAAATGAACACATGAATTTGTTTTAAAGTGTAAAAATGTAGGCAAACACATATTTGAGATATTTGCCAACCTAGAGTGCATTTATATTTCTATTTCATTTTTATTTACCAATAAACTCATCTAATTTGAATTAAATGCTAATTGTGATTGAAGGGAAAATGCTTTGAGACCTCTAGAGATCTTAGTGTCTCTTTCAAATCAATTTGGGAGAAATTGAATTCTTCATGCCTGAATATACATTAATATTGTTCATGTGAACTTAGTTTCATTTGAAACTTTTCTTATTATTTCTAAAAGAGCAAGATGTCTTCTTTATGCTGGAAGATAAGTGTGTTTACCTGCAGACAAGATAGAAATGGATTCTGTTTACCAGGAAAATAATCCCTGGGAATCTTACCACGGCCACTTATGCAAGTAATTCTACTTTATGTGCAGAAGCAGAGCATTAGATTTCAGGCCTCTATTCTCAAAGCACTTGCTGGAAGTAGGGTTTCAATCCTAGTATGCAGGGTTAACCTCCAGGATTAATGTCCAGCAGTTTGATCACCTTCCTGCAAAATATATCTACTTATGCAGACAGGGAAATGGGGACAGGGTCTCTCTTGTGCAGGCCGGATGTCAATCAGCAAGGGCTGAGACATAGTCCCTGATACCTTTGGATAAAAAATGTTGGTGTCCTTTTCTTTAGAGAGGAAAATAGATGTTGAAATATGAAATGTGCTCAAAAATTCCTACCTGTCTCGAGTTGTGAACATGCACGAGATGTTATTTGTTTTCAAATATATATTTCAAATACATCTGAAAATAACAATTTTAAGAATTGCATTTGTCAACAGCAGGAACTGTTTAGGTCATTTGGTTTGATTCTGTGCTTTAAGTTATAAAAATGCAGGCACACTAACAGTACTTAATGAGTTCAAATAAGAGACCAATATGTAATATACAGAGATTACCTGAAAGTGTCATCTTCAGATTTAAGCCTCCTGTACACGTGCCAAACCTGCTAGTCTTATGCTTCATAAAATGACTATTGCATGCTTAGTGGACTCCATTTTGCATTTCAGGTTGTTTAAATTGATTTGGTGTGAGATTGTTCTGTACAGATTTATGAGTGAGTGTTAATGAAGATTTCTGGCCACTGACCACAGTGGCTGATTTAGGTTTTACTAATACAGAGCTCAGAATTAAATAGTTTGAACACACCAGTTTACCTGTACCCAAAACAAGTGTTGGTGCATAAGGAGATTGGGATAAATATGGCCAAGTGTTAGGAGGACCGTGATCTGAAAATTGCCTTTTACTAACAGTGCATCTTAGCTGCACATCTAGAGACATGCACTCCATGCAAACTGGCTGCAGGCTGTCCAAAGACAAACTGTCTGTGCTGCAGTGGCTCTGTGCTTATTATCCAGTCTATAAGTGTGAGGGCAAAGAACTAGCACCATAAAATTGTTATCAAAAATCAAGAAAAGCAGCATCACCTTTGCACTATCCTGAAACCAATTTATTATTACCACCAACTGATCTTGACAATTATTTATTTATTAGTAATAATGGAGGGTAATGCTTTTTTAAATTTCTATACTTAGTTGCAGTTGTCTTGGTGAATCTTTAATCTGTCACACAAACCTAGTTACTTACTTTCTGATAATATCTTTATTGGTACTTTTTCTATTAATCTTTCTTGGTCTTTCTTATCTTTCCCATTCAAAGCATGCTTTAGAGAAACCAAATGCTTTGACTATGAAGGTGGAAACAGGAGGGAGTTAATTCCAGATATGAACAAGGATTGGCAAGTAAATTAGAGCTTAACTTCCTTCATCCAAGTTGCTGACCATGTGAATCAGCTTGTGGAAGTGGCTCGTGCAGACTGTCTTGCCTCATTAGCATGACTTTGTGCTTTTTGTAGATGAAGACAGGGCAGGGAGAGGAGGGGAGACCTGTTCAAAGCCATAAGTTGGGTATCTGTGAGACTCTCAGCCAAAGACAAATGGATTTTTCTTGTCTCCTTATTAAATGGGGATGGTACTATACTATACTCCTGATAATGTTATTGTTTATTTTACCCCATTGGGCCTCTCCACTTTCCCCACTGCCTGTGGGCCTGGGTTGTTATCCTCCAAAACCATCTCTGAATTGGGACTCTCCTTTCAAATTTTTCCATACCAACCCACTCACTGACCCTTGGTCACACCACATAAAAAGAAAAACAATCTCTTTCCCTCTGCCCTTTCCTTCTTCACTTGGTCTGTGTCCTTGACATCACTCCAAGTCACCCTGCAATGAGATGCTGGTCTTCCTGCTAAGAGATTCAAGGGGCAATAGTCACTGATTCACAAAGCTGTGTTTTGAATAGCAGTATTTAAAATTAGTGGTATCTGTTAATTAAAATTTACCTGCAGTATTTTTTTTTCTTACTATGATCAGTTATTCCCATTTGTGTCTGGCTCAGAGTTCACAAGGACCTCCTTTGAACCTAACTGTAATTCAGCTATGAACTACGAAGTTTGTCTCTGCAGGAAATTATGATTATCTTGTACACTCTTTTTTTTCTTCTTTTTTATTTCTCTCAACTTGTTTAGTAATCATAGAGATGCTTGGTACAAGTACATGTGTTTTGGGGATACATATCTCATAGGAAAATGTGGTGTCAGTTACAGTAAAGTCTTGCCTCTGGCTTTTGAGGAATGTAGCATTGGTGATATGCCCTGAATAAATTAGATAAGCCAAAAATTCATTACTCCACTGGGAGGTGAGGGGTTAGTGCCTACTATCTTTGGAGTAGCTGTTTAAAGCAGAAGTGATGAATCAAGAGGTTTATCTCCACTGCACAGAAGGTGAAGCACCCCATCAGCAAATATTTTCTGTCACTTGTGACCAGCCTGGATAGTCTCTCCACTGGGAGATCCTGCAGGGGTTTGTTTAGCTCACCAACATTACACCAAATAGCTGCTATGATATGAGACAGTTCTGAGCATATTTACATGTTAGCTCAGGTAGCACAGTAGTAGAGGAGTCTGGCCATTCTGAATTAGGTTTTCCAAAGAGTCTTCAGGCACAAAAGAAGTTAAGGGTAATCTCTACTTTTGGCAGGCTTAAGAAAACTTGCACACACATGTTAAATACATCTCTACATGTTTGCACAGTTTAAATGAGGTAGTAACAGATCCAGGCTTCACTGGCTTGCTGAAAATAGGAATTATGCAAACTTTTCCTCATGTTTAAACTGCATACCAAGTCTGAGCTATCTGGCACAATCACAGTCGTTGGATTAAGATATTCTTCTAAGTGTGCCAAATTATCACAAAATCATAAAACAGTTTTAGTAGGAATGGAACTTTCAGAGGTCATTTCAGAGGTCCCACTGCAATAAGCAGGGACATCTTGAGATAGATAAGGTTGCTCAGAGCCCCATCCAATCATTATGTGAAAAACTTGATGTTTTAAGCTGAAACTTTCAAAGTTCTCAAAGACTCACAGATACCTACTAAGTAAGGATGTTTGTTTTATAGTCCTCCAGTATTCAAGCTTCCTTCAGCTAAAAGCCTAAATTAAGAGACTCATCTCTGTGTGTTCCCTGATTATTATAGTCAGAGTGTGAATTGGAAAATTAACCTTGCCTCAAATGACTCTTTCTCTGTCAGTTTTCTACACAGAGTTCTCAGGTAAACAGGTAAAGTTTTGAAGTTATATGGTCATTATAATACAATCTTCACATGTTGTGGTGCCTCTGGGCGTGGCTTGCGACCGGGCCCAGCCCTGCCGGGCCGGGACCGCCGGTCCTGCCCCCCCACCCCCCGCGCAGTGCTGGTCCTTTCCCCCGCCGCGTGGTGTTGGTCCTTTCCCCACCCCCGCGCGGGAGCTGGGGTGGCGCAGCCCGGCTCAGCAGGGGCTGTCTGGGCCAGGGCGGCAGGGACTGTCCCCGCCCAGGGGAACAGCTCATTGGTTCCCATGCCGGGTGCAGACAGCCCACTCACTGGCCGGTGCCCCTGTCCTCATTGAGGTCCTCCGCAGTGATTGCCCTCCCCTCGCCTCCATCTTATAACATGCCCTGACCTCCATTTTGGTGTCTTCTACCGCACCATGATCCAGTAATAAAATCCTGCTGGCAATAAGCGGAAAAGAACCCTTTCTCGTCTCTTTGCTTCCCTGCATAAATTAAACCGCTGTGCATGAGCTAAGCCTAGATCTGCAGGAGTTTTGATGCACGGCTCGCCTCTAGATCAGAGACCAGATAAGGCCAAAGTCGCTTTATTTTGGAAAACGAGACCAACGCAAAAGACTCCGAGTTACTCATGCTCTCTACCCGCGACATTCACATAAGGAGCAATGTGAAGAAATACATTAATAATGTGTAATAGAGTATCCAGTGCTCTGTTTATGGTGGACTTTGGCACCACCAACACATCTAGTACCAAAGGACTAGGATGTAAGTGAAGATACTACTATATACTATATAAGCATGTATTTCAAACCCCTGTCATTTCACCATTGAGGGACCTTTGCTTCTCCTGGTTAAGTTTCTGTGAGTATATATTATAGAACCCCTGTCTGGGTTGGTCAGGAAACAGAAATGTTCTCTCCTCTAAATAATTGTTTTTCATAACTTTTGTCTTTAAAAATGAGGTTTTTATCATCTTTGAATATCCATCTGTTTGCAGAGCACCTATATTAGCTACTTAGTGCTGAGAGGGCCCTCAGAGCACTCCAAGCTGGAGCAGTCAAGCTGAAGCCACAGTGAAAAGGAGAGCAGAGGAGGCTGCCTAGGTGATTCATGCAGTTGCTCCTCAAAAGCATCTTACAGGGCAATTTCGGGAAGGGTGTTCTAGGAGAGAAGACATAGTAGGTAGATGTTGAGGACCAAATAATACATTACTAATACTTACAGTGTATTCATTTGGCAGCAGAGAAAAGCAGGAGAAAATTGAGTATTTTTTTCCTTTATTATTCTTTGTGCTATGTTTTCTGTTGGGCTTACTTAATTTTATTATTCTTGTTAGTAAAACTGAATATCCATCACTAAGGCATTTAGGAAACACAGCACTGTCCACACTGCAGGCCATTAAATCTTCGTAAATCAGCCCTGGAATATCAGCCTTTCCAATACATCATTATCTTCTTGCATGGTGAGTTACCCTAATTGCAAACTGTCTAGATGAGATCCCACCCATGCATTATAAAATCACCACAAAGTGTAATTGGATGAATCTTAACCATTCTTGGCAGTAGTCAATCTCTTCTCCCCCAGTGGCTTGTGAAGGTATTAAAGGAAAGGACAGCTTCAATCTGTATAAAAGAAGATATTGGCTACTTATTTTTACAGTGAGGAAAACTCCTGTGGTGGATGGAAAGGAGCAGGAAATCTCCAGCAATGAAACAAACAAACAAACAAACAAACAAAACCAAAAACCACCAAACAAACAAACAAAACCCCCTGAACTCATTAATAACTCAGAAATGCTTTTTGTTTCAACAGCATCACTGAGTTGCCTGCCAGTAGCCAAACACCACACAAATATTCTATTAAATTCCTTTTATCCTTTTATTTAAACTAATTTGTAGATCTGTTTTCAATTCCTGCCCAGCTAAAATGAGACAGAGGCAGCATACATTCTCTTCTAAATTGGACTCATGGCCATTTCTTAAGTTCCTTTCAAATGTGTTAATGCAAAAGGAGGCCACACAACTCCTGGCCAAGGTGCAACACTTCACTGTATTTAAGTTCTCAGATTAAATGTACACAACCTGCTGTGCAGGTTGTCAGCATGTCTCAAGGACAGCTTTGCATCTTTCCAAGGTAGCCATGGAGTTCATCTCCCATGACAGGCAGCTGTTTCCCAAACTTAGCAGCTCTTTGGAAAACCATAAGTGGACATTCTTGTTCTTGGACACTTGGCTCAAGGAGTTTGGGAAGGGCTGTTTACACGGGAAGATCTGAGTTAGTGTCTGATGCAACCTGTGTGCTGTCGTGCTGACCGCAAGCCGACCAGTGGCTGGGCAGGAGACAAGGTTTGGTGTCCCAGCAGCAGGCAAACCAAGGTCCTGTCAGCAACTGTCAGTGCTGCCTGCAAGTAGCTCAGGGTAAGGCTGGCTGCAGCAGAGTTGATGCTAGGCAACGAAGCAAGGGCAAAGGAAGAAAGAAGGACTCTTTCCTTGTCTGCAAGCCCACCTTTATTCCCGCCCCGAGGGGCAGAAGGTCCGGTTGAAAGGGGAGACAAAGGAGAAGAGCTGTTTGGGAGCAGTTACAGCAACTTTTAAATGGGGGAGGAGAAGGGGAGGAACAAAGGGACAAACCATTGGGGGAAATGACAAGGGGTGACAGGGAACAAATCACAACAGTTTGGGGGAGGGATATATTTGAATCAACCGATGGTAAATTGAATAGAACAGAACTTTCCAGAACTTAATGCATAGGCAATGCAGCACATGAATATACATAGGGATTTGAACCAATGGGGTTAGGGGAACAAAGAAGCTTCTGGAAAAGGGGGAGGAGATGCTGTGGGAGTGACACCCAGTGGGAGGCAACCCCTAGACCAGGGTCTTGCCCTTGGATCCGCCCTCAGGGTCAGAGTCCTGGGTGAGGAAATCCACCCACTGAATGTCACTCAGCCCCAAGGTGGGCTTGGCCACCGCAACAGTGTGCTGCCTGTTTTTGGTGTATGTTCAGCTGTTTTCCAGAACAACAGAGCTCAGGAGCTTGTGGGATGGACTGGTAGGAATGTAGATATAGTGGACAAGTACTTTTAAAAAAGTGTTTATTGCTTTTGCAAGTTTTTTGTTTACCTGTTCCTACTGTGAATAAAATGAAAATTGATGTAACATGGAGATGTTCAGATGTTTAAAGTGTCACAAAATGCACATTGAAAAATCACTGTCACCAAGAGGAAGCCAAAGAAGATGCCTCACTTTGTGTAAGACTAGCATCATAAAACTTAAATCCTTTCAGAGTGTGTGGCTTTCAGCTCTCTCATGTGGATAAGTGTCAGACGGTCAGGTAGTTTTGCCTAAGGAATATGACACTATCTATTAAAAAATTTCAGTATGTTTCCTAAGGAAACTCTCTAGTTAAACATTTCTCATCAAAAAATAAAGCTTGATTCATCTCTTCAGTCATCTCACATTTATTAGGTACTAAACTAGTTAGTCAGGCAAGTGTATAGGAAGGTTTGATCTCTTTTTATTCGCTTGGTTTTTTGAAGGTTTTTTTGAGTTGGAAAACTTCCACAGCAAAGTACTAGCCATTTATGCTTTTGGAAAATAGCACTATCCATTCCCATTCTTAGAGCAGTTCCAGCCAGCATTTACTGCAACGACACGATCCCTCATGGAGACTATAAAAACACTTTTAGCCAGTAGTGTTGTATTCACTATGGGATAAGTGTCTCAAAGAAAAGACTAATTGGAAAAGGGAAGGAACTAATAATATTTTACACATTTGGATAGCTTATTGGTCCTCAGATCTTCCAGGGGGCGGGGGG
>VZRZ01007530.1:340205-351304 GCA_013398175.1 Climacteris rufus | reverse complement strand
GGGGGAAACGAGGAGGGGAAGTGGATTGTAAAGTTTGGTTTGGTTTTGGTTTTGTTTGGGGAATTTTTTTTTCTTTCTGTTTTGGGCTTTTTTCCTAATACTTTCTTTGACTCATCTCACTAGGAAGGAGCCCCTTTCAATTGACTCCAGCTGTGCATATGTTGTTCCTTTAGGGTGTTACTGAGATTTCTCTGAATAGTTCTGTCCATCTTCTCTGAAGTCTTTAATCCCAAGGAAAATCTATTAGTAGGATTTCCTACATCTGCATTCACAGTTTCTGCAACTAAAATGCAATCCTTTGGTACTATCTTGGGTTACTCCCTGAGGTTGGTCCTGGATCCCAGGTAGACTCTTTGAAATGGAACAAAAATGAGACCATGCACACCTTTCGGTCTGTCCTTTTCTTTCCTGTTCTAGTGGTAGTAGAGCATCTTCCACTAGTTCAGTATAGCAGGATGACTTGAGAAGGCTGAACTTTCCTCTGAAGTGTAGGGCTCATTTTAGTGGCTTTGGTTTGAAATTCAGATGGTTTAAGTTTCTTTGCACTGAAATGAAGAGCTAAATTCAGGTGACATACCATAGAAAGTCAAGAGGTACTGCCCTCTCCTGAATTTTCTCTACATTGGGGAACACCAGTAAGTCATGTATCGCTGGAGATTGTCTTCTAAATTTTCAAATTCCCCAGAGCTGCACTGATGAATTTACAGTCTTTAGTTACTTTAGCACTATTATAATTTTATTCCTACTTCTGTTGAGCTTTGTACGGTGTGGTTGGTTCCTGTGTATCCCACATTTTTCATTTCATCTTTTTAAGTGCCAGGTTTCCCTTTTAAGGTAAAAACATTTAATTTATTTGTAAGTCTGTAGTTCTGAAATAGCACCTGTAAGAATAGTACTTTGCCTTTCACTGTGATGCTGAAACTCCCATTAGGTTCATAGTCATACCCTGGTTTATTACTAGTACTGCCTCCTGTTGTTACACACTGACATAGCTTCTGAATTATTTCCATCCTAGGGCAGAAGGGATAAATCTCAAGACACGTGTTTTGTTTGTTTTAAAGAATAAAATATTTCACAGAAATAAATGTGTTATATTAGAAAAGCTGACCACATCAAATCGAATGAATTCAAGTATCCTTTTGCATCTCTAAAAATATCAACATGCATTCTCTCTCACAGATAGAAGTCTTGCATGGTGCTCTTCTTTTATTTGTTTTCACCAATACAAAAATAATTTTATGCAGTTCAATGGAAAAAAATCCCTGCTTGTCAGTGGCTTGCAGCAGCACAGGAAAGCCTGATCCCCTGGGTTTGTTTCTGTTATGTTTCTGTTATTATTAGAGTGCAACATATACAAACTTTTCCTGGAACTGCTTGTTTTTTCACAGGCTTTATTTCAGACTGGAATTCAAATTGTGTTCTATTCATTACCGTTTCTTACATTATTCCTCTGAATTTTTAACAGCCTTATTTGAATCAGCCTATGGACTTTCCCGTCCCCGCAAATCCATATGATCTGCCAGTCCACAAATCAACTTTCCAGTAAATGTTTAATCAGTTTATGTCAGAAAAGCCTTTTTATGTAGATTTCCAAAAAAGTTAGACTTATGAAAGCAGTCAGGCAGTCTGCACATGTCTGTCCATCTAACCATTTGTCTACCTGGTATTTGCAACAAGCTGTTTAAAATCCAGCATCCTCCCTCTCCAGACGTGTGATGAAAACAAGCAGCTGTATAGGTGTCCCAGTGAAGCAGGCTTGCCTGCTGATGGGAGAAAAAAATCTGCAAGCCATAGTAGACGCATGAGAATCCACTCGAGAGCGAGCTGAAATACCCAAATTGCAAGAAACCCTTCAGTCAACTTTCATGATATAAGACCCTGAAAAATTTGGTGACAAATACAGATGTAAGTTTTGCTGTCCCTGCAGTTTGTGGATTGCATAGTGGCTGGGGATATTGAAAGAGGTGTTTGGCAGGAAAGTCTCATCTTTTCACATTATTTCCAGGGTGACTAGTTGATGTTTAGTTAGTTGGTGTCATTAATGTTGATGTTGTGAAGCAGCTAGCTCAGGAGTAGGCATCTGTGTCATAGACACCTGGATGTTATTTCAGTCCAATGAATCCCACTTCCATCATCTCTCTGTAGGCGGACAGGAGTAGAACATTTTCAGAGGGACAATTTTGTCTGTCATTACACCTTGCTCAAACCCACAGATGTCAACTGTTTAGGAGCCCTGGTGGACAAGTCCTGCTCTAAGTCACATTGGTGGGAGTAGATCCAGCACCTGCTTCTGTGATCATGCTGGTGTGCTCCAAGAATGACCATGCAACTCAACCACTGCCAGTGCTGTTGTGGCAGAGAATGTGTTCAGTAGAGAAAAGGACCTGGTCACCCCTATCAGGACTAACAGCCTCCCTGTGTGAACCAGTTTTGATTTCCTAAGAGGTGTGACTTGAGCTATTTAATTTTCTAGGAAGGTCTACTGTGTGCTAGCAGGTAATCTTCAGAAGTACTTATTTCAGTAATTAGCCCAGCTTGTTCCTAAATTAGGTGTATTGATCAAGTGGTTGAAAAGAGGCTTTGTAATACCAGATGTGGTTTGGTGGTTTGGGACGAGCACTCCCCACCGTCCTTGCTGCTGTTGCAATATGAGTGGGCTGGGCTGGACTGTCACTGCACTCTAAGCTCTGATCCTTTCCATGTTTGCAGGATTTTACACTCCAGCCTCCAGGGATGCCAAGGAAAGCAGCCTGGAGGAGAAGTGCTCCTCTGGGCCTCGGTGAAGGTGAGATGGCTGTCTCGAGTGGCAGGCACTGGCAGAGCAAGGCTGATACTTTCGGTGTGGTGGCTGCCTCCTTGGGGAGCCGACTGCCAGAGCAGCAGAAGACGAGCGAATCACCTCTCAGCTGGTTCAGAGGGGTGTATTTACCTCCTGCACTGCACCCCTTAAACAAGACATTTGTCAAGGGTGGCAAGTGGGAGGACATAGACAGCACACAGGAAAAGCGCAGGGCCTTCCTGCAGGACTTCTGTAAGAAATACAACAGTAGAAGGAAGCTGCAAACCCACCTGGTGCACCTGGTGTCAAGAATTTATGTGGCAGACAGGCACAAGGTCCTGTACTGCGAAGTGCCGAAAGCAGGCTGCTCCAACTGGAAAAGGGTCCTCATGGTGCTCAATGGTCTCGCCACTTCAGCACACAACATTTCCCACGATGATGTGCACTATGGAAAGCATCTAAGGAAATTGGACAGTTATGACCTAAAAGGGATATACACACGCTTGAACACATACACCAAGTTTATATTCGTACGTGATCCTATGGAAAGACTGGTCTCTGCCTTCAGGGATAAGTTTGAACATCCAAACAGCTATTACCACCCAGTGTTTGGGAAGGCAATAATTAAGAAGTATAGACATAATGCAGATGAAGAAGCACTGAAAACAGGATCAGGAGTTAAGTTCAAGGAGTTTATCCAATATTTGATAGATTCCCATCGACCAGTAGGAATGGACATTCACTGGGAGCAAGTCACTAAGCTCTGCTATCCCTGCCTCATCAACTATGATTTTATAGGGAAGTTTGAAACCCTGGAAGAAGATGCCAATTACTTTTTGCAGCTGGTTGGTGCTCCAGCAGATCTGAAGTTTCCTAAATTCAAAGACAGACATTCCTCTGATGAGAGAACAAATGCAGAAGTAGTGAGGCAATATTCAAAGGAATTGTCTAAGGAGGAGAGACAGCTGACCTATGACTTTTATTACTTGGATTACTTAATGTTCAATTATACATCACCAATTGTATAGCACCAAAATAGCTTCAGGCTTCTGTTAGATATTTACTCTTTTGGGATTCAAAACAACTACTTTGATATTAGCCTTGAAAGGAAACTAAGTTACTACTAAGTAGAGTTGTCTTGACTTAGTGGGAATTTTATAAGCTAGAGTGATATCAATTGACATTAAATTATGGAGAATACACAGAAGCAAAAGACCTGTAAACAGCACAAATTGCACTAAAATGCCTGAAAAAGCTGCTTTTACCATTTTGTATTATACTATGGGAGCAGTAGCTCAGCCAGTTGTTGCATTAGCTTACCTAATGTTCTTTTAATGGTTTAAGGAAAAAACATTCAGATTCTTTTTTGGTGTGTCTGCTTTAGAAATTACTTTTGAAAAAACTTTTGAATGCATTTTTACTTTCTGTCACTTATTAAAGAAGCATTGGCTAATTTTCCAAAACGTTTGCGGTGTTCTCCATTGAAAGGCTTGGTTTTTTGATTACTGTTAGACTGCAGTTATTTTTAGACCTGGTTTTTTTTTTTTATTTGAAGGACGTTCTTGAATACAAATGCATCAAAATAAAAATAACAGCAGGTTAGCTGATGAGCAGAGTAATTTTAGGTAAGCTTTTCAAGGGCCAGTCCACTACCCCATTTTGATTGATGCACTGGAGTTGACAAGTATGACCCTCCTTTGAGAAAGCTGCTATATTCATTAAAATTAAAATTTTAATGTACAGTGGATGCACCATTACACATGATACTGTGGTCCCAATATTCATGGTAATCTTATTTTTGCAAATAGGGCAAAGTTGTAGCGTGTTAGCTATGGGGCATTGTAAAGCCTGTACTGAGAAGCAACTTCAACTGCTGTGACCAGCAATTTGTTACACAAAAGGTGTGTGTGTCCATTGCCTCCCAAACCTATAAACTGGTTCTCTCCCCAGAGCTTACTGAGTCACCTGTATTATGCTGTCCTGCCTGCCTTGTCAGCAGCCACCAAATCCCTGGAGTGGGGTGGGTGCTGCAGTTTTATATGGTGGAATGTCTATTGGTGATTTGTCCTAGAGATGTGTCCAGAATGCCACAGTCCTGGTTATTAAAGGTAAAGGTAGAAACCCTTCCCTTCCCTCTCCTCCCTCAAGTGCTGCCTGACCAATACGTGCACTTGTTCCTGCAAACTGTCTTGCCAGATGGGTAGCCAGAGTATCCCAGGAGGAGGAGGAGGAGGGGAAGAAATCTCTGCAAAATCATAGCATCATGGAATCATTGAAAAAAACCTTTAAGATCATTGAGTCCAATCTTTAACCTACCACTTCCAGTCCATCACTAGACCATATCCTTAAAATGGATAGGGAAAAATCTCTATGCCCTTGCACAATAGTCACCTATTCTTTGCTTCCTGGAATGGATCTTCTAATTTGTGACTAGTGCTACTATTGCTGTCTTTTCCTTCATCTCAGGCCAATGTACTGCTTCTGTCCTTCCACTGTGGGTCTCAGCTTAAAGGGTGGTCCTTTTGCTATGTTCCCTTACTTCTTGTTTCTCCCTCAGTTTTCTCCTCAGAAGAGGAAAAGAGTCACCTCCAGTCTTCATGGTGCCAGTGTGTAATCAAACAAGCTCAGCACGTCTCTCCTTGTGGCAGGGCAAGCCACTCTGAGAGGGAAAGGTAAAAGCACACAGGGCAGGCCAAGTCAGAGGTGATGCTATCTATGACTGGCAGCACCCATAGCTGAAACCAGCCTGTTCCCTGGGACATGGAGCAAAGAGGAGGAGGAAAAAGCCATCATCACCATGCGGTGTGGGGAGGTGCAGGTGCTCAGCACTAATGAGTAGTTGCAAGGATGCCTTGGACAGGTAAACACACACACTCTTGTTTGTGTTAGCTGTTGCTGTGCCTGGACAAAACCACAGGTATTAACACCAGAAGCTTTTGGGAAGGGATATCTGACAATTGAATAGAAATTGACAGAGTTCAATTGAATGACAATTGAACCGTGCATGGTTTTGCTCAGATGAACTATATCTCTCCTCTTAAACACAGGATGGTGTTTGACTCCCACCTTCCGTGGCAGAAATCCCTTCTGATTTTCCTGTGTGCTCCATCCCACAGTGCCAGAACTGCACACTCTACCCAAGGCACCATGGGGAGCACAGACATTCCATGGCCAAGTGCTTAGCCCTGGGGGCACCGTGCTGGAGAGCTGGTGGCTCCTTGCAGCCACTGTCCTGCTGTACACCACTACACTGCTCCTCCAGTGCCCTTCCATTGCAACACCAACCAGGCTGGTTAATGGCTCTTACTGAGTTCCCATGTGTCTTTCCCAGAAGGATTTATTTTTTATTTAACATGGTCATGCAACTTTCATGACTGTTGCACTCAAGTGCATTAGGACATCAAAGAGAAGCTCCTGATAGTTTTGATTTTGTGCCATCCAGCCTACTAACTCATGTGAAAACTACCTTGGACTGGTTTGCCCTCTTGATTCTCTGTTGTTGTAAGTATTGAATTCAACCTCAAATCCTGAGTAAATCTCTCTTGCCTTATAGGAAGGCCGTTGAAGATGGTAAATTTAAACAAAAAATAAATGTCCACCAACTTTTGGGCATCTATATATTTGCTTTGTCTTGTCTGTTATGGATATGCATTAATTGTTAATTTACAGACAAAAGAAATGGCTCATGTATTAATATTTTTTAAAAAGCATATGAGGAAAAAAGTGCAACATGCTAATAAATAATGGAGGCCAATTTACATATGAGTTTAGTATGAATACTTTAGTTCATAGAAATAAATATTAGTAAATAACAAAGTCTTTGAAGAAATTAGGCCTCACACTGAGCTTGCTTTAATGGCAAACTTTCAGCCCATTTGATCAGAGAATGACACGGATTTGAGGGGGCAGGTTTAATTGCACTGAAAAAGCTACACAGTCTCATAAGATTTCATCTACTAAATAGTCTTAAATAAAGCTACTCGTTGAGTCAAGGAGAGGGTTGAAAGAAATTAGCAAATGTTAGGTTTCTGCAAATGATAGGGAAAGTTACACTGATTTGCATACATCCATGGACGTGGACACCAGGTCCCCAGATTATCATCTTGAAAATCTGGTATTGTTGGCATTTGTGATTTAACAGGGGAGGACACTAGTAAAGGCCTTTAAAGCATGTATGTGCACAGAGGCATAATTGTTGTAGCTGCACTGTTGTTCTATGGCTCTAGTGAAAGTAATTTAACTTCTCTGTATGCTCAACTTCAAATTTCATAGCCCCTAACTGCACTTAAAAATTCATTTTTTGAAAATCTAGCCCAGACTTTTGTAAAGAAGAGCCTCTCCATAGTCATTTTCAGCAACCTAAGGGATTCAGATGATCTCAGTAGCAGAATCTGGATTGTACTTTGCCTCATTAACCACATTTTGAAAATCACCAGCCTGCTTTGCCAGGAATTAAGTTACATGATTTAAAATTAACATAAGAGTTTAGCATAATTGAAGTGGGACTGTGATATCTGACTTATGGGATTGTAAGAGATAAAGGCATAATTTGCAGCACAAAAGATAACCTCTATTTTAAACAGTAAATTTTAAAAGGTCAAAGTTTGAGGCTGGGTTGTAACTTTGTCTATATTTTGAAAGAATGCTAGGCAAAAACAAAAACTCAAGGTCATCTACTATAACTAGTATAAAATCTCATCTCCACAACTGTGCACACATGTTTATTTTACTTGGAAAATTATATTGAACGTATACAGAATAGGAATGAAAATACACTCCACAACATTCAGTGCAATTACATTTACACTAGAGATCAGCTCTGGCATGCAGAGCCTCTTTTAAGTGGCTTCATTACAGTAAATGCTTTTTAGTTATGAACATTTCTTCATCTGAAGATCTCTAAGCACTTCTCTAATGCAGGTTGGTTGTCAGAGCAAGTCAAATGTGCTGTAAAGGCATTACAGCAAGACTGTGGGAGGGCTGGAGCAGCAGGAGAATGCTCCCTTGGCTCACGTGGCTCTTCCAAACACCAAACAGTCATGCTACCCTCCTGAAAGTAAAACATGATTTTTGGAACCTAATGTTCTTTATCCGTCTTTCTTCTAAAATGAATCAGTATTAGTAAAATCAAATTATTGTATTTAATAATAAAGTTTTAAAACAGTAAAAATAAATTAAATGCAAATAATTTAAACTGCAGAGGTGTGCATTCTCTAATTCTGTGTCACCAAGGCAGCTTCTTTTTCCAGGTAGGATTTGGCTTGCAAAGCTCAGACATACCCATTTTGCCCATCCCTTCTAAAACTGCTGCCAAACTGTCGCTTGCTGAAAGTCAGAGGTGCGCAGCCACAGTGCAATCAAACACAGCACATAGTCTTAGAATTTCCTCTGGTGGAACTCTCCCAAAAGGCCAAATTTATTGGAGCTACTCCTGCCTCAGGCTGTTCTATCTTGGTGACATGTCATTGGAGATCACCACTTTCATTTTAAACGTAGTTTAAATTTAAATGAAAATTGCAATATGACACTTTGTGTAAGTCTGAGAGGAAAGTATTTTACTGGAGCTTTGCATTGTGTATGTAGGTTACATATAAAAGTCTTTGTTGTATGTGCCTTCAGGCTAACAATACATCAGAAAAGTCTCTGTAACTGTAATGCTAATACCAGTTTATCAGCTTTATAACCTCCCGTGATGTCTTCAAAAGTAAATCGATTTGGTCTTGGAACATAAAGTCTGAAATCGGACCATAAATTATTATACTTTATTAAAAATATGGATTCACCTGTCCTGTATCAACCAACCCATGTATAGTTCAGAGGGCAGGGCAGGCACACACAATACTGAGAGGTGGAACTTGACTTAGCTGTTTATATTCCCAGGTAGCCACAATTGCTTTGCCTTCTGAAATGGTTCCAAGTGGGCAGATGCAGGAAACAGTCACATTATTTAGCTTAATGTGAATGTCTTAGATTGTTTGGTATTCATAAAAATACCTGTTTTGTGGGAGAACTATTGTGCTCTTGGCGCTGTAGCTTATTGTGGTGAGTCTCACATGTTTGTTTCTTCTGTGTTGGATGTAGCTCTGCTTGTGGCTGGAGTGACAGACTTGGACTTCAGAGACCTGGATCTGTCTCCAGATTC
Organism: Climacteris rufus; assembly: GCA_013398175.1. Lineage (NCBI taxonomy): Eukaryota > Metazoa > Chordata > Aves > Passeriformes > Climacteridae > Climacteris > Climacteris rufus. The sequence goes on along the minus strand of VZRZ01007530.1, from coordinate 342,383 downwards.
TGTAACTTCAAGCACTTGTTGGACGAACATGAAATGCTTTCTGCCTTGATGTCCCCACTGGTAAAGTGGTCCTGTAAATAGAAGAAAATTATACCACGTGCCTTCTCCTAAAGTTATTGAACCATGTGGCTAAAGAGCTGTGGCTAGAAATTAGGTATTAGTATGGAATTTAACTCATAGGACACTCATGGCCTTTCTATATGTTTTACTTCTGAGAGCTTGGAGGAAGCTGGGGACTTCCCAGCTTTGCTCCAGCCAAGAAACACATCATTCAGCTCTGTTCTGGGCAGTTGGCAGCCTTAAGAATGCAAGCTCTGTTTCAAAACACTATGCATCTGTCAAGCCTATCCAGGCACTGCCTCAGCATAAAACCAGTGCCAGGTTGTCTGACCAGGGGAAAGTGTGCCTCCGGTTCCTTTGGTACAGAGGAGAGCAGACAGAGGCAGGGTGAGAATCTTGCTGTCTCATTTTATTCTGAGCCCAAATGAAAGAGAAGTTGTTTTATTTTGGGACAGTAGTTGTAAATAAAGTGACGCTCAACTAGAGGGTTCTGCAGAAGCAGTGGATCCCATCCAGGTATGCAAACTCCTCCCTTCTCCTAAACACCAGATCTGCATTACTCAGTAGCCAGGGCCATGTTCCTCCAGTCCTTTCTGCAGTCTTGTCACCCCTTGTAACAGGCTCCAGTTTTCCTGTCTGCTAAACATCTCAGGATTTAGCTCCTACTAGCATAGCCACTCTTTCCATGTCTCTGTGGAGGCTACTAATAACATGGGGAAGGCATTGAGACAGACTATGTTACTTTCTTCTTTTTGTCTTCAAAAACCGATGTGATTAACAACCGTGAGAGAGGGAATTAACAACTTGATTAACAACTGTTCCTTCGTACAAAAGGAAAGGGACAATCCCAAGGCTGTGACCACAACTTTTTTTCATATGTGTAATTGTTGCTTCCTTTCCTCTGTCTCTTCACACAAAATTTCCCTCCCTCTTTAAGTGTGTTGGCACAAATAGGTGACACCAATTTCTGGGTTGCTCTCAGCTGTCAAGTGTAAGCCACCTCCAGTCCAGCACATCTATGTTATCATGGCACTGAGGCTGCACTAATAAGCTGCCTGAGAAGTATGGTACTGTCAGCCACCATCTGTGCACACGTCTGTCTTGACCTTGTCATGTAGAAATTCCTTCTATCTCAGGGTTTGTTTTTTTCCCCTCAAATTTCTTCCAAAAACCACATTTTCTACAAAAGCTCCCAATACTGCTCATTTCCCAAGATTTGTGACTTTGAATTGGCCAGTATAATTTGCGTTCAAGAAACAGCATTCTAAGACATAAGGTGTAGGAGCAGAGCAGGTTTATCTGGGCATTTCAGCACACAGAAAGGTAAATCAATATTCAGTGGATTGTAAATACATGTCAGTAAGATATTAGATACTAAAGGTTTAATTTTCTCAGGGTAGTTACTTGGGTATAAAAACTGGATGGGGGCAGAATAGGACATGCATATTGAATTATCTCATTTTTGATACAAGCAGGTGAACACAGAGACAGATTTTTTAATTCTAGGAAAGATAATAAGTTACATTTCATCTGAGAAATAATGTGTGTTCAGAAAGCTGAGTACAACTACATATCTGTTCCCTCCCTACAAACTTGCACAAATAAGTGCAAGTGCATACATATGTTTTATAAATGCTTGTGCACACACACAATGCATGTATGTGAGTTTTATAACACCCAGACCAAGGTTTTGCAACATTAATAGTGGGAGCTACTTAGCTTAAGTGCTGCATTTGACTTTAAAGATATTTAATGCTTTTTAAGATATAGGCACATAAGTATTCTATTAGCATGTTGCAGAACCATGACATTATTCCAAATGAACCCAAACTACTTGCAGCGACTGCAAGTCTACCTCTTGCACAGCCTTTCTTTTTGCTTCTTTAGCTTGTTTGGGACAGGATGCTGCCAGGTCTATGGGTCTGCAGTTTGCCAGCTGTACCTGTTTGTGGTCACGGGTACAGCTACAGGTTTAGGGAGGTTTCGTGGTGGATACTTGGTGGAGGGGCAAGGGTTTACAGCACCTATCTGCTTTCAAGGAAGTTATGGTGTTGTCCCCTATAGTGCGCTCCAAGCCACAGACACAGGCTGTCACCTTTGCTATGACTTCTGCTATTC
>VZRZ01007530.1:309242-330755 GCA_013398175.1 Climacteris rufus | reverse complement strand
CAGGCAGGAGACAGGCAGGAGACAGGCAGGAGACAGGCAGGCGGGCGGGGACAGCCCCCCCAAACCGAAGATGACTTTGTGGGAAAGCTTCGGCGAGGGGGGTGCGCGGCTGCGGGACGCGACAGTCCGGCCCCGGCGGGACTGTGCAGCCAGGTGAGGGGCTCCGGGTTGCTGCCTTTCCCCTGCGTTTTGCACCGAGGGATGCCAGGCAGGCACCGGGCTTCCCCTTTCCGAAGGTACTCTCAGAGCTGTCGGTCGCTCTGGGGTTTTAACACCAGAGGTGCAAAGGGAGCTGCAAACCCTGTCTCCCTGTCTGCACACTAAAACTTTGTTCTGTTGTCCCCTTGCGGTCCTGCAATGGAGAGTCGTGTGTACAGAAAGCCCAGGTGCCGCAGAGCTAAAAGGCTGCGTTACTGGGGTCCCGAGGCTCCCCACCTCCTGTGAATATCCATGCCGGCCGCTCTTTTAACATCGTTTTGGAAAATGAGGCAAAATTGATACAAGCAAGCAAATGGTGCATTTGTTTTGCACCAATGGCCTGTCTCCCTCGTCCCGCAAGGTTGACCGGCAGGTGCCCGATGGCCATTTGAGCTCCAGGCGGCGGTGCCAGCTCAGATCGGGCAGTGTGGGAGTTTACTGCAGAGATGCCACTGTAAATAGCCACTGCACACACGGAACTTTGTGACAGCAGTGTCGTGTGGAGTGGCTGGCCGCAAGCCCAAGTCCAGGATGTGTCCTCTGTTCCTTGAAATCATATTAGTTAGAAAACGAAGAATTTTTAAAATACTGTTTGACTTTTGTACTCACGCCTTTGTTATGATTTGTATTGTTACGGCTTTGAAGCCATAATCATGCCTGCAGCCCTGTTGGCAATGTGATCTGCAAAACCCACCTTGCATCCTATCAGACACAATTCACAGTGTAATCTTGTAGTCCAGACCAGAGAATTTTAAGTGTGGCCACATGTGAAATTAATGTGTGACCATACCATGAAAGTGTCTTTCTGTTGTATTTCGGGTTTATCTAAGGAAACCATGAACAACAACTACTCAAAAAAAAAATTGTTTTGCAATTTTGATGGCAAATCTTAGCTGCTAAAAAGTCCCATTTTAGTTTCAGACCTGTCACAGCCATCACTCTGCCTCATCTCCAGCCTTTAAATTTAAGCACATGCTGAACAAATAGTGGATGTTGGAGATGGTTTTGATTTCTAAGTTGCTAATTGCCTTTGGATTTAAGTGAAAACCTGGACTTAGGGCTCAAACACAGTATTAAGCTTTTATTAACATTTGTAGGGAGCTTTGCTGTCAGGAAGAAAGGCATGCAGTTTGAAAGAAAAATTTGGCCCTGACAACTGGGTATTTTGCTGGGTGTTGAAGTCACAGTAAGAGAGACTGCTTCAGGAAAACATGTATGGATTAAAAATAGATATTTAGATTATTAACTGACAAAGTATGACTGACAGAGGAGTACTATGTAGCATGATGTTCTAGAAAAACAAAAGCTTTACGTTGATGAGCCATCTTCTGTGTTTAAAGCTTTTGGCTTGCATGCAGCATTTTTGCATTTTGAGAGCTGCAAGTAATATTGACTGAATTGACTGGACATGGTCTCAGCTGGAGAAACAGTATCAGATCTGTCCTTCATAACTGGTAGCCTCTTTCTAGTCACACCCATCAGCAATTCAGTAGGAGGTGTGATCTTCCACATGAACATGTGTCGCACTTAGGACACGAAAGAAAGACGCAGACACGCGTTGGAGAGACAGAGCCAAACTGTGGGCCAAAAACCTGGGCAGGACTGCACCTCCCAGACCCCACACTTTATTTTGTATCCTCCTAGAAACCATGGGGATTGGAGGGAGAAATTGCCACCTCTCCATCACACTGGTCAAAGGAAATATCCATCAAACATCTCCGCCCAGGAGAAAGGAATGCAAACAATAGAACACAGTTAGAAAAGCATGGCTATGTTTACAGAAAACGTGTGGGAAACTGTTACAGAAGAATGAAAACATCGAAGAACTGCAAAACTCAGGGCAACACATGTGCACACACACACTCACTCTTACAGTGACTTTCCAAGATGTTCTGCAACTGCTAAGAAGCCAACTGCATGGTTTTAATGCCAAATACTAACACCTTTTTCTGCCCACTTTCCAGGATGAAGGTGTATAATTCATTTGCTGATCTCACTGTTCTCTGAGTACAGAAAGAGATGGTCAGGCACATTTGAACAAAGACATGAGGAGACATCATACCACTCTCTCCTGTGCTTCATAAAACCTACATTCCCCCCATAGTGCCCTTCGTGGTTGGCCATTTTTCTAAAGTCTTGAATATAACATGAGGGCTTGCATTTTGGTTAGGGAAATCCAGGCTTCATCCCAGCTGAGCTGAGGGATGAAAGCGTAGATGGGTGCTACTTCCTTTGTCTGTGCATCCAGGTTTCCTTTTCATGGGCTTCACCTGGAACATGCCCTGTCAAGATGAGCTTTTGTCAGTATGGACAGAGCACCTATGTCTTACTCAGGTCACTAAGATAAATTATTAGTGAAGAATCAGTAAGTGTATCAGACGTAAACCTCTAAGTTTCAGTATGGATCTGGGCGTAGGGTTCAAAGGTAAGAAAAAACAGATACCTATGAGCTTCAGCTTTGAGGGAGGCAATGGTTTGGGGGTAATTTTGTACAAAATATCCAGTCTTGTTGGTTGGTCATTAACTGACTGTTAATATGAGATCTTACAAAAACATCTTTCCATTTGTCTTGAGTTCGGCCCAAAATCAGAAGATTTGGTGTATGACTTTATTCTCTTTTGAGGTTCTGACTTCGCTTCTCTAGTAGAACAAGTCCCTCTCAAGTGTCTGAGATCACTCCGCAAGCACTTTACAACAGGCATTTTTAGGAGATAATGTAATTCTTGTTCTCATCTGAGAGTCTAGAGAAATGAGATAGAGCTCAAAAGGCCTATCCAAAATACAGAGTAAATTAGCATAGGAAATAAGACAAAGAAACAACTTATTTGCTCCAGTCACAGGATTAAATTGCTTTTCCCTAACTCACTGGAACTGTTAAGAAATTCATGGGCCATTCCTCTTGCAATGACTTGAAAAGGGCAGACATGCCTTTTATGCTCCTTTCTGATGTAACTGGTATTAAATATGCATGGTAGCTCAGTTACCTTAGATAACTGAGCATAAATTCATCCATCTTCCACTTGAAATTCTGTTCCCAAATGTAGCAGCTAAATATTCTTTCTTTTGTTTTCTACTTTTTGGATGGGTTTGATGTTTTTCGCTTTTGTTTTTAGAGAAGAATCTTTTTTGCATTCCTTAGAAACTAATTAAAATGCTTCCCTTTTGGCTTATTCTCCTAATTTATTAATACCACAAATAACTTTTCTTTGGTGACCCACTTTCATAGGTATCTGAACATCTAGCAAAATTGTAACTCATCAGGAAGGCAGTGTAGACTAATAAATAGCATCTCCAGACAGGAAGAAAAACCAAGACACTTCTTTCTTTGCCATTCAGAGTTTTACACACCACACATACAGAAAATATTGCTCTATCCCCCAGTTCAGTTGGCACCATTAGCCCAAAAGAAAGCACTTTATTGATTACATGATTGATTTAAAGGTCAGAATGTAGGATTGCATCTATTCTCCTGCCTGAATTCAATTTTCACTCAACATCCCCAGTGAAGAAACTGCTCTTTGCATAAATATAAATTGAAATATTGGTCTGTGTGAGTGTTCAAGCAAATAAACTTTCTCTTCTAGCTCCCAGGGCAACTTCCCATCACTGTGCTGTCATCAAAACCACTAGGCTTCGACTAAGATACTGCTTTTTATTGAATTATCTTACCTGCTTTGTGAAAAGCACATATTTGCGTAGGAAAAGAGGATACTCACTGATTTAATGAACATGGTGATCAACAGACCGTGGAAGTGGTAGAGCTATACAGCCTCTGAATCAGACAGAGGCCAGCTAGCATAGAAGAATACACTTATTTTCATAATCATTTCAAAATACACAGACATTGATTTTTGTGAGCTGAAACTATACAGAGTTTTCACAAGGAGTGATTAATTAACCCGTGTCCTGCAGACACTCCAACACCAGACAGGTTTTAGGGACAATCTTCTCTAAGAGTGTAGTCTGTGGTTGCCCCAGCCAAGGATACTCAGTGTTGCCACCTTCTCTCTGAAGGCTGCTGAAGAGCAACTCCTAACAGGAGAGGATAAGGTTTATTTGGTGACTTCTCATGGAGGTTTGCTTTCCTTTTCAGTAAGTGTGGTCGTCTGTGTAAGTGTGAGAGAATTATGGTGGCCTTTAAAGGAGTCTGGACTCAGCCCTTCTGGAAAGCCGTTTCGGCAGAATTTTTGGCCATGCTCATTTTTGTCCTCCTCAGCCTCGGCTCCACGATCAACTGGGGTGGAGCAGAGAAGCCCCTGCCTGTAGACATGGTCCTTATCTCCCTCTGCTTTGGACTCAGCATTGCAACCATGGTGCAGTGCTTTGGGCACATCAGCGGAGGCCACATCAACCCTGCTGTGACTGTGGCAATGGTCTGCACGAGGAAGATCAGCCTTGCCAAGTCCATCTTCTACATTATTGCCCAGTGCCTGGGAGCCATCGTGGGTGCGGGCATCCTGTACCTTGTGACACCACCCAGCGTGGTGGGAGGCCTGGGAGTCACTGCGGTAATCACTTCTCCTCTGCCTCTTGAACTAGACTAGCTTAGACCCTGAGAAAATATAATCAGTGTCACACTGAATGAGGAGAGCTCAGGTAGAGATTTTAACAGCTTGCTGCTTTATATACAACATCTAGACAGGGCTTAAAGCTCTCCTTAGGATAGGCTTATGCAGTGCAATATCTATAGCTGTTCTTTTTATAGAAGTTCTCTTTCCTAGAACTTCCCCAAATCTGATGACAGCAGGTAATGTTAATTTAGATACAAAATTTAAATAATATATGCGTGAAATGCCATTTTTGTATGGGCTGGGGAGGGGGGAAATTAATTCCATGCTATTATGATGGGGATTGAAAAAAACATCAATTTAAAATGACATACTTTTGATATAGATTGTGGCTTAGATTTCAGCCTTGTTCTAAACTAATAAGGAGTGCCATCAGTTAGCCCTGTTGCAGGACTTATTAAAAATGCACTTGAGCCTCACACTTCTTAATTTTTAATTGAAATTTAAATTAATTAAGTCAGGGCTAATTAATGAATTTATAATTGAATAGTAAATTACAGTGCTCCCAAGAAAAAAAAAATGGTGAAATGGAAGTGCAGCATTTGCAAATCCCTGTATAAAAATAAACTATACTTCTGCAGTCTAACTTTGAAGTTCTAGTTGGATGTTACTGTTAAGCCTTCTTTTCTCAGTCCAGCAGTGATTTTCCATGTCTCTCTAAATAAAATAAAAAAAAAAAATTATCAAGTATATTAAAAAAAGGGGGAATCTGTATCTCTAAAAGTTCATTGTTGTTTTTCAGTCTGTAGCAATTACAAATACCGTTAATTGAAATATATCATATGTATGTGATGGCTTTCTGATTTACAAAATCACCTTTTCTTAATTTCTGGTGTTTCTTTCCCTTTTTCCAGGTACACAGAGATCTTTCTGCTGGGCATGGACTCCTGGTGGAGTTGATAATTACATTCCAGCTGGTTTTTACTATCTTTGCTAGCTGTGATTCAAAACGAAATGATGTCACTGGCTCGGTAGCTTTAGCAATTGGATTTTCTGTTGCAATTGGACATTTATTTGCTGTAAGTTAATGGTTTCTCTTTAAAAAAATAGATCCCTTTACCCTTTATCACTACTTCAGAAGTAAATGGAAACTTTTGTGACCTTTAGAGCAGTTATAGCTATATAGCCACTGTATTCTTTATGGATCCATGCCAAAGCTCTTTGAAGTCTCAGGAGTGTCCCCTTGGGTAGGGTGTTACACCAGAACTTTTCTGGCTGTTTATGTGATGACTTTGTACACTTTGTGTTAAGACTCATCAGAGTGATGATAGCTGCTGTAAAGAAGAGAAGCCATACAAACCCAGGGTGTCCCATAGAAATCAGATCACTACCTTCAAGACCTTAATAACAGGCAACATTTTCTCTCTGCTTTAGATCAATTACACCGGTGCCAGTATGAACCCTGCTCGATCGTTTGGACCTGCTGTCATCATGGGGAGATGGGAAAACCAATGGGTAACTCTCCTTTCATGCTTCCTTCACCATAGAGAAAAACAGCAATCAGTATTTTTCATGCATCATTTGCTTTTAGTTATCTTTCCCAGTGTATCTCAGAGAGACCATCACCAAGGAAGACAGGCACTGACCTTCCCCAAGCTTTGGTATCATTCTACTCCTCACCTTGGACTGGAGTGCAGCATGCAGCATGTTGGAATAGCATCTTGCTATTCAGGGGCCATTTTGTGGAGGTAGTAGCTGGGGTAGCAAGGAAATTATACAAAAAGTTCAAAACAAAACAAAACAAAAGCAATCCATTGAGACTGAAAAAAATGAACTGCTGCAAAGAAAAATTCTCCCAGGCAAATTGCAAACCCCTCTGGTCATGCTGGTGAGAAGTTATGGAAGTAATTCTGTCGACTTCACGTTTCACCTGGTTCTGCAGCAAACTGGGGCAGATGTATAAAATGAGAGCAGGGACCCTCTGTGATCTGGTTCCTGGGGGAGTACCTGCTTCAGCAAATGCCTGCAGTGAGAGATGAAGAGGTTGCAGTCTGGTCTTTGCAGAGCAGACCAGATGTTACCTGCTTCAGTTTGAAAGCATCAGCTTAACTAGGAGCAGTTGCACAGGAAACAGTGTTATAAACAGACTGTGAATGATGCAGTAAATTTCTATAGCATCCCACTATCCAACTTAGAAAAAAACATTTCACATTTTATAAGGTAGAAATGGATCATAGCTCAGCGTCACCTAATTACAGACAGGGAAAGCACTTCTAGGGACACTTTCAATGCTAACTGGAAGAGCTGCATATTACAGTGCATATAAGGATTTTCTTGATTTTTAGAGTATGAAACCCACATTGCTCCCACTGCAGCTAATAATAGAAATAGCATTGTCTTCAGGCCCTAAGGCTCCAATTCTGCAAACACGATACCATGTGTAACTTTGTTCCCAAGAGTTATCCTATTGAGGCAGATTTACCCAGTTATCAGTGAATGGCTTGTTCATATAAAAAACTGCTGCAGTTTTTCACGAGATTAATTATCCATACTCTGAGGAAGCCTATAATTTATAACTAAAGCTATAAACAATAAACAAATGTACCGTGGAGAAACTTGTAGGAGAAGCTTAGTTACTGTCCTGGCCACTTGGAAAGACAATATTTTCTCCTCCTTCTCCAGAGCAGTGACACTGGCATGCCATTGACAGGAGCCTGTGGCTTTGGCACCTACTAATGGTACTGAACTGCTGCATGTCATGCTGAAATAGATACGTACCTACACAGCTGTGTTATGTTCATTGTTTTTGCTTGTTCAAATCAGATTATCAGGTAGATGACTGCCTGCATTCTGTAGGATTAGAAGCCATATTTGGAATATTTTCGAAACATGCATCTGAAATGCTGAAGCAGAACTGTTTGTGTATACACAAGGAAGGGTTTTGGTTTTTTGAAAGTTCATTGTTACCTTGGGTGAAAATGCAGAAAGAAAATCACTTTTCTATATCAGTGTTTTCTTTGTGTGTCTTCTTGCAAACGGTCCATATATGTGGTCTACAGCTGGCAGTGAATGATGAGGAGTTAGAGAAAACCTCCTGTAAGAGATGGATCAATAAAACTTGCCAAAATTATTTCACTTTGAAAATGTGGACCTGCTTCTTAATATTCTGGCTGCTGCTAATTTAAAAGCTTAATGCCTGGGGCTTTTTCCACCTCCTTTTTTGCAGGTGTATTGGGTGGGACCAATAATCGGAGCAGTCCTTGCTGGTGCTCTGTATGAGTATGTCTATTGCCCAGACGTTGAACTCAAGCGCCGCTTCAAAGATGTCTTTGGTAAGGCTACCCAGCCTTCCAAGGGGAAGTACATCGAGGTAGACGACAACAGGAGCCACGTAGAGACTGATGACCTGATCCTGAAGCCTGGCATAGTTCATGTGATTGATATTGACAGGGGTGAGGACAAGAAGGGAAGAGATCCATCCAGCGAGGTGTTGTCTTCTGTATGACTAGCAAGAAGCACTGAAAGCAGAGAGCAGCCTGCTAGCACGTCCACAGATATCCTTCCACCCATTAAAGAAACCGATCTCCTCTAGACTGAGCATGCACTTTTTGAAAGGTATGGTGTGGGCAGCTGCATGGAGTGGCATCACCACACCATACTCCTGCTCAGTTGGAATATTAGGACTTTGCTGTAATTAGGATTCCCCATCTATTATTCCAAATTTAGACTTGTTCCTAGTGTTTTCCTTCTTTCTGGAGCAACCCCAACGTTAAAAAAAGAGATTAAAGCATTCTCCTTTAATAAATCAGTCAATAGTAAGATAACGATAGAGATGTGTAACATTCAGATTGACAGTTAAGACATATCAGGAAATGCCTATAGACATGAAGACCTACTTATCAGATTGTTCTTCTGACACTTAATTGGCTGTTGTCAGCTCTGATTATAGCATCTTACCCATTAAGCGTTCTCTGCGAGGTTCAGGGACAGCACCAGCAGTATTTAAGAGTTTTATCTACAGTCAAGCAAAGGAGTATTGTTTCCACTCATGTACATCACTATTGCCTTGCAAACTACTTCTGAAAAAATGATATTTTAATAGGCTTTTAAAAAAAAATTCTAGCAACCCATCATATTTCACTCATGTGATTTGCAGTATAAATACATTACCTTCATCCCCAAGAGTAAATGTGCTGAAATGGAATGTTGAAGTGTACGATAATAAGGCTGCAAAGCATTTGATTGTACTTCATGCTCCCTCTTGTCATTGTCTATCTGGTGAAACATTCTCCTGGGGTTTGACTATTGACCATTTAGTGTTAGCAGACTCTCAAGGTCATGCAAAGAATATAAAAGCTTTCCGGTTACTTAATAACTCAAATAAGAGATATCAGAAGAAAAGAAGGCATATCTGTTTTCAGTGCACTTGTTTGAATACACATTTCTGTGCTAATTTATGTAAACTAAAGGTTTAAATTACTTACCTATTTTCTTACAAGATGGTTGGAGATATGAGGTTTTTAATTTATTAGTGATGTAGAGGGGTTTTAACTTTTAACTATTCAGACACTGATTGGGAATTTTTTTTTATAACAGATGATAAAAATATGACTGCTTCTGGCTTTTTGCTGTAACTGATGCCTAACTGTATGAACTGGATCCTTGCTTGTTCCAGTGTTCATATAGTCATAAATTACACCTCTGGCAAAGGTTTCCCTATCTGTTATTAGAAAATGATTCAAGTACTTGCAGGATATTTTAAGGGGGAAAGGACATGAAAAATGTTCAGTAAACAGTCTTTCCCCTGTAGAAGTATTTTGCCAGACATAATCACCCCAGCAGAACACGTCTGTAAACTGTTACTGACTTAATGCTTTTGTTTCTGATCAGTGGCTTTGAGTTTTACAATAGCAGCTGCAGAGCAGTCAGGAGCATGGTATTATTGCTCTAATGATATAGTTTTATTTTTGATTTGAAAAGCTACCCCTGCCTATTTAGCAATAAGAGAGGAAAAAAAGTGGGCTGTATTAGCCTTCTCTCTTCTTTGACATACTCTACATGCAATCTTTATTACAGGGAATTAGATGTTTCTAATGAGATAATAAACCACTGCAACCCTCAAATCTGTGCACTATGATCCAAGGGCAATTCTAGTATCCCAGCTTGCCTCACTGTATAGTCCCAGCATATCCTTTTTCAAGTTTCACATTTTTCTTGTCTTAAACCCTGTTAGTGTGGCACAAGTTCCCTGCACTGAGCATGAGATTCATGATTCCTTCATGCATTTGCAGTTGGACCATGATCTCTCCTGTACTCCACCCAGGCACAGCGTGTAGCACACACGGGCACAGGACAGGGCTTCCTTGTGTGGCCCAAGGACAGCCCCACTCCTGACATGTGAGCCCTCCCACCAGAGCTCCTCCTCGCCACGCACCTGTTGCAGCAACCCAGCAGCAGCTGATAATTGTCCTTAGCTGTGCCTCGACACAGTGACAGCAGCACGGTTCAAGGGCATGAGTGTGGCTGGGGACTTGCAATGAACAATGTCAGGTTGCAGATAAGAGCTCCTTCCCACAGCAAGGACTAAGTCTCCCAAGGAAGGGCAACACAGGTGTGGTGTTAGAGCTCTGCTTAGATGGATAAATACCGTGATAGATTCAATGAGAAAGATCAAAACTTGTTGGCAGATTTGTCAAAGCATTTATTTTGGCTTTTTTTTCATATTGCTCCAATTCTGTATTTGTTAAAGGGACACTTTGATTAAACCTTTTGCATGGCTTAAAGAGGTAATGAGTAATACACATAGAATTGGTGGATTTTTAAGCAAAGGTTTGCATTTTTGTATTTAAAGACACTCCTTAATTTGTGAATTTTGCATGGTACTGTGTTATTTAAATAAGAAGCTGTGATTTGTTTTATGCTTAAGGGTCCTTTACACAAATGGCTTGACGTGTGTTTTCCTCACTCAGCCTGATTGTGCTGCTGAGGTGAGCATAATGTGAGCACAGCACCAGCCACCTCTGTTAGGAGGATCTTCTTCCTGAAACACTGTGTATTACTGAAGTCTGGCACTCAGAACCAGCAGAACTCCTCTCTCAGAGAGTACTGATGACAAGATCCTGAGACCTGAAAAGATCAGGGAAAGAAGGGAAGCTAAAATAGAGACCACCAGATATTAAAGAATGATATCAGGCCATTAACAAGAAGCCAGTGTGTGGTAGGTCTGCTCCAGCTCCCACAGATGGAGACTCATAGAGGAGTTTGTCATTGACTGCAGGGGATGTGATCCTGAGCTTTACTGGGTCCTGATGGCTTCTCTCACACACTTCACTGAGTTTTTTCTAAAACCAGAGGCTTTCAGCAAGATACTTAATTTTGAAAGAAAACGCATTCAACTTGAGGTTTATGACTCACCCTAAAGTAAATCCTTAGGAGTGGCTGTCATCACAGGTCATTCTGCCCCACCACAAGAGACCACCATTCATGTAAGGGAACATCACTCCAGCATCTCGTAGGACTTGATTTAGCTTTGACACAGGGATATGTGCTCCTCTAAGCTGTTTTGCAATGGTATAATCACTGTACAATAGTCATATTTGGTTAAATAGTAGACTAGCATGACCTTTTTATGGATTCAAAATACTTTTGCTTTAGTATTATTTTAAAATATGTACTTTGGTACTGTTTTAGTGAGATTTATGTTCTAAAGCTCTTTAGCTCTAAATTGCACCTCATAACATAAACTGGCATCCTCTTAAAGCATTTCTTGGTTGTGGTGGAAAATGCTTTGTGGTTTATGATGGTGGGTGGATATCACAGAAAGTCTGCCAGGTCTGTCATCATTCTGGGGCCCTACAAGAAATGGGTGAGTCTCACTCCTCCATGATGGCACGATTGTTTTCAATGCTATATTTGCACTTTAACAAACACATTCATAATATTAAATCCCTGGGTTTCAGAAAAGAAAGCGTGGAAGATAAGGGTGATTCCATTGAAGCACACCTTCAGTCTTTTAGGTTGTGTGTACTCTGAGGAATTTATCACCCAAGTTCTAACTATTCTCAGGAAAAAAATTAAAAAGAAACCCTGCAGCATTTGAGTTGTCATCATAACCCTTCTCCTGTTGAAATGTTTGGGAGTTGTACCTTTCATTCTTGCAGTGGAAGCAGGAGTGAGATTCATCTCATGCAGTGTTTAGGCTTGTCACGTGTATTGGCACATCAGCTTTTCAAAATGTGCTTTATTTCTGTTTATTAGCAATTGCCACAGGATGTGCTTAGAAAGCTAGATGGCCATCTACCTTTCCAGTGCTTGATGGCAGAGCAGCTGCTGCTGTGCTCTGCAACATCTTATCTGCCGTCTGTGTAACACATTCAGGATACTATACACCATTCAATATTTTAAATCTAACTAAAATATGTGAGAATTTATATTGTGAGTCTTTCTTTTCAACGTGAGACGTGAAAACACCATGCACAATTTTTTACATCTCAATTCAGCCTGTGTGTGTCTGAGTTTCTCAAGGACTTAATAAATAGACAAGATGTAAATATAGACTGAAGCATTTGCTACCCACTTATATAATCTAAGTCATACTGTTGCAGTCTGAAATTTAGGAGGAATGAAGTAAAGCAAACTGTGTACGTGGATTTTTCCACAAGACGACTTATTGTTTCAATGTTTAGTCACCATGATATCAGAACTAACGTAATAGCACTTAAAATTTCCATATGTTATATTTGGAATAATCTACTGAAAAGTACACTATAAAATAATACATGATTATCTGGTTCCCACATGTATTCTCCTGTATCTCACACTACTGTTGCAAATAAACATGTCAAAAAAAAAAAAAAAGGCTTCTTGTGATCATTGGAAACATTTAATGATCCTAAAGCTCAAGACCAAAATATAAGGAAAAACCCCGAATCCAACCAATACAACATGTCTAAGAGGAGTCTGGAAGTGTGTGCAACAGAGAATGAATTATTTACTATGGAAAAATATTCATCAGAGAAGAGAGGTGTTTGTGCAAGACATTTAATATCTTTAAGGAAATGAACTAAACCAATTAAAGCAAAAATTATGCTGGTATACTGTCATGGTTTAAGCCCAGCTGACAACTAAGCACCACACAGCCACTTGCTCACCTTCTGCCCTCCTAACCCAGTGAAATGGGGAGGAGAATCAAAAGCAAAACTTGTAGGTTAAGATAAGACCAGTTTAATAAAAAAAAAAAAAACGGGTTATCAACATTATTCTNNNTGTAAAAAAAAAACCATTTAAAAAAAAAAAAAAAAACGTGTTATCAACATTATTCTCATACTAAATCAAAAAGTACAGCACTGTACCAGCTACTGAGAAGAAATTATCTCTATTCCAGCTGAAACCAGGAGATACACGTACATCACTGATTTTGCCAGATGGTTTAAAAACTCACAGGACTAGTGGACAGCTAAGGTTTTGAAAAGTGATAGAAATTATACTGGCATTTCAGACCCCTTTTGCTAAAATATGGCTTGTGAGATCAAGCTCCCATGACGAATTCAGCAATGGGAATCAGGTGCTGTGTCATTTAAATTTCTAATTGTCTAGCTCTTTGCTTGGAATGTGAAGTTTAGCTCCTATGACATTATTGGAGATAAATTAGGATCCTGAAAATTACTAAGTTGAAAACACATCACCTGAGATAGTATCTAATCAGTAGGTACAGCTCATGTCTGAAATTCAGCCCTTGCAGTGCTTTGGCTCTTGCCTTCATCTTCTTCATATCCAAGCTCCAGAGGCACCTCACAAGAGGCTTGGAGGAGCATGTGTCTGTGTGTGTTGCATTAGCTTCTTACACAGATGATTTGCACCTTACAGGTTCCCAAGGGAATTTAGGCAGAACTAGTAAAATTATTTTGGTGTCACAATCACGAGGAAGGAGCCACTCTGACATTTTGAAACGTGAACAAAACAGGAATATAGAGAGTCTGGTGAGCTACAAAGATAGCATGGAATAATGGAGCTGTCTGTGGGGTTAAGATGAAGAAGAGTCCTGGGAAGAACAGAAAAGCAGCAATGTAAGCAAGGGAGGTCTTTGTAGCATAACTTTTACCCAGTGGTTACTGGCACCATGGTATTACGGGATTAAAACATAGTCCCCGTTGTATGAGGACGTGGATGAGGTTTTTGGATCTCATCAAATGGAGAGGCTGAGCCGTGCTGGGTGCATGATGTCCTTACTCTAAGCTTCAGTGGCAACACTGGCTTCAGCAGACACAACTAAAACAGCAACTGTGAGGCAGTCACCTGCTTAAAAAGAGAACTTAAAGAGTAGATATTTCCAATATCATCTTCCTTTTAAACCCTCCTTTGGCTTTAGACTCCTTTATCTGTTGCAGATTGTAGTGTATTGCAAACATTATATGCTGCTTTATTTATATCAGGCTGATAACTGTTATCTTGGCTATTAATTTCTTCTGACCTTCCTTGCCTCATTAGTAAAACAATCCTTACAAGTACAAAGACTGTGGCATAATCTCACTAAAAAAAGCTATCACAACATTCTTTGAAAAGGCGAAAGGGGCTTATATTATTTGTCTCTTACCTTGCCATATGTGATGGGGAGAGGCAGAGGCTTTCTGTGAGTGTGCTGGCAAACGTAGTTCCCAGCTGCTATTTTCCACTCATACACAGCTATGACCTTCCTATGATGTTTCATCCCTATTTCTCTTTTGATATAAATCTTAAAGATAAAAAGCTCTGGAATTCGCAGTATGTCTAGAGGCCCATATTGATAGACATGTGTCTATTAAAATGTGCACATATATGTATATGTGTTCACTCGCACAAGTGTGAGAGATGCAGAGGTGCACAATGTGGCACAGCCATTGTGTTTGCTTCTTCCCAGCAGTGGACAATACTGGTGGGAAAAACCATGGGAGATCAGCTGTTGTTTGAGACTGCTGCATGCCCCACTGGGATTCTAATGACTTGGTCATTTATTTGCACTTATTTCCGAGCCATATGACTTTCAGTTTGAAATGGGGTCGTAGCCATCTCCTACTGCCATGGAGCCAATTGGATTCTGCTGCTCTTCCTCCCAAAGTTCATTTGCCACAAGGCTTTTTTTCCTCCACATTTCAACCATTTAAAATTGGATTACCTTAGGCATTTTGGAGCTTTGTAACGTGAGAAATATTTTGCCATTATTCCACTCTACTTTAAGGTTAACTCCAATTATTCAGTGGGAATTGTTTTTTTACTTTAGAACAGCAAATCTCAGGGCACTGGAGAGTAATTCATTTTTCCTCAAAAATTTTTTTTGATAGTTCCTAGTGATATCTCTGCTGTTCTGTTCCATTGCTTAATTATTTGCATTTGCTTGGTATCTCAGTGTCTAGCTGCCTTGTGGTCCCATATTCAGACAGGAATGCATGCATATTTTGTTTTGTTTTGCCTTTCCAGCTGATTGAGCTCATCAGAGCTGGAATGAGATGGTTTAGTGTCTAGATCTTTCTTCTGTGCGCTTCTTCAATCTGCTACTGCCACTTTGGACTTGGGGCCACTTTTTCTAGTCAGGAGCAGAGTTGCGCCAGAGGCGGGGCCACTTCATCTGCTTTGACTTGCCAGAGCGGTACACACATAGGCTAAATCCTGCCTTTGCTTCCAGAAGAGATGAAGTCGGTTTGCACCAGACAAACCCAGTCTTAGACAATTGCAGCAGAGAAAACAGTTCCCAGCAAAGAAGTAATCGGTTTTGAAAAGATGGGATTTGGGCTTGTGGCCAGTCCCAGGGCTCTGATTTGCAACAAAAACATCAATAGGAAAACTGGAACAATGGCTGATTGTCCCTGTAAGTTCTGAACATATGTGCATGAATATCCAGTAAGAAAAAGCCTAATGCTTCATGATTAAAGATGACAGAGCAGGGACAAAATGAACTCTGGAGATCAGGAAGATGTACATAGATGTTGGACTGTGCTGTTGTTTGCCCACAGGTATTGCTCCAGAGAAACAGCTGCACAGCATCTTCTCAGAGCTGAGTCAGACCAGCTGTACAGGGTACGATGCACACAAACACAAATGTTTCAGACACAAGGTTTTTTTGTTTTTCTCCCTCCTTCCACAGCTGCCCAGCATACTTCAGATTTACTGGAGGCAAACATTGCTAGGGCACAAGTGAAGAAGCTTTCTAGCCTCAAGACTAAACTGTGAGAATAAAGCTTTGTGTTCTCCAACCTTTTAGCTTTGAAAAAGCCCAACAAATGCCATGGAGGGAGCTTTAAAAAAGAGGTCAAAAAGTCCATCTGGATCCCTCTGCATCCTAGTCATTCCTAGAGCTACCCTTAGAGAAGCGATCCATAGGTTAATTTGTCATTGTGTAAATAAAATATCCCCCAACTTCTTTTACCACTAGCCTTTCTGAGTTAAACTAAATATGCTTTGGTAGAGCACAGCTGAAATCATCTAAGGTTTATATATAACAATTATTGCTATTGTGTCTGAGTGGTGAGGAAAAGGTCAAGGCAAAATGATTTTTTTATCCCCCAGTAAGAAAAATTTTTCTGTGTGTTTGGAGTTTTTTGGGGGGAGGGGGACAGTTTGGTCTTTTTTCTTCTCCCAGTGTTCTGTTTTTCTCAGGTTGTCCATACTTAGTTTTATTTTTTCCTACAGGTTGAATCCCCAAATATTTTATGGAATTAAGTAGAACAATTAATTTTCTTTTTTTTTCTTTTTTTGTAAAAGAGGATGTTTTAACTTTTCTGTCTATTTGATGTGTTTGCTCTGCAGGATCTGATGGCATCCTCCATTTCATGGTCTCCTTTTCTCTATATTTCCCACATAGACAACTGTCCCTTCAATGAATCAGGGACTCTATGGGGACTGCTAATGTTTTTACAATGAAGCTCCAAGCATCTGAATTTGTGATTCAAATTTTTCATTTCATTTTAGATTTTATTTTTCTTAATAAAATACCCAGTTTCCATGAACTCTCTTTCAAGATGTACCTAAATTTTTCTTCTGTGTGCAGCCCTTTTAAATTCATTTTCTCAACATTTTGCTTATTATTTAGAATTTATCATTAAAACTTACACATTTGAGACACTTGCCTAAATAAAACTTGTTTTTCTGATATTCCTTTCCATTTGTTTCTCATTTTAAGTGTCTGGGGGGCAAGACATTTTGTGCCCACAACATATAAAAAATGTGTAAAGGGAGAAAATTCACATTCAGGCAGAAATATATGGCAGAACTGGAGTCTTTGATGATGGAAGGAGCCTGAAAAGTTGTCATTTTATATCTCTGCAAACACAGACTTTAGTCAATAATGAAACATCTCAGGTTTCAGGGTTAACTGGGATATATATAATCCTAACAACATGATGTGAAAACCTAGATACTAATTTCCAGTTTTGCAATCAGAGGGTGGGAAATCCACATTGTATCCCTAAGCTTTCCAGTGGCCAGAAGGAAATACTATAGCTAAAGCAGCTCCTAAATACTGAGTTCTGCAGTTCTAGGAATGGTTAAAACTATTTTTACTATTACATTTATATATATGTGTATGTATAATTTAATGTTTAAATTTACATTTATGTGTGTGTATATAATGGAAATACTATCTATATCTTTATATACATATATGTGTGTATATGTAAATAATATATTTGCATATACTACAAATGGCTAAGCAGTCGTTAAGTGCTCTTGTTACCCCACAGATTTAATAATCAGCTTTTACAGGAAAGATGACACAGGCACCCTGGCTCCCATCTTTCTTTTCTGAACATTGGCATTTTCTCTCTTATGAGTGTTAACATTTCTCCAGCCAACATAAAGTGTTTATGCTGCAGATAAATCTGAAAAGAGGAAGCTTTGTTGGCTCTCATGGTTGTTACACAGACAGCATTTTCCATGTGGTTTGATTTAACATGCAGCTGTGAATGCTTTCTCTAAGTAACAAATCATTACACCTGCACTGAGTGAATATAATACAGCTTTTGCTGAAATATGAACGGTTTTTCTTGCCTGCTTTGTATGTCCTTGAAGATGATCCAGGTCGGGAAGTCCTGAAGATCAGCCAGTTTGTTTCCAGCCATGACTGTAGGTCTTATCAGATCCTTTCTTTCAGAATATCAACAGAACTAATACAGACCTTTTTATGATTGTTTTATTTTAATTTTCTTTGTTAGTGGATCCTTCTGTCTGCTTGGAGCACCTTCTGATGGTAAAAGACATTAATAAAAATAATCACATGGATATTTAAAATCCTTTTTTATTTTTTACAGATCAAATTTTACTAGTGAGGTTGATGCTTAAAAGGCATCTGTATAACCCAGGCATGGTTATATCTTAGGTCAGCTAGTTTTCTTCTGCGGACCTACATAGGAATCTAAAGAAAGGGCAGTGCCAGAAATAAAATCCTGATTATATACATTTACATTGTGGCCATACCTCTCCCATCGCTCCTTAATGGTGGTAGCAGGGCTACCTGCTGTAAAAGCCTGCTCAGTCACAAGGGTGAGCTTTTGCTTGATAAGACAGAGCTCCCTTCAAGTTGCTCACTAGTGCCAGCTCTCTTGACTGACAAGGCTGCAGTGGGTTATCTGTATTACTGAGCAGCCCTAGACCACAAATTTGAGTTTGGAGTTGAAAGTGATTGTTAATGAGTACTTGGGGACATAGAGCTGTTGTTAAATAGAAGGAAGATTATGTTTGTCTTGGTTTGGTTTGTGCTCTCTATTTGGTGAAAACAAGACAAGACAACCAGATTTGCAATATCATTAGGAAAGCTTTACCATAACTGGTGTGCAAAATCCAAAATATTGCCCATTATGCTGTAAGATTCAGAATTAGAAATTCTCTTTTTAAAGTCAGACAAGTTTTAAATTAAAAACATTTTGTTTGCCCTTTTTTTTAAATCTCATATGATCATCTGGTACAACTGTGAAAGCTGGAAACATCATGATCTGACACTCCAGGGATTAAAGAATACAGTCAGGCTGATGAAACACTTTACAAGGAGCAAGGATGTTATACACTTGCATTAGTATTTTGTTTTTAATGATGCTATGCTTCTGTAGCAAATGAAGCATATGAAGTATCTCCACTAGCAATGACTGAGGGATTAAATGCTGTCAGGGGATTAGGTTGGTGATGCTTCTCACAGCAGTTCAAGTGAGCTCAAAAAATCTCTGGATCTGCTGAAAACAGAAGTCTTGAACTGCCTAGTAGGAGGTGGCCTGGAAGCTGTCTCAGACAATGGTTAACATAAATTGCCAGAGATGCTGCAGCAGTGGTGGTGGTGTGACACGGCTAACATAAATTCAAAGGGACTATGGGAAAAATGTTTGTGCTAAGAATAAAATTTGTATAAAAATAGATGGTGAAATAAAGAGCATGAAAGTAGACACTTCAAAAGACATTTCACAGCAAGTAATATCTCACATTAAATGTTTCACGTTAGGAATTGCACTGTATTTTAGGGCTTTTTCTTCAATTTATCATCCTGAGTAGTCCCTCAGAACTTTCATTATAACTTCTGTCAAATTCCAGTTGCAAACCAATCTCATAAGGGAAACGGGAGTTTATGTTGTTAATTAGTAAGGCCAACTGGAAAATGAGCTCAGAGTCCCAGACTCAGCAATTTTTGTTCTAATCTTTGTGAAGAAATGGGATCTCCTTTTTTCTGCTGCTCCTAGTCAGTCAACCTAATATATGGAAACAATGCTGTAGTGTTGTTCTGTGAGGTTGTCAGGATTCTGTCCCGTGATAGCAAAAATAAGTTTTTCAAATTACCAGATGATGTGCTTTAAGTCCTCATTAGCAGAATTGAGATTACCATATTGGACTGTGCTCCATAAAGCAGCCAGGCTTCTTGGAAGAAGAAAGCATCTTTAATCTAGATGTCAGGGCTCTGGACCCAAAGTTTCTCTGCCCTCGTCACAAAAGCTGTGGGATCTTGAGAAAAAAACTGTCAACATGCTTGTTTGCAGTGACTGGTTTTCTCATGAGTATAGGCACAGTCTACCAGACACTTTATTCTGTATTAGCTGTCTCCCACAAAACTTGGAAAAGAACAAATGAATGCTCCTCAGTGGAAATTAAGCAGTCTATGGCAATTATTTACACCAGGAGTTTGCAGTGATGCATTTGGAGAACATTCATGTGATCAGTCCTAGGAGCTTTCTTCAGGAGGTAGTAAAGGGACAACATGCCAGTGACTTCCAATAAGCCTTAGACTCTTTTTTGAGAGGATGTCTGACTATTTCCACAGTTACATGGACAGAAAAGCAATATATAGTGTGTGCCAACAGCATGTAATGTCTGCAAGGAGCAAGTGTTATCCAAGTATTTTTAGAGGACCATAATATTATAGTGCCATAATGCTTGAAAGTAGGCAGTTTCATCTTCTTGACAACAACCAGACTGTGACATTTCCAGCAGAGATGTGGCCTAATGGCCTAATCAATGTACTTAGGAAGGCTATGACTTTTGCTCTCTGACCTAGATGTTCATCACTTTTTATTACTTGCAATTCTGTACCAGCAGGTCAGATTATTGTCATTAGGAGTTACCATAGGATGATAACCTGGAGGTCAGGGCTTCACTCTGCTGGGAAGTGTGGAAGTATAACAAAATATGATCTCTGTCACAGAAGCCTGGCACTCAAACTAGAGGGCTATTGGCTAGGAAGGTGATAAAACAAACTGTCCTGGGGAGCAGAGGTAACTGAAACAGTGCAGAGGCAACCAGGATAACAAGGATCACATCTGTCCAGGTATTATCTTTTATCCTTATGTGAATACAAAGATAATTTATCCTTAATCTCTGTCCTGTTCTGTTGCTTATCAAGGTCACTTAGCAGGGGGAAAAAAGTCAAGTATATCCAAGGTACCCCTCTGTCAGAGACAGATTTTTTTCTCACAGTTTATGTATTAATACTTTTCCATCCCACCTACAAAAGGACTTTGCTAATCTTGTTTTGAAAGGAGTAGATTTGTCATAGCCTCTGCTTATTTCAGTTTTCCTATAGCCTATTTCTGTTGAGCTACATAGTTTCTCTCTGTCCAGTAAGTTTGTGGCCTTCAGATCTTGTGATTGTTTTTTTTTTAATATGATTTTAAACAAAGAACACCTGCTGTTCTTCATTTACATGTTGACCCTTTCAGCCCATTGATCACTTTTCTTACCTTTGTCTGTCTGCCCTCCTGACACTGGTAGTGTCAGAATTGTTTTAGCTGTATAAGGACTGGGAGTCACTGCAAAAATTGCTGCTGACATGGTTCCAGGTTCTTATATACTCTGAGAGATCTGCACCTCTTCACCCCAAGACAGGATGTCTTTGTATGTACCTGCTCTCTTCTGCTCACTTACTGCAGTGCACTCTCCAAAGCAGTGTTCTGTTCTCCCTGGATGCAATACACTATTAAGAAAAATTACAGATTCATTAAAACTGTGGCAAAAAATGCTAACTTTAAGCACAACAGTTCTGCAAGCTTTGAAAATTTCTCTTAAAAACAACCCAAGAAAGACTGCAAGGGTAAAAGGCAGGGTGGGGAGCAGAAGCCAGCAGACAAACAGACATTTGGGAAACTTAATAGAAAGCCTCCTGCACTTTCTTCAGTACAAACACTGTACAGTCTCAGAGGGGAAGCAACTGCCACTTCTCATTCCTGGGAGAGGTTTGCTGGACTATGTGGAAACTACAGCTGCAGTGTGCCCTCTTATGGCAACACCAGTTGCTTTCCCTCGTTCCGCACATGGGTGTTACAGGGGGAGGCGGGGGTTTTTTAGATTTGTTTTGTTCTTCTCTTTT
>VZRZ01007530.1:229314-309189 GCA_013398175.1 Climacteris rufus | reverse complement strand
GTGAGAAGAAAGTGTTAACTCTGTGTGCTGTAGCAAGGTGAGAAAACAAGCTTGAAGCTTCACATCCAGAGCACCAAGCAGTGCCTCATCTGCCAAAGAAGATGAGCTAGTGAACAAAACTAAAAGAGATGCTAAATGTCATCATTTGCTGATGACATGTGGCTTTCATGCCAAGATATATGTAAAGTGAAAAAGGATTGGTGGTTAAAGGCACTGCATTTAATAGATAACAGCTGATTAGTTGACAGAGTGTTTCTGTGTTGTCTCCATTGCAGGTTCTGCACATGTTCCTCTGCAGAGCTACCACATTTTGAGTGAAAATGTGGAGGAATACACGGGGTCCAGGTGTCTGGGCTCACAAGCTGCAGATTGAGATGCAGATTGAAATGCATATTGAACTCTGGGTGGGAGCCTGAGACAAGAGACCGTGAACTCGCAACCTTTGGATAACAGAGGGCAGGAAGGGGGGTGACTGCCAACCGGGTGAATGGATACCGGGAAACACCGTGGGAACCAGGAATAAAGACCTTTTGGATAGAAGAAGATGAAGACCGGTGAGATGAAGACTGGTGAGACAGTGAAGTGGATGGATGTGGGGAGGGATGCAGGACCCAAAGATTTGGGAAGAAGAGGAGACTTCTGGGAGATTGAGGTATAAAACCCCAGGGGTTCCTTGCTTGGGGATCTCCCCTCAGAGGCATCAGCTCGAGCTGTTTCTGTGTTACTGCACCACAAATAAATGGCTTTATGGAACAAGATATCTGAGATTTTGCCATGGGAAACCTGGGGTCAAACTAGTGAGGAAACCTGGTCTAACTGTGAGAGTGGGATGTGTGGGGAGACAGGCAGGACTCATTGGGTCACTGGAGCCACTCAGTATGAAGGAGCTTCATTCCCAGCAGTGAAAGTCTCTGGCACTGGGAGTGTAACTGCTGGATAATGTCATGAATGGGAAGTTTCCTCAACATGAGGATGACTAATGTATTGTCATTATTTTGTAAATATTCTACTATAGACCTGTTTTGACGTTTGTGTTCCCTTGGCTTCTTCTGTCTTGTTTCTGGTACCTTGCTCTCCTTTGGTGTTTTCGTCTTGTTATTCCTCCACTCCACCACCAGCACCTCAGAGCCCCCCTTTCCAATACAACACTCCCACAGCTCCATTCCCAGGAGGACTCTCCTCCTCTGCTCACTGAGGATGATTCCAGTCTTCTGGCATTTTCCAACCTACGAAATCACAGCTGGAATACTCTAGGACTCATACATCTCATCCTTTCAGATCTTTTGTATCAGAACAGCCACATCAGTCTTGCTTATTTGATATTGCCTTCCTGCTCTTTGAATGTTTAAAGCACACAGAAATCCCTAAGAGCTCAAGGAAAGAGTTATGATTAGCATTAATGCCTTTTGCAGCAAAGACTTGGCACTGTCAAAAAAAAAAGAGGGGCAAACTCTCTTTCCCCAGTTTCCTGGTCAGCCTCAAAGATCCAATGTAATCCAACCACATTTCCAGTTGCAAAGTTGACCCAGCCTCGTGTGTGTGAGGAAAATAAATTCGTTCCCCTGCCAGGATCCTGGCTTCTCCATCAAAATAAAACCTGGCACCACATGACAGTACGTGCAATTCCTCACCAACGACACTGCATGCTCCGAGCAAAGGCTATTCCAGGGATGACCTGTTGTCCTGGGGTGCAGGTTCATAGTTGTGCCCAGGAGCCATGCACGCACACCCTGGCATTTCTGACTGCAGTGTATTTATGTTTCTACTTTCCCTCTGGCTCTTTGCCTTTTATATTTACTTCAGAATGCCCATACACCTTAACATTAAAAAAAAAAAAGAGTCTAAACACTTTTTCTGTCAATCAGGCAGCTCCTGCTGCAGCTTATTCTGCTGCAGTTAATCTTTCTAAAATCCATCCTTCATTTTAACAATATAATAATCATGCAGTTCCAATAACTCTTAAAATTTACAGTAAGATCGATGATATTTACTACAGAAAGGTGAAGTGGTCTTTAGAAAATAGAAACCAACCTCCAGGCTCACTTTGGATTTCA
This sequence comes from Climacteris rufus, assembly GCA_013398175.1. Taxonomy (NCBI): domain Eukaryota; kingdom Metazoa; phylum Chordata; class Aves; order Passeriformes; family Climacteridae; genus Climacteris; species Climacteris rufus. Next base: position 307,135 of record VZRZ01007530.1, on the reverse strand, counting down.
CCTGAATCCAACCCCACTGGAATTGTGCTAAAAAGCTATGATAAATCTATCCAAAGTGTGAATATTGTCTTGGCCCTGCTTGCCTTAGAAATGAGAAGTGTAAGGTGATGTTGTCTAGGCTTACACCACTTCTGCCCAGCCCTTGGGAACACAGTTCAATGACCCTTAATTGTTCCTTTTGTACTTTCTGTTTGATGATTTGACAGAAATTTTGTAATTAAGTCAGCTTCTGTCACCAAGTTACAGTTTTCCACATCAGAAAAATGGTTTTCCTGGTAGACAGGGAGTGAGGATGTCAGACTGTGGCCCTCCTTATTAACCTGCACAGAAGCAGCTGAGGGCTTCACTGTTTAGCATAATTCCCTGATTGTGTTTTTCTGTTCTTCAAGCCTTGCATTTATTTTTCTGTTTACAGCGAGGTTTGTGCTGTGGAGTAGACTGCTGGTGGGGAAGCTCTAGGAAGAACAGAAGGGGTTTCTGTGCCTATGAGATGTTTCTTCACATACCCCCAGCCTGATACACAGCAAAAAAAACTCCTACTTTCTTTAATTTGGAACACAGACCAGGAAAGGATCTTGTAGGCTACAGAGCTAAGTCCTTTACTGTCTGTGGTAACACAGAATGTAATGCTTTCTACCCAAAACATCAACCTTTCTTAAAGTTGTGATAACCGGTTTTTCTATAGCTGCTCTAATTGGAAGGTTGCTCCAGAGCTTAGAGGTCTCAAAGCTAGGAAACATCTCCTAATTTCCAGTCTGAATTTATTCACGGCTAGCTTACACTCACCTGTCCTTTACCAACAGACCTTGTTTTACTATACCTCTTCCTTCTTCTGTTTCATCATACCCTGCCCATTCTTCTCAATAGAATTCCTTCTTCATCCTTGCCTCCTCCTCTAGGTTGCTTCCCCCTCACCCTGTCGCTACACCTGCTGCCTGTGGGGGCCATCCTTCACACACAAAGCACAGCCCTTCACCCCTCTCCTTCCCTGGCTTTGGACATGTGTGACAACCACTGGCGAACCCAGTGAAGGAGGGAAGGGTGTGTGTTTCAGCCAGGCAGCTCATAGCCCTGCTCTTGTCTCTGCTGCCAGTGGCTCTCAATGAGCATTCACTGGTTTCCTTAACTGCACTTGCCTCTTAACTGCATTTGTCTGCTTTCATTCTTCCCTTCTTGTTTTAACACACATATAAAACGAAGGTGTGAACACTCTTACTTGAGTCATTACCTTAAGGCTTCTGTTTTTCTTCTTTAGCTTCCCCTCCAGCGGTCCCCAAAATAAAAGAATAAATTCTAAAAGGATAAAATAATACAGACCTGTGCAAGGAACAGGAAAAACTCCCACCCAAATGAATGCCAATAGCTGCCAATTCTAGTCTCTTGATTTTTGCTTTCAAGGCTGGGAAACTCTCCATATATCTGCAGGGATATAAATGAGCTGATACTGGATAACACTCAAATGAATATGTTCTATTAGAGCTGAAGTACATTTTGCAGAATATGTGTAGATAGAACAAAGTCTACAGAAAGACTTTATTCAAAATTGAAAGCAAGCTCCTATCTCTTTTTAACAAAAACATGGAGAAAACCATCTTTTGTAATGCTCAGTTTGAGCAGAAGAAAGCAGAGACAAATTAGGGCCAAATCATATTAGAAAGTGTACTGAGGTGGGGATTAGACAGTGAAGAAACTTGGACACTGCTGTTGAGTTGGAGCACTTCATTCTCTCCACTTCCTCACTCATTCCCACTGCTGTCAGGTTCCCAGGGAGATCCTTCTTTGTGTCAACACTCACAGAGCATTTTTCCCCTCTAGAAAACATCATAGTTATTCAGAATCCTGTCCCAGAGAGACGATGTCTCCTGTAATCAAACCTGTGTGGTGGTATGGTGCCTGAAAATCTTCACAAATTTTGCAGAATTTTTAAAATTTTTATTTTTACTAGAAGCAGTTGATGTGCTTTCACAACCAGGGAAGCCTAGAGCATGCCTCTCTGTGTGTGTCCCACTTGTCTATGCTCTTTTCAAGCAAGGATCTGCTTTTCCCCAAAGATATTTTGCTGTGAAAGTCATATTATAATGAATCTGTGTTCACTCATGATGCCGACAATGATAATTTATCTGAAGTTACCTAAAAATTTCCTTTCTTTTTGTAATGAAGTCTGTGAATTTGAAGTCTATGTCATCTGCAGTGACATGTCAATAAAAATGGAAATCCAAAAAATTATTTCAGTAGAGGAGAAAAAGAAGAAAGCAAGCAAGCAAGCAAGCATACTGTGCTTCAGAAATATTTTATACTGTATTTGAAAATTCCTAGATTTCTAAATTGATTCAACATGAAGATGATTTCTCATATAAGAGAAAAATACCCTGCTATAATGGACATATAAATCTGATTATATGCACAATGCAAAGCTGTGGAATGAATAGTAACTGATTTTCTTAAAGTAGTGCGGGGATTCAGGAAAGACTACTTCATTATTTTTAAGTTCTGTGACTATCACTCTAACCAAATTCTCTGATTTCCACCACCAACCAGGAATTGTATAATAATCTGTGAGCCATTACAGCAGCTGTTTATAAAATATTTAAAGCACCCAACTTTCATTGGTTCAGTAGTTAAAAAAAAAATAGACCAAGATTTTAAGAAAGTGTGTGGGACAAATTTTCTGTGAGTAAATAAGGGAGTGTGGACGCTTCACAGCATCCCATTAGCACTGCCCAGTGTAACAGTTTACCTCAACAAGGGACAGATGAGACCAAGTGTGGTTCTTCCACCTCTCCTCCATCTCTTTCCTGGCTGCCTCAGTGGAAGAACACAGCAAGAAGCTTAAAACGAGCCAAATCAGGTGATGAGACAGAATAACAGCAGCAACGTGGTGAATTTATTCCACTGCAAACAGCTGATACTGGTGCCTGAATAAAGTTATTTAAATCTTGTTCATATATCTGTACATAATGCTTCCAAGGGCACTACACCCACACAGTTTGGTTTGGGTCTGTGAAGGGGTAGATTAAGCATGTGGTGCACTGCTGGTGATGACCAACACGTACCCCTCTGCCAGCTGCTCTTTGGGGTGTGTGGATCATGCTGTGTGTTTTCCCTCCTTTGAATGCAGTCCTGGGCAAGAAAACAAGACCTGCTGTCTGCCTGACACTAGGCACACCTTTCTCAGTAGATTTGGGCAGCAAATGTCCCCTCAGTGGGCACTACTGTGGGTTTGCTCTCCGAGCAGGCACTGCATCTGTGTAACCTTTTGTAGAACATGAATGAAGTGGAATTACAATTATAGGTAGAAACGGACAAGAAGAGTATCTTGTGGGTACATGAGTACCAGTCATCCCACATAGGACAGAACAGGGTGTGTGGGATATCAGTGTTCATGTGGTTATGCTTCTAATGGCTCTGAATCTCCATTTTAATTGCTCATGACACCATAAGGCAGATGTTGAACATAAATTATATTAAATAAATAGTGCTAGATAAAAAGGGCTACACGAGAGGAGACTAGAAACTAAGGCTTGGAAGAACTCAGTGTACATGTCACTACTCTTCCCACCACCTGGAGATCAAAAAAAGCTTCACCTGTCTTCTACCAGTCATGAAGTAATGCCAATTAGAAGTGCAGAGATAGGTGGAGTTTTATGGGGCATGGAGTTTTATGGGGCCACTGCTGGCGGGGTGGCCTCTCACCTGGCCTACTCCCTAAAGCCTGGTTAAGTGGTGCTCCATGTGTCTCTCTAGTCTTGTGTGGAAAACCCCAAGAACTTATGTAGAGGTTTCAAGCAAAATAGCGTCCCTGGGCCCACACAAACCTGCACAAGGGAAGGGTGGAAAGCCATTCCTCCCCTCTCCTGCCATCCTGAATTATTCTCTGTGCCATCCTTTTGCTTTCTCACAGGGAGCAGAGACCACCAGGAAACACATTTAAAAATCATCTGTGGCACACAGAAGGAGAAGAAAGAAAGTTGTTGGTACATTTCAGCAAGCCTCGTTAAAAACATCTCTAGGCACTACAAAGTGCATGTTATCAATATGCATATGTGATGTCTCTGAGGCAGAGTTGCCTTTAAGGTACGTATTCAGCAGGACAACATTTTCCCATGTGAGGCAAGGAACAACAGTGAATCATATGTGTAGGAGGGAAAGGCCTTCCGGCTATGTACAGTATTTATTCCCTTTTGTGTCTTGCTTCCCCCCCTCCCCTCTTTTATTAATGGCTTTTGCAATTAGTGGTAACAGGGTATTGCTAGCTGGCAGAAAGCAGTGACTTCTACAGTCGATTCTTTGAGGCAAACTGGATGTACAGGGGCAGGAAATGATGCTTGTGTGCTGGCTTTGCTCACTCCTCTGACCCCCAAGCAAGAGCCAGCCAACATGCTATTTGTGTTCAGCTGAATGTCACATTACTTGACCTCACATAAATACACATACAAATGTAGAAATGCAGAAGGTGAGGCCTGCAGTGCACACATTAAAAATTCCTACTGAAGATGTCAGCAGGGGGCCCAGAGAAGCTGGTTTAGACCTAGAGGGAATCTGAAGCAAAAGTATGGCACCCTGCTCTGCCTGCAACCACAGGTTGATTGGTGTTTTATTTTTCACCCTACTAAAGAGGGGTTCCATCCCAGAACCTTTAGTGCTGGAAAGCATTGCAAAAATCAGGCAGATGCACCAGCACAGGTGATGAATTCTGCAGCATCTTGGGATGTTAGATGGATTCCTGGTGAGCTGATGGAGCAGAACTGGAGTTCAGCATCTCCTCAAGTGCCTGTGAATAATTGCCAATGGGTGTAAATGGTGACACGAAGTCAGCAGACAAGAGCCAGCAGCCTGTGGCATCCTGGTTTTGGCAATAAATAACAGCTAAACAAGATGCAGTACCCAGGAGGGTGTAGATGTGGTGGAAGAACCCTGGTGTACCAGCAGTGAGAACATTCTGGCAGTGGGGAGGTTGTCCAGGAGCTGTACCTCTAATGGGTGTGGGACTGGCAATGTGATTCCCAGGGAATGTGGCAGAGGTAAAGGGCAGGCCATTTTAGAATAATGGCTGTTAGGTTGCTTGTAACAGAATTATGTGGTCTAGAAGCAGCAAGATCCAGTACCAATGTGCATTGATGGAGAGCTTGTGCAGCTGTGACCCTGTGAGCCATGTGGAAGCTTGTATCACTGGGACAGAAGTAGTGGAGACCTACAGCTTTCTTTCAGTTCCTTCTTCTCCTTGCCTTCCTTCCCAGCTTTCCCTTTGTTCAGCTATGTGTAGATTTAGAGAGTCCTGCTAAAGCTGAAGTGTCATCATGCGATGCACTGTATAATTACAGGAGTGTGACTTAACAAATTTTAACTCTGAGTGGAGAAAAAAAAAATTAAGAAAGAAAAATGAAAGCTGGCATCACTGAGCTGGTAGTGTTATCATTTCCAAGCACTAGTAGCAAGGTATCTCTGGCAAGTTCTGCTGCTTTTTTCCTTTTTTTCTCTTGTGGGAAAAGCAGAGGGGCACTGAAAAGAGGTGAAAGGGTAGCAGGGAAAACGGGCAGGTGAAGTGAACAGGGTGAGACTTAGAAGATGTGAGAGGGATTGCAAAAGGGAATCAGAGGCAACTGCTCATGAATGAGAAAAGAGCATCTGGAAAAGAACTGAAAGGTTTTGAGGCACCAGTCAGTGGAAATGGTTGGCAGTTTCCTGTCAGAGAGGAAAATATGTCATTTTTTTTCCTGTGGAAAATGCCATTTTAATAACTGTCTATCAGAGAATAATTCTTTGAAAATTTTCAATTTTACCTGACTCTTATTTTAAATTTGTGTTGGAGAGGAATTGTCACGCAGCTGGAAGCTGACATTTCTGTCAGGCTCTTATCATTCACGTTTTCTACCTAGAGGCAAAGAGCATGAGATCCTTCCAATCTGGGAGCTACAGCTGGGCTGAACGGGAGGCGCTGAGCCTGGTCTTGCTTCCAGCCATCTGCCTAGAAGCCTCACACCATGGCAATTCTCTCCCCCTAGGCAAAAGTCAGGCTGACAAGAGCCTTTCAAGACAGCAACCAGCAAATCAAATAAAGCCTTTGTTCCTTTGGATTGGAATGTTTCCCTTTTCCACCCAAATGAGATGTGGATGTACAAACAATTTTGTGAGAAAAGTCTGACTCTACAGATGACCCTAGAGAGTAAAAAGGTCCTTTGGTACCTGCTTGCCTGTGCTCTCACTAGATAAATTTCTTGACAGACCAGTTATTTTGTCCCTGAATTTCACATGGTTGTAAGCAGGACCAGTTGCCCTGGGGAAGAGGCCCCCCTGTACAAAATTCTGTCCCTGGGAGTGCTCAGAAACAAGGAATATGCTTGACTGCCTGCTGCTCTGCCTCCTCACTCTGCTTCTCACGGGCATTTGCTCTGCTCTTGCTGTGATGGTTGTCTAGCTGACACTATTAAGCTACTAGCAAACCTAGTGCAGCCTGGCATCAGTGCTGGTGCACACGTCAGACAGCAAATTTCACTGGCTGTGTTAGGCACCATTATCCAGCCTACCTGACGCCTGCATGGTCTGTCAGATTCTGCAGAGGGCCCCACAGACCAAGATCTATGAGTGGCTGACCCTGCAGATTGCTTCCCATTGGACTACAGCTTTATCCTCTGGATAAAAAAGATTTTGAGCTACTGGGACAAAGCTTCTTCTTGAGACTTCTGAAAACGAAAACTTGATGGAGACATTTTTTTCCCACTCTATTCAGAGTACTATAAGGTCTGACTTCAAGAAGGAGGTAGGCCAACTGGAGACAGCCCAGAGGAGAGCAACAAGAACAATCAGAGGTCTAGAAAATGGGATGCTGGAAAGACTAAGCTGAATAATTCTTAGTCTCCAGAAGAGACATCTGGAAGAAGGTACTGAGAGATATGTTAAACAGAGTCCATTATGATTGAAATGTTAGGAAATAATGGATTTAATTTCAATCAAAAAATTAATACGCAATGCAAGGAAAAGTCCAGAAATTATAAGGACAAAGAATGCACTGATGGGAGAGTTTTCCAAGTAGATATCCTTGGAGATCTTCAGGAAGGAATTAGAGAAAGATCTGTCACAAACGGCAGTTGATCCCGCCTTGGATAGGGGAAAGGACCACATGACTTTTCATGTCCTTTCCAGAACTATATTTCTGTGTTTTAAGCTCTTTGATGGAAAACTATGGTTTGGGTTTGCATGTTTTCTCTACACACTTAATTTGACCAGGAATCAGATACGTAGAGGGGGGAAAAAAAAAAAAAAAAAAGAAATTAAGGAATTTAAAAAAAAAAAAAGAAATTAAAGAAAGAAAGGTAGAGGAAATGAGGAAGTCTGGACAGCTTCAAAGAAACCAAACAGACTGTCTGAACCCTTAGCAGGGGAGACTCCAGGCAGCTACTCCCTGGTTATGCTAAGGACCCAGGCGTATGCCTGAGAGTTGAATGGAAATTGTTATGCAGTTGAGATTGATGTATCTGCTGTTTTGGCTTTGCCTGCACTACATTTACCTGTGTTAAATAAACAAAGAAAGTGCTCTAAGTATTGCTCTAAGAGTGAATAATAAGTGGAACATTTCTTCTTTTGTTTGTAGCTTGTGTCCTTGCTTATTAAGTCTCAGGCTGAGCAGCCAAAGGGAGTGTTTGAGACATAAATGCTGGAGGGGACTCCCACTGCTGGAAGCAAAGGGCAAGCAGCTTGAAATGTGCTACTTCTATTCCTGGAAGACCAAGATGATCAGAAATACAAGCTCTGTGTCCTTTACTCCCTGCCTTTTCTTCTCTTCTTCCTGCTCCTTCTCCATCCCTTTGAATAGCATTCAGGAAGTTCAAAATTCATCTGCAATGGCAAACCAGTGACCAACACAGAGAAATTGTTCTTTTGTCTTTTCCTAAGTAAATTAGCAGAGGCTGGTTTTGGACAGACTCCTCATTTTAGTTAGAGGTAAGATAAATACTAAGATTTCCCCTGCTTTTCTCTGAGTTTTTATATTCTGTTTTCAAATCACTGCACCAAGACTTCTACTCCTTGGAAAAATCTACAATATGAGAATATAAGAGAAATATCAAGTCTGTCAAGATTCACTTGCCCTTTCAAAACTAAACCTGTATCTCCTAAAAAGAAAGGGAGTGCTTATTCAGTACTCTGAAAAATAACAAATGCTCACACCAGACCTTCATGTGTCTTTTAAGTAATTTCCTCACTAAAGCCTCCTCTGCCTTACCAAATATCTCAGACAAAACCAAGCTTTGCTAGTCCTAGCAAGAAACATAAGTTCCTTTTCTAAAGAAACAGAAATGAAACAGGAAAAAAGCAGGAAAAAGAATTCTACTCCCTCTTCACATGTCTGTTGAGATTTTTAGCCCAAGCACAGCTGCTGATCACAATTGCTTGCTATTACCAGAGAGCAAGACATAGTCTTTCCATCTATACCTGAGACTTCCGCAGAAACTAACTGGAGCCAGTGCAGATATTGCAAAGTGCTCCCTTTGCAAGGGAACTCCATGACAGAAAGCTGATCTAATGTGGAATGAGCAGTGCCGTGCTTTATACAAACTCGCCCCTGCAATTATTGCCAGATGTTTGCAAATGTTCTGTAAGTCTCCCATCTAACGTTAACTGATCTTTCCAAATTTTTTCGGTATTCAGAGACTGAGGGTGCTGTTTAGCTACAGCTGAAAAAAAAAAAAAAAGGGAGGGTAACCATCTAGCAAATTTCCTTTTGTTATTTCTGGTGTTGGTAATAGAAATGAAACCACTTGAGTAACAGGGAAGTCCACAGTGCTACTGAGACACATGATAAGAATTTGATTTTCAAGACTCTTATCTAAATGATATACCTCAGCCCCAGTAATGTGAGCTGCTCTTCTATTTAGTTGTGTAATTGAAAAAGCTGATATTTCATTGCTAGTGTATGCCATAATTTTGCAAAGAAAGAGAACCTATCTATTTTAGATAATACTTATTAATACACAGATTAAGTGTCTCAGATAAAAATCTGATGATACAGTTCCCTAATATACTCGTATTTGTAGGCAGCAGAATGAAAAGTATTGACTACTTCATCCTTCTTTGGAACAGCTGCTGGAGGACTTACCTGCAATTACCTACTGAAAATGAAGTAAAAGATTAGTAGAAATGAGATGTCACTTTGGATTTACAGCTCCTGTTGCTAGGGAAACCTTAGAGTTAGCATCCTGATTAGGGCAAAAATTGCTGTAACCCAGCTGAACCTTTGTCAGCAACAGTGGTTGGCAGAGCTGCAGATAGCCTGTTTGTCTGGCCAGGGACAGTGATTACCCACCGTCATGTCCTAGCTGACTGAACAGCCCTTTCTGATGGTGCCCCGTCCAGACATCAGCTTACAAAGATACATAGCAGGGACTGTGTAACTGAATTGCACAAATACAACACCAGTGCAATTAGATGGGTAAAAGGGAAAGACTGATGGAGGAGGGAAATTAATTATGTTTAATCCCCACTACCCGTAATACAAAACAATTCAGAGCTATCCAAGCACCCCATGCCTGCCAACGACTTCTACAGGAACATATGTCACATAGGAACATCAGCAATGGAGGCACATCAGTCAAGTGAGAGCTGGGTAATAAAACCTGCAAAGGGACTTGAAACAGTGGAGCAAGGCCAAAGAAAACAAAAAGTATTCTTATATGCTTGTGTCTGGGCTTCCAGAGAGTTAAAAGCAAGTGGTTATGCAGAAAGAAATAGAGGTGTAAAGGGAAAAATAGTGTTACATCCTCCCTATGGAAGGAGGTGTTACCTCCTTACACCATCAGGAGGAGGAGACTCCTTTGCATTTATGGAGTGTCAAGGAGAACTAATTTCAGGAAATCTTGACTCTACCACTTTCCCCCATATTGGAGAACCCTCTTTGAACATCTCAGTGCCTGCAGCTTTACTGAAGTGTGTCCAGCACAGCACTCCTGACACTGCAAGACATCAAGAATGGCCCTCACTTGAGTAATGGCAAGGAAACATTTTCAGACAAGTTCAGAGGCTTCAGAATATAAGTTAATGCTTTTTATTTGTGGAATTTGAAAGCTGCCAGGCATTAGCCTGTCAGCATAACTGAGTTAATTGCAATCACCACTTGGCTGGATTCAATGAAATAGATGCTGTTGTGCTTTTGTATTCTTGTACTTCTGTACTTCTGCTTCAACTCTATTAGGGGTATAACTTTTAAAACACCCTATTTCTCAAAAACACGTAAGAGAGGTACTATAAGCTGGTGGATCATTTTGTTTTTCAAAGCTTTTGCTAATTTAGTGCATTGCCCATCATTTCAGCCAACACAAATACTGAACTTCAACTACATGCAAATTAGAGCATAAGTCTATAAAATTATCTACACTTTAAAATTATTAGATTACTTTGTCTTTGCCCTTTGGAAAAGAATCATCATTCCTAAGAAATGCAAATGCTTCATGGTTAGTTCATGACCAGAAACACCAAAAACAAACAACTTTGTTAGTTCTTTCTTCTTTAATGTTACCTAAGCACTGACTTTTAAAAATAATCTGGGATTAGTATCTTAAATATGCACAGACGTTCTTGCATTCTTCTATCTGCAAGTTCAGTACCAAAAGAAACATTGCAAATGCCAAGACTGTAGAAGTGTTGAAAGGAAAATTACCTTAAGAGCTCAGGAAATACTGCTTGTCTGTGTGCTTATGACACTTATTTCTTACAGATTTGCAAACTTAAGCACTGAAAGTCAATGTGTTCTAGTAGCTGAACACAAGGTCTTTTTAGCTGCAGTGACTTCATTACTACTTCCAGCAGCCCATCACATCTTTCTGTAGTAGGTTACACCACCTTGTATAAGGTATGGCAAAATGGAGGGTGAGTCTGCTCCTTAGCCATCCCAGGTGACAGATAAATGAGTCATTATGCTGAAATTCTCCCAAAGTGTCCCAGGCTGTAAACAGAGCACTGCAGTTCAGCACTTGCAGCTATGGGAGTACTGTGTTTCTAAAGTGAGAATTTAAATATTCAGCTTATTGCTCAGGTGGAAAACTGTTTTCTGATCTCAGTAATTTTTAAACAAACTGTCATCCAATTGCTGAATTTGATAAAAAAATTTCTCTTACTGTTTCACAACTCTGCTTAATTAAGGAAATTTTTCTTTTCAATTTTTTTTATTAGCTGCAGGGAATAGACTTTTTTTTGAAAATTCTGAATGTGTATGCATGTATAAAATATATATGTGTATATACATGCATATTATATGTGTGTGTGTATATAAATGTATATGTGTATATATGTATATATATGTGTGTGTGTATATATGTATATGTAATTTTTTTCAGTCTGCAGTAGTTATTTGACCAGTTCATAGCAGTTTAACAGCAGAAACGTTGATATTTTTGAGGACATCAAAGCCAGAATCAAAATATTCTGGTTTGTAATGTATTACAATATATTCTACTCATAGCTGTGTATCTCTTCTGTCTTAAGAATTGAAGGTGCAGTAGTAACAAAATAAGTGAATCTTATTATGTATGGAAAGACAGCTGAAGGTTTGCTGTTCCTGATATAATAAGAGGATTTCCTTTGTTCTTTTTCCCATGAGTTTTTGCAATTCATGATAAGTTCAGTCAGAAGACAGTCCAAGGCATAAAAACCCTCCTTTAACCCAAATGAGTGAGCAAATATGGTTGTTTTTACTACGTCCACATCATACAGTAGCACCTTGGTGCCATTCACCTTTTTGGTGGATTGACCCCAGCCAACAGCCAAACACCCACACAGCTCCTTGCTCAGTCTCCTCTTTAACTAGACCTCTGCCCTGATATTATGCTCTGTGAAATTTGGCCATCCTTCTGTGTTCCTGCCTATGCCTCCAGTAAGGATGGATCAGCAGAGTGCCTCTAAGATCCACAGTCAAGGTGTGCTGTGTACCCTCTGCTTTGGACGGGCAACCAACCACAACCCTTCTGTCTCCGCACAGACAAAAATAGAAGGAAACCAAGAAGACTCATGAGAGAAGATCTTCTGTTCCTCTGATGGTGCTGGACATGATGTCCCAGAGGAAAGCAGGCCACTGCCTCTGAAAACATCGTAGCTGAGACAGAGGCCCAACTCCAGTAATAATCCCAGTAGGAAGAATGAACAAAGCAGAGGTCAACAGATCCATATCTGCAATCGTAATTAAAAGACAAAGAGAGGATTTGTGGCTGCATTTTTGCTTTCTGGAGAATTAAAATGCCAAATATTGGCAAATATTCAACACCAAAAAGCTGGGAAATAGTGCGAATCAGTAGCATGTGTAGTGTGTGGATGGAGAGAATAAAAACTGTTGTGGAAGACTGACATTAACATAAACTATTTTTAACTCCAGGCAGAGAGGAAGTTCATCATTATGTGCCTATCCATCCACATTGCCTCATGGCATTCAGATCTGCAATCTGAGCTGGGATACAGCCTTAACTAGAAGGGTATCATGTTAGCCAAGGGTTTTGTGATACTTCCTGTAGTCCACAACAATAAGAATTATGGAGTTTTTGCTTTTGTGGTAGCTGCTTGTATCAGCAGCTGATATTAGAGGAACTTCTACTGTAACAACAGTAAGGAAATTCTGAAGCAGTGACATAAAAATCATCTGCTAAACTAGGAAAAGGGAGAAAGGAGACCACAGCAAGACACAGAAGAGACAAAATATTTCTAGGGAAAAAAATGCTTCAGTGTGTGCACCTTAGTAGGGAGTAATCAAAACAGGAGTGGGATTCTACTAGACTGTTTTAGCAACAGTATATTTTCTTTTCCAGATTAAGTTTATGGGTTACTAGAACTCTCTAAAAAATAATGATCAGAGACAGGTGCTGTCTGAATTAAATGAACAACCATTGCACACAGAAGCAGCAACCTTGAGGAAAAACACATTTGAAAATATTCCTCACAAGCATTCATCAAACTAGAATTTTGCAGTTTTCATGTTCCTTCTGTCCAAAGGATAGCTCCTGGTAATGTCTGTCCTGGTGATGAAGGTAGAAGTAAAATTTATGCTTTACAACAGAAAGAAAAAGACGTCTTCACGCTACTTTGAGATTCTGTAGTCTCGCACCAAAGGCAAAACAAAAACTAGAAATCCCGATTCCCTTGAAATCGATGGCAAAAATCCATTTCATTCAGTTCTCTTAGGATTTTATACCAGAGGGGCATAAAAAAAACCAGAAGATACTAAATATCTGTACCAGTAGCCATCCCAGCACAGCAATCCTACATTTATTACATGGGCTGCAATATAGGTGGGTGACCCTGGTCAGATCCTACTGTGGCCAATCTAATTAGTTCAGGACTAGTACACAAGTTCAGATGTAAGCATAACCTAAGACACAGAGCAACAATTAATATGTATTAAATAAACTTTTCAGGTATTGAGATTTTGCTGTGCAAAGGCTACTCCAAAAAGAAAGCAAAGAGTGAACTTTGGTGAAAAGTTCCACTTGCCCATGGGAAGAGTCTTTCCTTAAAATCTGCTTTTTTCCTAATAAAGTCTGTCTTCTAAACAGTGGAATTTGAAGTTGAACATCTGTGAAATGAATATTTTCAGTACATGCTAATTCAGAATGTGCTGCAGGCAAAAAAGGTGCAGCAGCTGTGAGCACCACAGGTTCTGGTTGGGTGCCAGTACAAGGCAGTAAGTACACAGCAGACCTTTATTGCTATGTACACTCTCCAGATCTGAGGGGACCTCTGCTGAACATTCCTGACTGAAATGATAGACAGGAATGCTGCAGGAAGGCCACTCATAGCAAAAATCACTGCAAGTTTTGTGGAATATAACAGGGGAAAGATCAAATTAAAGAACCAGAACTAGAAAGTCTAGGAATGTTCATGATGATTGATCCAATGAGTCGAAAGAGGTACTGGAAAATACTAAGTTTAAGAAACTTCTACAGAAGCCAAAGGTAAGCCTTGACCAGTAGGAGGATGGATTTTCTACTCAGCAAAGAGGATGCACTAGGGAAAAATGTTTGGATCTGGGTTCCCTGTATACATGTATATACATCTATACATATATATGTGTTTGTGTGTGTGTGCGTGTGAATGTGTACACATATAAAAACAATGGATGGAGAAAAATATTGACAAAATTATTCCAGTGTCAAAAGTGCTCAATAATTATCAAATGCTTGATTATATGAAACAGGCAGCAACAGGTCACACCTTGTTTTGAGGATCCAATGGGTTAGATGTCCTCTGTGGGTTAAAAGTTATGGTATGTGTTACACATAATACGTGGTAGCCCATTCTGAAAAGATTTTATCAGTTGAAAGTCAGACAAATGGTAGACAAAATGAAATGCTATATTCATTTCTGTATGGATCCACGTCCATTCTTTGGAGCAGAATTGTAGAACAGGAGAGGACTGTGGAAAGGGAGGGCTGGAAACAGAAGAGTAGGAAAAGGAGGTAGGTAGGAGGTACCTGCTGACCATGAACAGGGCCAGCTGGAGTCAACAAGAAAGAGAGAGCAGCCAAGGAGAGTGGCAGAGAGGTAAGAACAAGTCTGACTTGATTAAATCTAACTGAGGCAGGAGCTGTTCTTGCCACTGCAGCAGAAGCAAGGTGGCACAGGTCACCAGTAGCCTGGAGAGTTGGAAAGACTATTGATCACATCCAGTGCAAGCATGAGCGGGGTGTCTTTCAGAGCCTGTCTCAACACACAATGAAATGGGGTAAATATACTCAAGTCCTACATGTTACTGCTGCCTGGCTCCTGGAATAAGCCCAGGGCAGATAGGGAATGAAAGAGTGAAACAAGAAACCACAAATCGCAAATATTTAGTGAATTAAAACTTGCCTGGAAAGGTGAGAATGAAGACTATGAGCCAAGGTTCTTTTCTTGTCTCCAGTGGGACAACACCAACTTTCAGCCTCATTTGGTCTCAATCTGGGTAGAACATGGAACTTAAGAGACACACTTTAGTAGTTTCAAATTCTTTTGGCCTTGTTCTTGATTCCTTGGGTATGGGAGGGAGATGACAAAAATGGCCTGAGACCCTATCACATGATCATGAGACAGTCTCTTCCATGCTTGCTCCTGAAGCTGTGGCCTCCTCTCCCACCTCAGGGTTACCTGTGATGCCCATCCACTCCCGCAGGGAGCCAGCTGTGCAGGAGCTCTCCTTTCTGACAAGCTTCTGGAAAGATCCTCATGCACAGACTGCCATGCTGCTGCTAACCCCACTGACAATGAGCATGAATCTTCACTGCATTTGAGAGGATTTAACCACAGGAGTTATTGTGAGAATAAAGAGATGCTGTAATGGAGGTGCTGAGCACAGTACTCCTCTTGTGGGTTAAAAAGCACCAGGTGCAGAGGAGGCATGATGGAGGTCTGACCCTTCAACATCTACATACACACAGGAGGTATGTGTATTCCCTCTTTGTCTAGACGTTTTTTAGGCCATGTCCACTAAGTAGTTTAGGGTGCTGCTTCCTTACAATAAGTAGTGATAGGACTAACAGAGGGGAGAACACTTTTTCTTGACCAAGTTAAAACCAGTCCTACACAAACCTGAGTAAAACAGATGAATATGCATGTGCTAGTTTGAATATGTGGTTTGTCAGCTATTTGCCTACATGTATTTAACACCCACAGAAGGCCTAAGGCAGCAGCCATAGTCTTTCTTCCACTTGCTTTTTACAGAGATCTCTCAGAAACCCCAAATGAGATAAACTACTGGCATTATG
Source organism: Climacteris rufus (assembly GCA_013398175.1). NCBI lineage: Eukaryota > Metazoa > Chordata > Aves > Passeriformes > Climacteridae > Climacteris > Climacteris rufus. The sequence goes on along the minus strand of VZRZ01007530.1, from coordinate 291,422 downwards.
ATGTTATGAATGACTGAGAGAAGTGTATTACTCTCCAAAGCCTTGGTCAGCTTAATGTAAGCATAAGTGCAGCTAGTGCCTACTGGCTTAGGACTGATTCTGCTGGACTCCCAGCTACAACATTTAGCAGCTCAGGAAAGTTGACTTGTGTTTGTTACATAGACATTTTCTTTTACTCTGTGTTATGTACCTCAAAGAGTGATATAAACTGGGTCTTAGGGTTAACTGTGGTATTTCAGTACCTATATGCAGGTGCGGATAACTGATGAATTAGGAGATATAATTCAGATTCCTCCATCTTTTACTTCACCTGTTTAAGCTAGGTGAAAAATGAGTTAAATTTGTATTTGGCTACTCAACAATAGTAGTGTACATAATTTGTAAGCTGAAATATCATCCAATTCAGGTCCTTGACAGAAGAAAACGTCTTTATTTCTAGAATGAGGAGAGCTGGGAAAGAAGAAAAGCAGAAGACATTGAAGAGACAGAAGACGGGAGAAGGGGACTTTGACCTTAGTGAAACCATTTAGTGAATGGATTATATGTATTTATGGTTTATACATAATAAGCAGCAATTGGGATAAAATCTTGGTTCTGTTGAAATTAAGGGTTAAAGCAACTTCCATATGAAATTAATTTTAAGAGAAAGAAAGCATGAAATCCCATTTGTATACACCATTTCCATTGGGGCTTCAGTAAATATTTAAAATTCTACAACCATAATGGAGAGATGCCTGGGTAGCAAACCACATCTTCTTAGAAATATCAAGGAACCATTGTCCAAGGCATGCATCTCACAGAAACCATGGTCCTCTCCACCACCCACTTTAGGACACAGCATCTATCTTCATGTCTTTGTGAGAAAGATCTGTTCATTTGTAGATCTGGGGTTCGTTTGGAGAGCTGATAATTATTGAGACTCTCATGTTTCTGTCTCACTGGCTTATTCTGTCTCCCTTTAAAACGTCTCAGTGTAGATGGATGCTGAATATATGGCTATCTTGATATGAGTGTTTCCTAATGACATCTGATGTAATGCAAATTTGATGTCCAACATCAATGATTGTGCCCTTTTCAGAGCAAAGGGGTTTCCTTTTGCTAACTAGCAAATTAATGAGCACGCTGAGAAAAGAAAAAGGAAATAGGGATGTCAAACTGTGCTTATTTGGTAGTTTCATGCTGAGGCCCACAGCAAAAGAAATGTAACACATGAAAAAATTGTGAAGTAATAGAGGAAAACTCCTAATGAATGGTTTTCAGATATAAGAGTTTGGGTGAAGGATATAACTGAAGAAGGAGATGGAAGGAAAAGAGGTTGATGCAGCACCACACACCAAGGGGAATTCTGAGTTCTGTTGTGGTATGGAGAATCAGCAGGCCCTAAAGCCCAGTGGAGGTAGAGGTTGGTTGAAATGGGGGGGCAGGGTTTGATTTTCAATTGTAAAAAATATTGTCTTCACATCAGTGTTACAGGGGAGATTTCAAAAGCTTTCCAGAAACTCACAAAATGATGAGGGGTTCCTAACTGGTAAATAAAACAATTCCTCTGCCATTGGGGAAAAAAATTATATTTTATAATACTCTTAAAGGTATGTTACAGACAGGAGTAAAGCCTCTGTTACCTGAATTCCTAGACGTTGCACTTTCTACTGTAACAGTTGGTTTAGAAAAAACTGGTATATATTAAATCACTTTTTTAAAACCTTTCTTGTTGCAAAAGTTTTGAATGCTGCACTTCATCAGACAGTTTGACTGATGACTTTTCTTCCTCCCATCCTCTCAATAAAATGCCAATGTAGCCTCATAATCAATTGCAGTATCTAGAGTAAACCACTTGGTACTCTATATTCCAGTGTATTTTTTTCCTGTTTTTCACTTTGGTAGCAAAATGAAATTGGGTTTTCATGCTGTTAAGATTGGTTTGGTTTCTTTAATTTAAATTAAATCTTTTCAACTCCTGCCAGTCCAATGTGCCAACTTTTAACCCAGGAGGAGGGTGAAACATCTGCAGAAATTCAAATATTAACAAGATTGGTCCCCTCTGCGTAAGTCAAACAAGCATTCTGTAAATACAAGCCCTGTGTGTCAATTTCTAGCTTCAGACTTCTCTCTTCTTTGCACTGGAAATAACTTTAAGAAAATTTCACTTATATGTGCACAAGCACAAGCTTTGCCCTGGGGCCTGCAGAAGGCCTACAGAAGGGATCAGTCTCTTCCAAGATCTTTGTTGACATCCTGCAGTCAGCATCCCTTTTGTCTTCCCATGGGTCTCTCACAGAGCATCACAAATGGAAATCATGCCCAGAAATCCTTTGTCATGCACCTGCTTTCCATTCTGCATTTTTCATCAAGGCCAGTTGGAGACCAGGGTATTCTTTGACTTATTCCTCCCTTCATTGAACTGCTCTAAATGCTTGTATGTTCAGGTCCAGCTTCTTGCCTGTTCTCAGGCACTTCTCAGATCATCTTTCAAATCTCTGTAAATACTAAATTGTATAACTCCAGTTACAGCTGCTCCTCCCTTTATGTGTAAAGGGCAGGCAGTTTCTACCTCTAAGACATGAAAACAGATGCAAAGACTAAGATATAATTACAATATTGTTACCTTTGGTTAATAAAACATTCGGAGTAATTAAGAAGCAGTAATGTAAGAGATTAGGAACTAATGTTGGCTCTACTACATGCAGCTATTACACTTGTATCTTGACTTAACTTTTACTAAATTCTGTATTTTGGAAGCATAACAAAATTGTCAGGACTGCTGTTTGTGAAATCTTGGTGAATGGGTGTTATTATCTTTGTTATCTCTGTTATTCTTACCTTCTATGTCTTCTACATCTTCTGTACCATCTCTATCTATAATATGGATATTTTTATAACCCACTGAGGCTATGAAACTTATCACATAGGTTTGGAGCACTACGCTGTAAACAAGCATTTCATTTACACAGAGGTCGCCTTTTTTCTTTCTTTTAATAAAGGTCTTTAGGGAGTATCTCTGGTGTTCTTTTTTGCAAGACATGCTCCCCCGAGGTCTGTCAGGCAGTGCGCAGAATGCAGGGAACTCTGCCCACGGCAAAATGCCGCAGCTTCAGAAACAGCTGCTGAGCTCTGACACACGTTCCTAGGCCCTCCTGCCCAGCAGCTCCCTGGTCTCTCCCATTTGGGATGAGAAGTACCAAATGGAGCATGCAGAATAGAGAAGCTGGATCTTTTCTGTGCATCTGATCTCCAGATGGAACCATCCAGTCTGCTTTCTGGAAACACTTTCGGGAAACAAGTGGTTGAAAGAAGAGAGGAAGCATCTGTACCAGAGCTTGGGGATAGAAGAATAGAATAGAATAGAATAGAATAGAATAGAATAGAATAGAATAGTATCATTTCAGTGTGGAGGGCCCTACAATGAACACCTAGTCCAACTGACTGACTGTGGAGAGCTGGCACAGGAGCTCTCCACAAGTGACCACTTCAGGGGTGTCAAAAATTAAATTACTGAGGGCATTGTCCAAACCTCTTTTAAATATTAACAGTCTTAGGGTATTGATCACGTCACAAGGAAGTCTGTTGCAGTGTTTGACCACTCTCTTGGTAAAGAAATGCTTCTTGATTTCCAGTCTGAACATCCCCTGGCATAGCTTTCAGCCTTTCCCGTGTGTCCTGTCACTGGATCGCAGGCAGAAGAGATCAACACCTGCCTCTCCACTTCCTCTACTCAGGAAGCTGTAGGGACCAATGAGGTCACCCTCAGCCTTCTTTACTCTCAAACTAGATAAACCCAAAGTCCTCAGCCACTACTCACAGGACATGCCTTACAGCCCTTTCACCATCTTTGCTGCCCTCCTCTGTATGAATTTCAATGAGGCATGGAGACAAAGTTGTTTGGGTGGAAGTGCTGTTTCTCCTTCTTCTGACACTGTTCTTTGATCAATGGTAGAAGAAAGCAGCTCTCTGTGTGCTTGTTTGATGTTGGCTTCTTGAAGCTTTGCTGTGTACTTTGAAAAAGTCACCTCTTGGCAGCAAAGGCACAGATGAAGATGCTGCAGCCTGCAGCAACCAGTGCCTCATTTCCAGAGTCAGTTTCTCTTTGACTGCCACCAGATTTCTGCCTAAGGAGCCCTGAGGTCCAGCATTATTAGTGGTATAATTTGTAAAAGGTGACTTTGACTTGGTGGAGTACAAAGGGGTATTTTTATATTCTGAATTGTGATGCAATATGAACCATAGAATCATAGAATCATAGATGGAAGAGACAGTTAAAAGTCATCCAGTTCAACTCCAGTGCAATAAGCAGGAACATCTTAAACTAGATCAGGTTGTTCAGAGCCCTGAACATTTAAGCCTGGCCTTGAGTGTTTCCAGGAATGAAACATCTACCACCTCACTAGGCAACATGTTCTGTTCCAGGGTTTTACCATCCTCATTGCAAAAAATTCCCTACCTATAATTAATCTGAATAAGGCAGTGACTGATAGATTGAACACACTATATGTTAACTGTAAGCAAAACATTTGCTGCTATCGTCTTCAGTCTCCATTTTAATACTTGTGCTCTGAAACATTCACACAAGTGTGTGCCTCTGTCCTGCTCCAAGCTGGCATAAAGATATCATTTACATCATCAAAAATGTGTGCTTTCTCAGCAGGTCCATAGAATTTGGACATGGATTAGCTGATAGTAAGGTGTTAGAATGCTTAGAGATCTGCTAATAGAATATCAATACTGTAAACCTTGCAGGTTGAAAACTCAGGATATCCACACAAAAGGTCCTGTGGGATTATTCTACCTTTTCCTGAAGCCTCTTTATGTTCTGATCACCCAGATGACTATTATTTTTAAACTCCTGTAGTACCCTTTCCTGAGAAGGAAAATTTTCAATAAAATCCACTGGAGAGATGGGGTGTTTTCACTGTTTGGAGACTGCCCCTTAACACTGTTGGGATCAAGCAGTTTCATGTTACCTCTGCCTCCACTCCTACAAGACTCTATCTTCTCTACTGTCTTTCTACCAGCAAGACAGGCTATGATAAGGCATGGGACACATCTTCCTTTTCGTTATTACCACTGCTGACCCCCAGGAGCTGGAGGTAAATGGGTAAGACCTTTCATTCTGCATCACATCACATCATCTTTCTGCCTTCTGTAATGATAACAGAGGTGATGGGATTTTGAGCATCACTCTCTCGATTGATGGTGACCAACAGCAGCATCTAGTGGCTTGATCATGGTGTCAGAGAAGATTTTGGTCTGAAATCTTCAGACATGAGGAGTTTGTTTTCACTTTACAATGAAGTATAATTTCCCCAAAACCACAACATTTGTGAAAGCATTCTGTTTGGTAACCTTGGCGAACAGAGAGGCTTTACAGCTGGGTGAGCAGTTTGAATGCATCACCTCTTGCATGCAGACCCTGATGGCTTCCATGGAATGACCCAAGACCACATTGATAATAAGCACCTGAATACTGAGAGATGTGAGGAGGAAAAGAAGAACAAAGCTGAACAACACAGCAGTGAAACTGTGTGGTAGCCATGCTTATAGAACCAGACGGAGAGTACCTTCCTCCAGTGCTGCCTGCCCCTCAGCTGTAGGCTCTCCTGGGAACAGAGTTGCTACATGGAGGCTGTGTGTGTAGCTGACAAGCATCTCTGTTTGGTGTACATACTCAGCAGATGAGCCTGCAAATCAGCTACTTCCCTGGGCAGAAAAATAAATACCAAAACTAAATACTGATAGCAAATTTTGTCTTGTATTTTGGGAAGGAGTCTGAATATAAGACTCTAACACCTTGTGTCAAAGCGGACTTTCTGGTTTTGTCTTTCAAGAGTTGCTAAATGAAAGAGCTGAAGATATTTGGAGGCTTTCCCCATATCTCTGGACCTAAGAAATTGTGCAAAGAAATGTGAATTCTGTGCCTAGGTTTCTTCTGGGGAAAATTGCAGGTTTCTTTCTTGAGTCTTTCAAGCAATACAGGCATTATGTATGTTCTGAAGCTGTTTCTTGAGAACAATACTCTTCTGGAGAAACAGCAGTCTCTGCCTGCTGTTTACATGTGTCTCTGTTCAAGGGGAGGCAAAATTAAGAATTTAAAAGAAAACATGAAACAGCTTGGGAGGTTCTGGTGCCTGCCACAATGAGGCTGAAAGTGTAGGTCTTCTTCAAAATTGTCTTGAATACTAAGCACTGTTTACTGTCAGCCAGGAACAGTGAGGTTTGGCAGATAATTAATCTCCTCATTAATCATCTCCTTTACATCCTGTTTACCTGCAGACCACCTCCCTCTCCTACAGTCTCATTTCTGGCGCTACCCTGTCAAATCTACACACATATTTAAAGCATTTATGCTTGGGTTTTTGTGCATAACTCTTTCCAGTCAGAAATGGGGTGTAAGCACTTCTTTGTACTTACTCTAGGTTAGGTTTGCATATGTGAATGTCTGGCTTCCTTGGACTTATTCTGCAGTTTTCCCCAGGACAGAGCAGTTTGGCCCTCTGAAAAAGAAGAGTGAAACATTTGCTAAAACTGCCTTGCCTTACATAAGCATGTGAGCTTAGGTGTAAATATTTTACAAGGGATTTCTCACCTGGCAGTGAGTTACTGTGATAACAGGGTCTGTAATTATCAGTGTGATACAGGACTTCATCTCAACATGCTTATTCAAGAAGATTCAAGTCTCCTTTTAGACTGCTGGCAAGTTGTCTGCTGTTTGGGTTGTTTGGGCTTTTTAATTTGAACAAAATATTTGCCATGCCAAAATAATCTAAGGGTGTCCAACCCTGAAGGGGTGCTCCCTCCTTTGAAAACCCTTTTTTGCCAGCTGCCAAGTTGCCCCAGGGCAGGGGCAAGGCTCTTTTCCACCACAGAATGGAGTGACTCAAAAGGACCAGAAACTGTATAAGGAGATTAGACCAATTTAAACTAATTCTGCATTTGAAATGTAGCCACGGAACAAAGCCAGAGTTCAAACTGGTCACAGAAACCACCTGCATGTGGAGGTCATAGCCTGTATGTAGCTTTTGCAACATTTTCCAGCACAAAGAAATGAGGGAGCCCAGCAGATGGGTTTTGCACAGAAGTCATCCTTTACAAAGTGCAGCAGTTCCTGAATGCTGGATTAACAGATACAAACCTGTATTGCATCAAGTTATCAGATTTGTCTCTCAGTGCTCAGCTTCTTGCCTTGGTTGCAGCTTCTGTAAATTACCTGGGAATTTTGAAGGCATTAGTGCCTTTCTCTGTTGTGCCTGTAACAACATTAAGGCTCAAATGATTTTCTTATAGGTTTAAGAATAATGTTGTAGTGCCTGCTTCAAATCCGGCTGAAGTTAATACGAACTGGCTTAAGTGAGTTTCAGTCAAGGTCTGAGGATTTCAGAAAGTTCATCAGAATTGCCTTCATTTATTACATTATTACCTGGTTGTCTGAGGTATAGCAGGTGGGAGACCCTAGCCAAGAGAGTTTTCAACTGCTACCATGGCTGCTTCCCATGCAGGGAAGAGGTGCACAGAAACCCGCCCTAGTTTTGGCACCACCAGACAGCTCAACTCCTCCAGCACGAGGTGTGAACTCTGCAATCACAGCACATCACAGGGCAGCAGCAAAGACCCCGGCCCCATCCCCCTTTTCCCTTTGGCCATCAGAGAGCGTCGGTGAGCAGTCAGGTGGCATTAGCCTGCCCCAAGTTCTGGGCTGCCCTCGGGGGCTTCTCACTCCACTCCAGCTGTCAATTGTATCCATGCGTGTCCACGGTCTCATCTCCAGTGCTGTAACAGGTGCCTCAAACATCATCCCACTCATCCTTGGTCTCCTCTGCAGCCAACATGGTTGAGACAAATACTTTCTAGGAGTGGGAGTGTTATGATCTGGTGCCTTCCAAGAAGTTATCACTTTGCTAGAGTATCCCAGCAGAGAATCAGCTCTCTCCTGGGCTGGTCGCCAGATGCACATATAGCACTGATAGTGTCTCTGCCCTCAGGAAATCCACTGTCAAGAATTTATAGCAGGGCTACTTAATACATTTTTACTATTTTCTGCTGGGTAATTTTATCATTACAATTTTATGCTTAGGAAGGGAGCATGGTGTTCCCTTCTTTGTCAGGCTAGTCTTTCACGTAATACCACATTCAGATGGGGAAACCTCATCCTCTGCCTGGGACATAGGAAGGATAACCAAGAAAGCAAATAATTTGGGGGAATACAGAGAGATATGGAAGTGTTTATACTCTGATTTGGGTATACAAGCCAAAAAATATAGATGTTACCAGAGACAAAGCTCATAAGATTTTATAGTAGTTATCTGACAAAACTCCGTCCCTTCAGGAGCTTGTTGAATTTGCAAAAGGTGAAGGAGCATGTAGGAACTGCGACAACTGGTTTTGCACAGCTTCGTGCTCATGTTCCTCTCTGCTCATCTCCACCTGTTGTCAGTCTGAGAAGCACCTTAATGTGTGAGGTACTACCTGCAAATTTCTATTAGAAACTCCACACATAAGCTTCCTAACATTGTACTTGCAATGTTTTTCAGCCATCCTTTCTCCCAAGCCTGGAGGTTGCTAACAACACATTTACTTCAAAACCTAATCCTAATACCTACACCACTCTCCAGTTCTTGTGTTTCTGCATGTGGTGAAGTGATTTTTGTGCTGTTATTTTTGGAAATGTGGGATAAGGGAAAACTACCTTGTGCATTAAAGCTACTGTTGACCCTTTGAGATTGACTCCTTGTCACCTTCTCCTTCAAAGATGTACTCTCCTAATGTAAGCATGCTCAGGAGAAGGGAGGGAGCAACATATCCAACCACAAAGCCTTGTGTTCATGTTCAGGATGAGAGAATTGTTCCTGCCAGAATGTGAAGCAATTCCTGTATTCCTGCCAAAACAATTGCTTGATGTGTGCTCCCTAATAGCTCATAATGAACCACAAACAAGCTTTTAAAGTAAGGATAAGGGCACACATGCTTGTAGTGTTCATAGACTGAACATCCAGAGAATTGAACAAAGAGCCAAAGAATAGAGCATCTAAAACAGGACTCAGTGTGCTTTTCAGCACTTCACTTATTAAAACAGTGGGTCTCTGAATTACATTATTTTCACTTTTCTGGATATTTAAACACTCAGATTGCACAAAGGCATTCTGCCAATCAGTGTGCTGCAGGAAGAGACCTGATCCTGAAAAGAGATGCATATAGATGCTTCCATTCTCCACTAATTCAGTGAAGATTTATGCAGGAAAATGTCACAGCCAGGCCATTTGTTTGAAATCATGTAAGTCCTACAATAATGTGGACTGTGTATATTGTGATATGGAATGCTTGACCTATGGCAGTATCTGTTAAATACACTTGGCACTTACTTTAATCCTGCTGAAATCAGGGTGCACCTCCCTATTGACTTGGTTGGCCTTCACTTTCTGTCCTCTGTGGTTTTTTTTAATATCTTCTTTAAAGTTTTAAAAATAAGACTGTTTATTCGTCTAATAAACCTGATTTTAAAAGAAAATTAGTGTATACCCAAAGCACTTGTCTAATGTTTTCTATCCCTGTATCTCAATCATACGAATATTTAAGTACATGTGTTAAGGACATGTTTTATAGCCATTTTTGACCACTGGGATAGAAGAAGCACACTGTTCAGATGACTCACCTGAGGTGAGAGCAACATAACAGTGTAGAAGGAAATTCAAGTCTCCCTAAATTCTCAGGTCATATCCACAGGAGAATGTTTCATTTTGCATGAAAGGAGCAAAAAAAAAAGCTTTTATTCCTTTGTGGGAAAGAAAGAAAACGAATACCTGTAGGGATGACAATAAAGTATTAATCGAAACTTCACAAAGTTTTTATGCTATATGATTTGCAATACCCAACAAAGTTCAACAGTTTCAGCTTTAAATAATAGAAATTAAAAGCTGTAAGCAAAAGGGAAAAATACAGTTTTTTAGTGAAATGTGGGCAGAAAGCAGGCATTGGTGTGGCAGGCAGCTGCAGGCAAAAGCATTGCAAGACACTGAAAGCATGAAGTCTCTTGCACCAAGATGTGAGTTTATGTTAATCTGTAGCAAGAAGAGTTACTCAAGTTGAAAGGTATACCATGCATCCACATACGTACAGAGGGAGCAGCATGTTAAAATACAGCCTAGGTTGAGCTTGAGACAGCTCCCTATTGCTTCAAGTCACATGAACTGTTCCAGCGCAGCTGTTGGTGCTGTCTGTGAAAGAGACAAAAAAGAGAAAAGTCTCTGGGGCCCAGATCAGCTTTTACCTCGGCCAATTGCTAAACAGCAGGAACATGTTTTCAAATATCATCTTTTTCTGGCTACTATTTCCAAGGGCATTCTCAGTAAAAGTCTATTTTGTTTGTTCTCCCATTTTAAAAAATTCAGGCCTCAGCAAAAACAATGAAGTGATAAAGGAGAATAGGAACTTCTGGATGAGAAAATCTGTTGTGGTTGATGCACAAGCTGAGACCCAGAGTAGTCTACCTTCCTGAAGCCAGGAGCCCTGTTTGTTCTCCTCTTGCCTTTTTCCACACACAGCGTGCCAGTGACACACCAGGTCCATGCTTTTGTTCTCTGTATGTTCCCATAGCATAAAATGCAGCGTAATTGCATGTGCTGTATGCACACATAGGTGCAGCTGCTTAGAGTACATCTCAGTATTCATCAGTTGCAGAAGGCTGTGAGTGGAGGACTAAGTTATATCAGGCATTGGATTCTAGCCAGAAACCTGTATGGAAAGATATTGTTACATGGAGTCAAACCCAGAGAACATAAAGTTCTCACTGAAGCAATGGAAACCAGCCTCTTAGGTAGGGCATTGAACACAAGGGAGTTAGGTTAAATTTTGTAGTAGTTCAGCTCCAGATCTGTTTGAATCTGAGCTGGTTAGATAGATACATCAAAACACAGGTGCAAAAAAATCAAAGGCTGTGAAAATCACCTCTCTTCTTCCTATACAAGACATCTTGAACACCAGCATTTCTCGGAAACCAGTAGCTGCTTCAGGAAGCTACTGAACTCCAGATGAGATCTTCTCTCCAGTCAGTTGCCTGGTGGGAGAGGCTTATAACTGGTGGAATTGTGCTGTGAATATCCCCCAAGAGCCAGATTTCTCTTTTACTAATACTAGATAGTATTTAATTCACATTTCTAGGAGGAATTGTGCCAAGGCCTGAGCTCCTTGTCCCTGTATTAACAGAAAGTTTCCCATTACCTTAGCTGGACATGCAGCTGGGCCTGGTGCACAAATAGCCAAGGCATATTTATCACTACTGAGAGTGTTACTCATCCTCTGTGCTTACGTTGCTTTCACAACAAAATTCAGAGAGTGGCTGTACAGAATATCCTTTGGACATATGTCTCTGGGGGTGCATGGAAAAAACTCAAAATGCTAATGGAGTCATATCCTGGCATCACTGACTGCTCTCCCCCTTAGAAAAAATAAACTAATAGCATTGTCAGTACATTTCCAAGCACTTTTGACTTCGCTGATCCCAGAGGGAGATGAGCTATCGAAAACTATGCCGTTAAATGGAAGGGCTGTTTCTGAGCTGTAGCAGTACATTTAGAGGAAAGGTCACAAATAGTCACATTTTATCTAAAAGGGGTGTTACATCACATGCCAGCAATTATTATTAATCTAAATGGTGTGGGAATTCCATCCTAATCTAAGATGATCATTGGACATTTTTGTGAGACACAAGGTATGTTGTTGCATTCGGATTGTGGTGTAGATATTTACTTCTTCCAGACCTTCATCAAGGACCTCACAAAAATCATTACACATCAGAAAAGCAGAGTGACAATAGCTCCACCATATAAAGATGTTTTACATATAAAAACGTTGGCAGCTTATAAAGTTAAGTTAAGCAAAATACAACCATTGTTTGCTTTTTATTCAGAAGTCCCATAATTGGATTTATATGCCCTAGAAGGCTGGGCAAAAGTCCTTTATTGTCCTGTTTCACTTAAATGTTTAAACATGTTTATACTTAGGAATCCTTACATGTGTGACAAGCTGAGACAGGGTGGCGGACTATATTGGGGGTTTTTTTTGATGAGCCAAATAATGGATTAAATACTGTTTTTCTTCAGAAAAGGGGCAATACTTAATCAGTTCACCTGAGAGTGACTATCTAATTGGCATTAAAAATAGTCTGTTAGAGTAATGGACTAATCCTACATGAACTTAAAACCTGCTGTTTCTGCAGTATGACATACACTAACAAAGAGCTCTCAAGCAGCTAGAATGTGTAATTCACACTGCCTTGCAATTGCTCTCCACACATACAATAATTTATCTTCTGTCTAAACTGTGCTGACTTCTGTACAGTTGAGTTTCATACGGATAGTACAAATAATTGAGAGAAGACTCAGCTGAGCTGTTAATTCATCAACAGGGAAAAAAAATGGCATTTGCACAAGGAAAATATGTTGAAAGCATACATACAAAAGTTTTTGTATGCTCTAACACAGAGTCATGTATTCGTTTGTACCTGAATACAACATAGAGACCGAAGAAATTATTTTTTCCCCTCAGTCTTACAGCTTATTTCTTTCAGGTTCCTGTATACTGAACAAAATGTTTCAGGAGCATAGTGGATCCTCGCAAGCTATTAAAGACTTAGAATTATTTATACTTCCTCTAATAGCAGCACTCTCCAATACACCAGCCACATCCAAACCCAAAGTAAAATCTTAGCTGCTACCCTGCTCTAGGGTTCTTCACAGTGGGAATGAGTGCTTGGGAATGGAGAGACACCAGGATCTAACCCCTGTGGGCCTCTTGGTCTCTTTGTAGCATTGTAGGGTGGCACTATGACCCCACAATATCACCATGATGCTGAGACTACAGAGAGCCTTCCCCATGACAGCTCTTGGGTTTTATTCAGCTATCGTATATCTCCAGAGATTAAGGAATCCAGGGAGTTGGCTTACAGGCCACAACATACAGGTTTACCAGCTACAACTCAAGCACAACTGGAAAGACAGAATAGAAGTGTCTGTAAGGAGAGTCCCTCGGCAAGCATTTCAATAAAGTGATGAAAAAAGTCCATTTGTACTGGCATGCATAAATAGCCAGTTGAAAAACAGGAAAAATAAGAGCAAGGATGAAGTGTGATGTTTCATGATAGCTGAGTGTTACCAGGGTGGTTCCACAAGATCTGCACTGGGATTTGTGCATTTCAAAATTGTCATAGGTAATCTGTTCACAAAGGTTAAAAATGAGGCAATAAAGTCTGCAGAAGGCAAATAATTATTTGGGACAGTGAAATGTGCAATTGACTGCAAACAGCTACAGAAGGATCTCACAATACTGAGTGAGAAGGCAATAAAATCACAAGTTAAATTCAATGGGAATCACAAATGAAATGTCAATAAATGCAAGTAAGGTGCATGAAGGAGAAAAAACAACTTTCTATATGACTATATACACAGGGATGAACTCTAAATTGGCTATTAGCTAGGGAAATTAGCTATTACCAATCTAGCAAGAGATCTGGAAGTCATTACGGATAGTGCTCTGAAAATCAGCTCCATGGCAGTGAAGTGGCAAATAGTGCATTGGGAATTATTAGGGAAGAAACTGAAAATAAAACAGACCATCCTTGTAACATTATATAACTGCATGGTGTGTTTGCATCTTGAGTACTACTGGTAATTTTAGTTACCTCTTTGGAATAGACTATGATAATGTTAGGAAATATACTGAGAAGAATCACAGAGAAATGAAGGGGAGTAAACAGGTAAACATTTCTACATTGAAAAAGAGGTGATGACGTGGGTATATGACAAAGCAAACAGTAGGAATTGGCTTTTCTAACAGGAGCAGAAAAGGGGAGTAATAAATATCTCCCTGGGCATATACAAAAACTCTAAGAATATGCCATATAACTTTTTTCTCTCTCCACCTATCTTGTCCACAGTAATTTCTTTCCATTGTAGTAGCTGCTTAAGACATAACATTTGCCTTGTAGCACTGTGGAAGTGAGAAGTGAGCAGAATCAAAGGATCCAGCTCAGGCTGGGGGTGCACAGAGCTGAACACCTACCTCCCACCAGAGCCCAGGCTAAGCAGGGCAGCTCCTCTGTCAAGCTGCCAAGAGCCAGGATGCTAAGGGTAGTGTAGGATTGAAGATATTCTTCTCTTTTCAGTGCAAAAATCAAGTAGGAAGGGGCAACCGTGGTCTCAAGAGGAGTTCAGATGTTTTTGAAAAGGCTCTTTAGAAGTTCTGGGAGAAAGTTAGGCAATAAGGAGTTATTTCTAGAAGCTACGATGAGCCAGGAATGGCTTTGTTGGGCATTGGCATGCAAGGACTTTGTGAGGGGACAGAAAGTTTACACTTCAAAGGAGTGAGTGAGCTGATTGATGGGCTTTATTTGGGAAAGGTCAAAGAATGAAGTTAGATAGGCATCTATAATAGGAAAGTTAAGGGAAATGAAGAAAAGGTGAATAAACAGTCAAAGCTGTATTCTCAGACAGTTTAATTCTGCTGTAGAAAATCATGGATGGTACAGAGAAGGGGAACAAGAAATATTTTTTAAAAAACACCCTGAGTAATGATTAGATGGCAGATTTAAAGCAAACTTACAGAAACACATATTAATGCACAAGACAAGTGGAAATCACTATGAAATGTTGTGGAGGCCAGTGGGGTTCAAATAGGAGCAAAAAAAGCAGCCAATGACTGACGGGGAAAAGATTATGTTGTCAGTTCACCCTTTCAATTACTACCACCTGCACCTTCCTCTGCTTTCAAAGCTGAAGTCACTAAGGACCACCTTGGAGCCTAGCATGTCCATCACTGTGCATTAGCTTCCCCATCTGGAAAAGCGCTGAGATTGAGTGGGTATAATTTGTACCATCACAATGCAGGGAAAAAAAAGCAACATCTCTATACTATAAATTAGCCCTTTCCGGTTTCTTCTACACAAAGATGTAGGAACACCTAATGTAGCTCTTAAAGTATGGGTAATGGAAAAAGTACTGCTTTTCAAGGAACCTCTGCATTTCAACCTATGAACTGGATTTCTCACAGTAAACAGTGTGCTAATTTTGATACTGACACCGAGGACAGCAAACTAGGCTGTTACATGACCCTTTAAATATATACCAATATAAGTTCATCTGAGAGACAGTAAGAATCAAAATCACTTCCTTGGCAATATATCCCAAGTTCTGGGAAAAAATTGCCTTAACATAGTGAATAATGACATGATTGTACTCATTTTGTAGCAGCTGAAATCACTGTTGTGCCTTAACTAGCCCATTCAGATAAGGAGAGGTAGATAAAGTTCTTTTTTCTTTGTGGGGCAGAACTCATGTGTTTACAAGGGAAGTCTTCTTGAAAGAGCATGTGGTATATTTGCCACTGCAATTTCCAGAGGAGACAAGTTTGATTTATTTCCACAATGTAGCCATTACTTGTTTCCCATTGAAATTCTTTTAAAAATAGACTAGTAGGCAACTACCATGTAAGAGATGAATAGAATATATTGTTAATGTCAAGATATATTCTTGCTATATCATTATAACTTTCATGTTAATCCACAGTTAGTGTGCTCATGTATTCATCATTTCTTGGAGAGAATTTGCTTCAGTTGCACAAAGTCTTTCCTTTTCTCTCTCTGTCTCTCCCTCCCTTTTTTGATACTAGTGTAGTTATAAAGTGGGAAGCATGTAATAATAAAAGAGCCTCAGATCAAGGTTCTGCTCTAAAGACCACTTGCAGCAAATACTCTAGGAGAGCAAGCTGCCAGTGACAGACTAGAAGTTGGTGACGGGCCTTATTACTCCAAACATGACCCAAGAGAGGAAAAGACAAAGCATAAATTTTCTGCTGTTGGAGGGGGCAGTTCAGCAAAAAAACCAGTGAATGGGAAGCTGCTCTGCTTGTCCTCTGCCAGGCAGCAGTAGGAAAGCTGCTGGAAATGCCAACACTTTTTTGGTTTTTCCCTTCCAGGCAGATTCTCCACAAAAAAAACAAGGTTTGCACCTGCTTTAACATAGGTTGCTAGAAATGTGAATGATGAAAATTAGTTCTCTTGTGTCAGATAATTCGGCGACCGAGGAGAAAAATCTACAGTTTTCAACTCCAGTACCTTTTCGTGAATTGGTGAAAAAGCACATAATCATTGGCTCCACCAGTAATCTGAATCTTGTTTAAGCAAATGTTTCTCTCACCTGCAAAAAAAAAAAAGCCACAGCTAAATTTAGTGAATACATACTATTTATGAACCTCTTCCTTCCCATAAAAAAACAGAGGGATCATGTAAAGTTACTGCAGTTTTGCTCCTATAAGCAATGTGACCTATTAAAGATGTTAGGATAGTCAGGAAAGGGTACCTGGCTCTCGAACGAGTTCAGGAGATAGGATTTAATTGCTCTTCATACTAGATTTCCTGGATGTTTCCTTGATATAACTACTTGTCTGTTCTTCCCACATAAAGGTTAAATTCTCCTACCTTCTGTGATGTTTTTAAGAACAAATATATTAAACACGTTTAGATGCTATGGCACAGATAAGGAATTTATAAAAGTGTGTAAGAAGGACGGTCTATTCTCCACTGCACCATACACAGCTCTTGACTCCTACAAGCACTTCCACCTCAGAGCAGTGATTTGTATTTGGCAGATGGGAGCAGAGCCATCAGGCCAAACACCCTCTGGAACAAGGTCTACAGTACATTGCAAAGAATTAATCAATGCAATGCTCTTCTGTCCGTCTTAGACTTGACATGTAATCTTAACAACAGTTTAGTGCTGATGGATTTATCTCAAAGATGACTATGCAATGCATTAGATACTGCACTGGCATAAACCACTATTGCCTTAGTGAAAGTACAGTAAATTATAACCGCTCAAGATCTGTTCTAGAGTTTAATTGAATGAATGCATATTTATTGTTTAAACAGTAATCACACAGGTACTGTCTCTGGGTGTATAAACTTACAGTAAAGTGAAATATTTCTCCTGAAGCACAAACTCTGGATGGCTTGAAGTCTTTAAAATAACATACATATATTTCCCTAGTTTTGGTACAGGTACATTAAGATTATTCACATATTTTAGCCAGAATGTTAACAGAAAGAAAGAAGGAAAACAGAGAACAAACAGTTATATGATTTGGTTTACTAAACTGTTTTTTCTGAAGTTGATATTCTGGTTTAGATCAGTGACTCGTGCAGTGCAATTGGTCCAAAGCAGGAACTAGGCTTAAGCATAAGCATACGTGTTTATGTACTTTCTCTGATTAATTCATGTTTTCTATTTCTTGGCTGAACAATGACAAAATACCCAAAACAGTTCATATCAATTTCTAACAATTTCTATTGCTAAAATGCTTTTGGGTGAGGGTAACCAAATGAAGAATCTTCCTCTAGAAACCAATCCATTCCTCAATGTCTGTGACAACCAGGTCTCTTTGGGCAGGGTTTTGTTGTTCTGAATGGAGAGAAGAGACACTGCAAGCCAACTCCAATGACTGTATTGCTCAGTTTCATTGGAAAACTCCTCCTGGAAGAACTAGTCTTCCTGACTTTTGTTGCCATGGCATGACAGTTTTCTCCAGCTGTGTGAGATGTTTATTCCTGTACTGTGTGCCTCAGAGTTCAGAAGCAAATGCATAGATCAAACCTGTGGCTGGTTCCACTTCTCTCTCACAACCTCTGACAAGGCAACAGAGATGAAAGGGCTAAGTTAGATGGCACAATGGTCTGGATCACCTGCTCTCTGCCAAGATCAACCGTCCATGCAAGTGGACAAGAGGAAAGCAAGAAGAACTCTGTCATGGACCACAGCTTTGTCTTGGAGGGATAATGCTTGCTAAGTTATTTACACATCATTTTTCTCTTCTCTTGGCCCAAAGAAATGAAACCACCATTTTTTCTTGTAAAGGAAAGGTTCCTCCAGAGCTAAAAAGAGCATCATCGATAGTGTCAGCAAGTCAATACTCTGAAAGGAGTGTATTTCCTCTCAAGAGTGAAACTGGGATCCTTACCCATCCAAAGAAGTGGGTCCCATAGAAGTGTAGACCCACAGAAGTGGGTCCCATATGATTCTAGAGAGGCTGAACACATGAGCAGAATTTACAGTTGTAGGTCTTTCTACTGTACCGTGTCTTCCAAAAAGCTGCAACAAGTGAATATGTCTTGTTCCCCATATGAAACACTGAACATTACAGTTGCTCTGTTGGAGAATCAGGAAATCTTTTACATCAGAGGTCTGGGCTTCTGTAGTGTATGTGCTGGTGATGGTTGCTTCAGAATTATGAGCTATGCTCCACAAAACAGGTATGAAGGGGCTCCTTTCTACAGCCAGCTCTAGCTTCCCACCGCTGCAATATTTTATTCAGTACTTATGGCACCCTAACACGCTGTCAGCACACCCATTGTGCCAGGGACATCCCCACAAGATGTTATGAGCTGCTAAAACCATTGTGTAACCAATTCCTGTAAACAGTAATCTCAAGATTTTGTTTACCTAGCTAACTTAATGGCTCACAGGAACCTAGAAATTCCCCGTGAACATCTGAAGTCATGGACGAATGCATTACCTGAATCCCAAATAAACTCAAGATTTACAGGGGACTGTGCCCTATTACATATTTTGTTGACTATTAAAAATCAGTTGTAAATAGAAGGAACAGAGGGCAAACAGACTCAGCTCTCTCAATTTATTAAACACAAAAGTTCACTACTAACGAGCAAAGCAGTTATCATAATCTCATGTCTTCCCTTCAATAAAAGTGTCACACCAGCTGAGAAAAGGACAAGTTCACTTGACAAAAGGATTAACTACCAAAATATATACACCATCTATTGACTACAAAAGTCCTGACCTGTTCCATGATTTCCATCTCCTATTTTATAAGCAGAAGGGGGGAAAAACACAGTAACGCCATGACAGCAAATAGAAGAGGAATCTTCTTTGATTTTCCTTAAAATAACAAGTAAATATATAAACTGGGAAAATACATACCAAGAATGGTTATTCATGCCATGGAACAAGAAAGCTTTTTGTCAGTGACATGGGAAATATGAAAAGGAGTTAACTAGGCTACAGGTCACAGAGAGTTCAGCTGACATAAATAGCAGAATTGCAGAAGTTTGCCTCAGAGTTTAGAGCAGCAATAGTAAACTTTAATAACTGTAAAGTGTTTAATACAAACACTGCCTTAATTAGATCTACAGTTACAGGCCTGGGCTATTGATCTCACAGCATTATACTGATGCATTTTAGCTGCAGGGGATAGGAACACCTTATTCCAGGGAACAGCCAGCATGCTGCCATGTTGATTTAGTCTCTTCCTAACTGCTCTGCTTTCAATATGTGTAGCTCAAAATGCAAAGAGTACATATTCCCCATCTAGTCCTTCTCTAAACTATCATAACATGGCTGAGAGAGTTTGCAGTGTCAGCAACCATACACAGCTATACACCATTTGATGATAATTTTTGGACTGTGTCCCTCTCGTTCTGTTTTTCAAATATTTTTTGCCGACTTCACTTCTAGCAAGAACAATGTCATCATACAGATTAACTAGGAGCTTGAAAGGAAAGAGCTTCTGTTGTACCAATAGGCACAGAGAAGTAAAAGCACTAAGATAATTTCTGTGTCTCACAGCTTCACTAGCTCCCTCAGCTTTGAGCTAATGTGAAATGAGGCCTGACTATTCCCAAACTGTATTTCCCCAGTTTCTTTCAAGCTGTTTTAAAGGACTTTAAATAACTTCACAACCACCCACCCTGCTCTTCCATGTTACTTCAGGGTACTGCACGCATGGTGTTGATGCAAAAGAGTTGCAAAAGGAGTATTTAAGGCAAAGATGCTCAAATAACCAGGCTTTCTGCAGCACCTGGGGCTCTGAGATCAGAGGCGTTATCCTCCCCAGGCACCCTGCCCTGTGGTTCGGCCGCCTCTCCCACCATTGTGTGAGCTGCCCCTGGAATGCACAGGCGAATTCCTTGGACATGTCATCTCTTGAGTCCCCTTTCATCCAGTTGAGGGTGGAGACAGATGTTAAATCAGTGTTAGCACCCACCACACCGCACCGCAGATGCTGGTGGGGAAAAGTTAGAAGAAAAGGACAATGTCCCTCTTGTCCATGCTATAATTTCTTTTAAGAAAGAACCCGTGTTGCTTCGTCATGTTCAGTCAAGTTCTTTGTCACAAACTCCTTGCAGTCCGCTGCCTGTTCTGGATGCCTCCGGAGATTAGGCTGAACCTTTCTTGACACGGTGACTTGGATTAGGTTATTTGCTAGCCACACACTGGAACAAAAACCAACCAAACAAGCAAACAAACAACACACAATTCTGAGTATGGTTGAGAGGGATTTTACTCCCTCTACTAGGAGAGACAGGTCCTCCTCCCACTATCCCCAAACCCTAAGAAACAGGACATTTCCTGAGCATCATGCACAGACATTATTTTAACCTTTAAAGTGTTTTTTTTTTCTCTGCATTGTGTAGCTTAAAATAAAAGCAATCATGCTGAAATCTTGACTATAATGATGATAGAGTTTCCAAGTTTGGCTTATTACTTGTTTCTCATATTTACTCCTGCTTATAACATTTTGTTTATAGTTAAAACACCATTTAAAACATCTTTACAATTATGGTTCCACCTTATAAGCAGTTCATTATAACAGCAGCTTTTAGTGCAGTAAGATCCATGATGAGGTAAACAAAAATCCCTACATGAACTGCAATATGTGCACTGCTGAAGCCACATATGAAGAGCACATAGAACAGATTTAGGATAAGAGCCAAATCCAAAAGAATGTGCACAGTTTTCAGTCATCATCAAATGTATCATGGCAGCACAACACATCCACACCTGTATGCTCTGAGCATACAGTAGTATTTTGTGGAAGCCTCTTTTCTATTTGTTCAGCACCTCCTACAGCCTCCCTTCTTGGACACACTGAAAGTCTCACCCCTAGGCTTACCAAAGCTCTTACACTCCTTAATGTGTCCCTCAGTCATCCAGGTACAAGTGGGAATGGCAAAATCTCCTTGCTTCTATCTAAACACTCTGTGGTCAGTTAATGCAGGATCTACAGAAATCACAAGTGCCAGGTACGAACATGCCACAAGCTGCATTGGTTGAACCCTTTGCACCAGGCCCTTGGGTAGGTGTAAAGGGTGGCTCTACATCCTTCCTCCCCCACAGCTTCTCCCAAGGCAAACTCTGGCCTGGCACAGGGAAGCACAAAATCTTTCGTTCAGAGACAGACTCTGAGACACACACTTACAAGAAATTAGGAACCTGTACGTACACCTGAACCCAAATTCCCGGGGTGTAGTCTGAACCAAGAAAAAAAAAATGGGTTGAACTAAAACCTACTCTAATATGTCCCAAAAGTTAGAGTTCAAATTCTGAGTAGCTCAAATGTTATTGCTAAGCTACTCCTGCAGGTTGAGGTGACACGGATCCAACTTGCCTGAGTTACCGAGTGATGTGTCTGACACTTGACGTTTTGCCCTGGCCTGCTCTCTGTCCTGTAAAGACAATTCTCAGTTACCTTCCCTTTCTCTCCTCCTCATATTTTTTAATTTATCTCTAGCATGTTTTATACATTTTAAATCTTTATACAATAAAATTAAAAATAAAAAAATATTTCTAGGCTGACAGTCTCCCATTGAATCTGTCATCTCCTATTACTCTCTGTGACATGACAGACCTTCATATGGATGTGATCTATTATGACATGACACATGACACCAGTTACCCAATATTGTACCTCATTAGAGCAAACTGTAAAGGCATAAACCAGGGGTAAGCCCGTCCTATTAATCTCTTGTTTCTTTTCCTACCATCATTAGGTGTTCATATGGTTGTTTCAGATTTTCCCCCTTGGACAGTCTCATAATTGTTTTGGAGGGCAGATAAGAAACAAAAAGGGGAAAAAAAAAAACACCCTGAAAGGTTAAAACACATCATACTCTTTTCTCTGTAAACATAGAAATAAAATCTCTTTACCTAGTCCTGGTTAATCCCTTCTTAATATCTAGAAGAAAAATAAGAATTTGTATATCCCTGACAGCACATCCCAGATTTAATTATTTCCTGACCACAGAATGGGTTGATCAGACCCATTTCTGTCTGTTAACCAGATAGAAAAAAAATCATCGTGAAAGGTACTGGGTTCACTTTCAGCCACAGTTTGGCAGAAAAAATTGACCATTCCCAGATCACATTAACTTGTTTTCTGTCAAAATCTGCTGGAGAGAAAAAATGCAAATGCTGATGCAGGAAAGAAAGATTATTGCTGCTGTTCCTTCGAGTTTCTTCCATATGCTTGATAAATGATATCTCTGATTTTTTTCTTTCTAATTTCACCTAACAAATATCATCAGAATAAACTTGCATCATTTTTGTTCAAAATTGTGTGTGGAAAGAAATTGAGGCCAGTTTCTCATCTGTTTCTGTGGAGCTCATATGTTCCAAAGACAGGAAGACGAAGGTGGATATTTATTAGCCACAGTAGATTAGCCTCAGTCTGAATTTCAGTTATCACAGCTGACACTGACTGTCTCTTTGTGTTCCGTATGGGCACTCTCTGGGCTGTACTAACATCCCAGACTTGGCTAACAAATTCCTGCTCAGTGTGTGGTGGCTACAGCTTGTGCAACACTGAAGCTGTCCCTCTATGCTTTTATAAAATTTTAGTAGCAGAGAGGATGAATGAGAAATGGATGTTTATAAAAGTGTAGGAAGCAGTGAGAGGCAAATCAATCTATACCAACAGCAGATTAGACACCTGGAGACAAGCTGCTAGCTCCTGCACTTAAATCAAAGTCAGGGGATACAGCTGCAAACTTTTGTGTGTTATATATTTCCCACTGGATAGAAGGGTGTATGCATAGAGCTCAGGTGACTGAAGATATTTCAGGAGGATGTCATTTGGGTTCTTTGACAACATTTGGTGCCATGAAGAGATCTTGTGTGTTAATAAAAGGAAAACTTTCACCTGGAGTTCACTGAATTGAACGAGTTATGACTGACAGTCACGAACCACCTGATGAAGGCAGATGTTTGCATGCCCAAAACACACATTTGGCTCAATTGGCATGTTTCATGTCCTTCTCATTGGACAAACCAAAGATTGAGTGATAACGGTAAAAGTGATACTAAACTAGCTCGTTCAGGCTGAAATGATCCTCTGCTGACTATGCAGATGTAGGATGATGCTGTCTTGGTGCCACACCTGAAGGTGAATAACTGTTCTTGCCCTTTTACACTGACATTTCATAACCTTTGCTTTTAAAACAGGAATAGAGTATTTTTAGGATTGACTTTGCATTTTGGATCTTATGGTCCTGCTACTAAGCTTGCTATTTCTAGACAAATACACTCTGCAAAGCAGAAAGCTAATTTTCTGTTTGTTAGTGAATGTCAGTAAAAGAAATCTGACGCACCCACCTTGACTAATTGGTGCAACCAATTATGGGATGCCTTAACATGAAGGAGATTAGCAATATCCTTAAAATCCTCAATCAAAATTATTTCTGAACATTTGTTTGCATATTTCTGACTTATGCTGGAGGGAATATAACAAAGTCCTGTAGAAAAGCTACTAACCTTTTTCAATCTGCTGAGCTTTTTCTCTTTTTTGGGTGTGTTTGCCACAGAGCTTCTGACAACTTTGGCAGTTCATTATAAAGGAATGAACTTCCTCTAACTCTGTGGGGCTTTTTCATCTCTAAGTGCCCTAAATAAGTAGTGAATGAACTACACCTAAGTCTTTTTTTTTTTTTCACCACAGAATGCATATTCTCTATCTATAATGCTTTTATTTTGACACTGCAGCTGTTAAGAGCTGTCTAACAGAGCAAACACTTCCCTATTGAGGTGCCAGTAAATTCTAGGTTATAGAAGACCTCATTCTGCAAGAAAGATGTGTTCAAGGGCAGCCACCAGCTGCCAGACAATTCATCTGTAGGATCCATTTCCAACATCCCAGCTTTCCTTCATGCAGGCAATCCATTTTGACCAAGGGAATGATCCTGGATAGCTTTACTAACTGGATTTACTGATCCAGTAATGATCCTGGATTTACTTTATCTAACCAAGCCGTAATCTCTTGGGACACATACCTTAATACATTTCTGGATCTGTGTCTTTGGTCTGTTTGAAAAGGTAGGTAGGTTTGCTTTTTTAAGTATATAAAGGCACTGTGTACTTTCTTAAAGTGCTGCTACCTAACCTTACTGGGGACTTAAGTGTCCAGAAGACAAAATTCACCAAGAGGGTTTACACTTAGAATTACTCTTTATTATTCTCAGGTGGCCCATTAGACCTCCAGTCCCTAGGCAGGTGTGCAGGTTCCCTGCTAAAGGAACAGTTCCTGGTAAGCAGGATAAGCTCAGCTAACTGAGTAGCAAACTCCAAGGAGACAAAAGCAGGACTTAAAGGATCAGAGACAGACATGACTTATTCCAGGTAAGAAAAAAACACATCTTTTCATCAGAATTTAATGACCCTGAAGCCCTTTTGAAAGCAGGCTAGGTCAGAAGAGGTTCTAGGGTGAAAACACTGACAATTCCAAAGGATTAGGCATGTAGGATGCCTAAGTAGATGCCTTAGTAGGATGCCTACTGTGTTAGACAGTAGGTTAGGATCTGAGCACCTGGACACATAGGGATCAGCAGGCTACTTTAGAGGAGTCAGGAAAAGATGACCAAAAAGACAACATTTTTTTCAAGAGGTTTCCATTCACTTTAGAGCCAATGAAAATTTTGTAGGATTCTGTAAGTCAAAAAATGGATGGAAATACTCAGCTAAAGTAATGAATTTCTTTTTAAAACTGTGAAGACTAGAAGTAGGTATCTTAAGCAGCTAAATCCACACCGAATTCCAAGACAGAGCTCAGGTTTTATGATTAAAAAAAAAAAAAAAGGAACTTCCAGAAAAAAAATCAATTTCTAGCAAGTCCAGTCCTTGCCTACTTTCTCTGCATTTTGCTTCCACCTACCATAGACTGTTGTAGAGTGGTAAAGCTGCTGCTATGTTTGTTTCTGCTGATTTGCACCCTAAATTACCACCTACATTGGTGGTAATTGAACAACATTGAAGTTGTTGAACCTAGGTCTAGGATGATAAATCCATTTGCTAGAAGGCCACATAGGGATTAGTTGTTGCAGTGATGCCTGAAGCACAATGGTCTTGATCAGACAAGTATTATAAGAAGAGACTAATCCATGGCATACTGAAGTCATAAGAAATATTTCCACTAACATAAACAGATTGAATTAGGAGTTGCAGCAGATATTGTTCTTTAAGTATAGTTCCTTTATTAATTATAATTATACACACCTCTTTAAAACCAAAAATAAAAAAAGGCTCCCAGGCTTGTTACTTGGGAGAGGAGACCAACTCCCGCCTGGCCACACCCTTCTTTCAGGTTGATGTTGAGAGTGATAACGCCCCATGTGCAGTCTTCTGGTGGGAGGCCCCAGAAATGTGTCTGGGGGTGCTTCAGTTATCATTGGTGCTCAAACTTGGGGTCATCTTTGCTTGACCACCGACACATGTATGAGCAGTTCCTTCCTTTCCCACATTGTGTCACAGTGGGAATTTTTGTCTGGATGCATTAACCAGGATTTGCTAACCAGATCTCACCTCTGCCAGGCCTGGAATTAGCACCTTCCTATTGCAAATTCCACCCTTCTGTACTTAACTCAAGTCCCCACTGTGGGGGCTTATTTTACGGCAACTTCCTTCTGTGGCTTGGCAGTGTTTGAGACAGGCAACTGTGCTCTGTAAGTCCTTACAGCTGTGTAGAAGAAGGGATGTTCTGGTGCCATCTGGTCATTCTGTGGGGCTGGAGAACACAAAGGATAACTGGGTTTCTGTCCAAAGGGCAATTTTAAATTGTTCCCACCTGGACCCTCCACAAAGCCTTTTCCTTACACCTCTCTAGATTACAACCTTTTGTCTCCATCTGCTTGATGGTGGGAGAGAGGAAGCTGAGACACTGCTGCACAGGTACAAGGGGAGCAGGTCTGTAAGATCTACCTCCTGCAAGCTAAAACCACTCATTTTACTTTAAAATCTCCTTTGTAGGAAAGATGATTTTTTTTCTCTTTGTTCTCAGTCAGGGCTGGGCTGTGACACAGCTGCAAGGCAGCTCTGGCACCAGCTAAGCTCAAGAGCCCTGAAAGCAGCTCCCGAGGGAGGGAGTCCTAGGAAGACAGGTGCAATCCTAGAGGTAGAAGGAGTGTGCCCCACGTCCTAAGTTACCCTCGATTTTCAAGTGGCCTTTCCACTGCAAAGGGCTGCTGCAAGGTCTTCACTCCTGTTTTAGTCCTTACCTGAGCATCTACAACACATGGACAAGCCTGCACAGGGTCAGACGGTCAGGGTTACTAGAGGAATGAAAAATTCATTGTTTATTGAGGTGATCTCCCTGCCAGCTTTATTTATCTACAAGGGTATCAAGGATGCTGAAAACAGCCCAGAGGGAGAAAATGAAACTGAGTTTTAAAGGCATGTGACAATGTCTGTATAATCCCAACAGATTAGCCACTACTTCTACATACCATAGTGATTTCTGTTCCTGTGATTCCCTGTATGTCAGCCAGATACCATACGTGGGCAAGGGAAGACTTCCGAAGAATTAGGGAGTGGCACGAAAGACAAGCACAAGCACAAGACTGATGTATCAGGTTATATGTGAGGATGTACAGCACAAAACTACTTTGACATAAGGGCCTGATACCACCTCCCAGGGCCAATTGCCTGGAGTTATCCGTTCTTGTGTGTGTAGGCATGTTGCTAGAAAACTGCAGTATTTATGGGCCTGGATTCAGCTGTGCCATGACCTGAGGGTGGGAGGAAGGGAAGCTGCACAGCCAGATGGCTGTCACCACTTCTGTGCCTGCCAGGTGCTGACAGTGAGGATGTTGTCCCATTCACCCCATCCTCTGTAAACCTATGCTGGCAGGTGGTGATCCCACACCAAGGCTTCACTACATCCATGCAAATCCATGCTGCTCGAAGGCTGTCACCACCACCATTACTAGAAAATGCTCACCTTGGTTTTTCCAGGAGAAGACAGGAAGATGAGGAGCAAAGTGGAGTCATTGTGCACCTACCAATGAGCTCCAGCTGGGCCTCCAGGACAGGCAATCAGAGGAGCAGGACTGCAGCTAACCAGAATTGGGCTGAAACCTGAAACACCATTTTGTCTTCCTGTTCTGACTTCAGCTCTGGTCTGGAACAGAAAAGCCTTTGCTACAGGATGCTGCCTACCTCAATGGACCAAAGACCACGTAAGAGTTATCTTGACGATCTTGCCTTGGGTGACACCCACAATGTTTTCTTGAAATTTCTTTGAACATGCAGTTTGTTTCCTCTTGTGAGCAAGACAGTGAAGACTCAATCAAACTGATCTTTTTTCTACTTACAGAAAAAATTGTCTTTTTCTAATTTTCTTTTTCTCTAACTGGCTCTAGTTCTATTGTAGGAAGGTCTCAAATACTACTGAAGCAAGTACGTTGATGTAAAATATATGTCATCCTTGTCTTTTACAGAAAATCTTGGGAACATATTTTATAAAAGCTTGTGTTTACTTTACTTAAACTTTGGACCAAGCAAAGGCAACAAAGTCTTTTTAATACCAGCAAAGAGGCAGCTGCATACAAGGAAGAAAAGGGAAGAAAAAAGGAAGCACTAAACTTATTGCAATGCTGTAGTACATGCAATGTAATTGGTTTCCCGTGACATAATAGGGTTTAGGCATACTTGGCTCAGTAGGCTCCTTCTAAAGTTTTTGGATATGTTAAGAGAGAATTTACTTTGGTTTCAATAGCTGAGCTTTATTAAGATGAAGTTTAAAATTCTTAAAAGCATAAGTAGAAACAATAGAGTTGTCAAAGTACTGGGGAAAGAGTCAAACAGTAATCATGTCCAGAAGCATTTGAACTGAAGGATAAATTAAAAAAACTGGGGAAAACAATAGCACATTGCAATGGCAACATCCAACAGCTGAAGAAAGCAGGGCAGACGTGGTCAAGGCATTGTGCTTAAAGGATATCCATAAGATACACATATACAGTAACAAAGAGTGACATTCTTCATGTTGTATCAGTTTAAAAATCCAGATAGATCTAGATATAGATGTCAGCTACTAGGACAACCAGGCTTCATTGCCCATGGACATCAGCACAGCCAGCACCTGTCTGCTCAGCAGGTTGTGTGCCTCGTGGTGAAGGGATAAACATGATCCGCTCCTCTGAGCCCCCGCCGCCCCCGTGCTCAGGCACCAGCAGCCCGCAGCCCATGGTGCGCCTCCCACCAGCCTGTGCCAGCACATGGAGTGCAGTCAGGGGAGGCAACTTATAATTATTTGATGCAGATTGCAGATGGTCACTTCATTAGCATCGATGCAGAGGCACCCCTCACATGGCATGGCGTTGCCTTTGTCCCACTGCAGAGGGTCGCTATCTTGTTCTGATCTTTTAGTGCCTCTCGCAGGGCTTGATCCGGGGAGGTGCTGAGTAAGGTCTCTTACATTAAAGTAGAAAATATCAAATTAAAACCCCTTTGGGACAGAGGCTTGAAAAGGAAATTAGAGAATAGAATTTCTGCATCATAAAATATTAGGAACAGAGTGCATTAAATTGCTCCTAAATGGTGACAAAGGAGATCTGTTTCACTGTCTGTTTTATAATTGTTTTAACTAAAGGATGTGTCTCTCTTGTGGGGTATTGACTGTTAATTCCAAAAGTACACATATGGCTGGTGTGTTACAGTTAGGCTATTACACTAATTTTTAATGAAATAATAATCGAGTTGTGTGTGTTGTGCTTTCAATATTTATTTACTTGTTAAAACCAGACCTTTTATTGAGAGTGGTTTCATGCATTCTTTCACCAGTCAAGTCAACATTACTGTCTTTTTAAAACAGCTGTAAATCTCTTTGATTGGGACTTGAGGCTGGAATCATTCGTGCTGTGTTAAACTAAACTGTCTTATCTCCTTGAGTGCTATGCAGCCTCTAGCATGTCCAGAGCTGCATCTGTCCATGGCCTAAGGAGGCCAATATTTGAAAGCTATTAATAAAGACATTTGGGGAGGAGAGGGAGACACGCCTTTAACCCTCAGTGCAATGTGTTAGAAGAGATGACAGAGAAGGAGAGGCATGCTTTTTCATTTCCAAGGATAAGGGGGTTTGTCTTTTTCTTTTTTTTTTTAAAGGGAGCAATCACTGCACTACAAATAGCCCATTATTTTCAGAGGAATGCAGCCTGATGAACATCTGCACCACCGGACAGAAGGTTATCCCAGATAAAGGTTTCAACCCAAATATAGAAGGGAAAAAAAAACTGACATGAAGCTGACCCCTGTCAACACCACAGTAGGGAGACCCCCACCCCTGAAGGCTCTTCCTGCTCTTTCTGCTCCACACTGTTGACTGCAGACAGAGGGAAGACCCTTCCATGGAGCACTCTGGAAGTTTCCACAGGGCTGAGTCAAGTAGGAAAAACATAAAGCACCTTTACATGGGACCAAGACTCCCTTTGCATGGGGAATTCCTGTCTTCTGACTCATGCTGAATCTGTTGTTTTGCTGAGGTGCGACAAAGAGAGTTTCAAACTGGTTCCATCATCTCTTGGTTCCATCATATCTTAATTCCATCATATCTTCTTGGCTACATATTAGCCAGAAAGTCAAGTGCTACTGCATTTGCTGCATCTCAATGTGCATAGTGAGGAACAAGTCTTTCATGAAAAACTTTTGAGGAAAGCACTATTAAAAATCTCCAGGCTTCTGGGGACAAATGGCAGTAACTTCCTCAGCTATCCAAAAGTCAGGCATCTAAGTCTTTGTGTGGTCAACACTGACACCCAGAGCACATCCAGAGGAGAGTTATCACATCCATTGTGGGCACCTATCCAGATGGCATCTTAGTTCTTACCTGTGTGACAAGTGAACAAGGCACTGGAGACAGACAACACCCCTCCAACTTTAGCCTCCACAGAGATGGGTTTCATCCAGAGTAGCATCTGGGATTTTGACATGGCAAAGCTACCGACCTTGCTCTCCGAGGTACCTCATAAAACCAGGGTAGACACAGGGAAGGGAAGCTGGAGACCACTCTAGAAAGCATCCTTGCTTCTGTTTTTCCTCTTAGTCAACTCTGCTGGAGACACTACCTTTCTAGCACAGAAGGTGTTGGTGATATGTACCAAATGAGTTGTATGCCCATGTCTGTACGCTTCCTATCCCTACATCTCTGCTTTCAGGAGCCGCCTGTTTCTCTCAACTTACCAAGCCGATCCACATGTTTCTCTTAGAAGTTATGTCCAGAGTTGCCTGCCATGCTGCCTTCCAGGCTGAGCTAGCAATATTTAACATCACACAGCCAGGAAAGACCATGTTTGTGGGTAGGGAAAAGGCAAACACATTATCACATTTCAAGACAAGGTACGACTGCAACTGTCATTGCTTATTACAGTAGAAGAGGGGAAATGTCCCTCTTTCTTTGAAACCAAGATTTAGCCTCAGCTTTCCTTCCTGTTGTGGCCTCCTCTGCAGCAACGAAAACTCAAAAATCTCAATTCCCTCTGCTGCCACAACTGTCTTTTTATCTCCACAACACCCACCAAAGTAAAAAGAAAATCCAAGTACTATCTCTTACAGAAGTCCTCAGGGAGCACAGCACTGGTGAGATACAAAAGCCCAGCCCTTCTCCTGAGAATATCAAGACATCTCTAGAGAGAGGTTCAGGCATGGACTGTAAGTTCTTTCAGAGACAAATCTGACAGTTTTCTCACTGAGAAAACTTTTCTTTACACCTGGTATTTGATGTCTATTTAAATTAGGAATTTCTCTGAGTTCTTGGATCATTTACCTATGTGACAAGGATATAAAACACATGATAAACTGAATTCACACAAACCCCACAGTATCTACTTCAAGATGTCAGATTGTTGCTATGCAAAAATCTCACAGTGATGAGACCTGTTTCTTCAATGCCATGTCTGGAAAGTCCCAGTGAAATCATTGTTCCCTGGATAGCACATAAATGGGTTCACTCAGCAGGACTTCAAATTCTGTCCTCATCCAAAAATCTCAGAAGGGTTACACTGCAGTTCATATTCCTGGCCTCCAAAAACTTTAGCTTTTTCTTCCATAACAGTATCCTTTGTTCTTGGTTTTTTTGGTTTTTTTTGTTTTTTTTTTTTGTTTTTTTNTTTTTTTTTTTTTTTTTGCCACCACACAAATCCCATTACAAAAAGAGGAAAATTTCATGAACTAATGCTGCTGTTATAATAGGTCTAACAATACATTCAAATAAAATGTGTGACAATTAAAACTGTCATTATTTTATACAGAATTCTGATGTTTTTATTCTAACCCAAATATTTCCATTTAAAATGAAAAATTATGAAGATATAAAATTGCAGTCAGAGGCTATGGAGTGTACTCCCACAAAAATATATGCTATTTTCTGACTGTCAGTTTCTTCTACTTCTGAAATTCCCATCACTGCAGTAGCTGAGCAGCCTGAAGTCCAGATCACATTTAGTTTCATTTCAAAAGTGCTAAAGAGATTAAACACCTTGCAGATTGGATGATATTGCATGATCTGCCCTATACATAATCATACAAAAACTGGAGCTCAACTTCCCATTAATTGTGCATTGATTCATTTTAAAGACGCTCTAGACACAGGCTGAGATGTATTAATAATATTTTATTGTATTTTAACTCACTTCTGTTCTTATTAACTTGTTAATTTGTTTTAATGAATTATTTAGTTTTTCTCATAAGATTTATTAATGTGACAGACCATACTTTGACCTGTAGTTTTATATTATATCTCTGGCTGAGAAGAAACACCAAGGAAAAAAAGCAGAAAGAATTTTTGTAGAGTATCTCTGTTCCAGTTGCACTATGTTTTGTAATTTATTATTATAATTTTGTTGCCTTACTCTGCACAAGTAAATTAACCAATGGGTGCCTGAGGACATGTAGCACATGTTCAGGGTTTGTGGCGTATGAGTGGATAAACAAAGATGGTAATATCAGCTAATAGAACATCACATCCCACAGGGGGGGTTAATTTCTTTTCTTTGTACAGTTCCAGTAAGAAATGCTAACCCTTTAAATGAAGAAATGTATTTGTCCCTATGAGGTTTAGGCTAGCAAGACATAGGTTGTCCAGTTGCAACTATTTTCTTTCCAGTCAGCTTGCAGTTGGGTGCAAAGTCATGCTGTTTTGCAGTTCTCCTGCCTTCATCTGGCCTTCAAGATCATTTGCAATGTTATCTCCTCAGCATCAAAAATCACAACATACTTGGGCAGAATTGGCACAGGAAACCTGTGCTGGAAACAACAGCAGCTCAAAGGAGCATAAGAACATTGGTGAAGCAGTGATTATTTCACTACAATTGAAATAGATCCTTCCCTCAAACAGAAAGATTTCAGTGCCTCACATTTGGTAGAACTGAAGAGAAATGTGCAAACATTAAAAGTTTTATCAGCATTACCTTTAGAATGAAAAATCTGCCATTGCCATTACATTCAGATGAGAATATTTTAATCACTGCTATTCTAGTGACATTTGGGCTTTGATCATCTTATATCCTATGTCCTTTAACTGTTTTTTCCTATTACAAAATCAAAATGTCTGTGTGAATCTACTTGGGGCAAAACAGATCCTGAACCCTAGATACACCTTATTTTAAAGTAAGCAAAAACCAGCACATTCCCTTGTGCTTACAAAGTTGTAGTGACTCATCTAGGATCAAAGATTCATCAAAATTAAGCAGAAAAAAAAAATTGTTCAAGTAATTTATTCCCGAATTTATCTGCATTTAAAGATACTGAGAAACAAAACCCCCATTAATTCCTTGGCCCCTTTACATCAACCCACTGTCTGTATTGAGAAGCTGCATTTTACTTCCTGTGTGAATTTCTATGGTTTCGACTTCCAGCCATCAGTTCTAGTTTAGAGCCCTTCAGTAGACAGTAATTTTTTTCCCTCTAGTGCTCATACACCACTGTATAACTATTACTGTGCTCACATTTCTGTTCTTCCCACCTTCCCTTCACCATGTGAACACAAGGTCTGTGGGTAGCACACTAGTATTGGTCTCATCAAGGCTTTCACAAAAGATCATTCCTTCCCTTTGTAGACCTACAGAGTAGCACAGGCTGTTCATTTTCAGCTCCTTTTCTGAGCACTCTCTGCCTCCTCTAGAACAGTCAATGGACCACCTTCCGTGTCCCTCAGTTTGTATTTTTAGCATGGAAATGTTTTGGCTTTTTTTTTTTTTTAATGTTTCTGTTCTTCCAAGGTATTTAATAACTACTTGATTGTCCCCACTTCTGTTTATCACTTAGAGTTGTCTGTGAATTTTGCCAGCAGTGATGTTGCAATTCCAGAGCCTTGAAGAAAATATTAAAGAGAATCATCTTTAATGCCCTCTAGTTTTCTTCCCTCTGTTGTTCAAAACCCACTGAATTTCTGTGTTTATACACTCCCCTTTTGTGATGTCTGCGGTACAGCTTTTTTGGAGTGATGTGATCTGCAATTTTTAATTTCAAGTTGTGCTTCTCCTTCATCTTCTCCTAGATCATAGCTTTCAGGCTGCTTGTGATCCAGGAACCTTTTCTGTCCTTTGGCAAAAATAGCACATCTACAGCAGGACCAGAAGTTGTTCCTTCTGCTAACACACCAATTACTTTCACCTAGGTGGGAAAAATCAGCCTAATTTCCTTCTCAAAACTTCTGCTTTCCCATGCAGTGTCAGCGACAAAGTCTTACACATCTGTATCACCAAGAGGTGGTATCATACCTTGGGTTTGATGGTGGTTGGAGGTATCATACCTTGGGTTTGATGAAGGGTTCAACCCATGGGTTCTTCACAGGAAGCCACAAAGCTGGAGGCAGACAAGATGCAGCAAGGTAACACCTGTGTGTGGCTTTTTGTTGAAGCAAGACCACATATGCCCACTGGAGGCCAAGCAGACATATCCCCAGGGCTCAATCTGCAGAGCTGTCTCGTGTGGCCTCCCCCTGCCCTTCAGCATATACTGAGACACTCAAGGAGAAATCCAGAATTTATGGACTTAAGCAAATGGTGGCGGGGGTGGGGGTTGTGCGGGATAAGTAGAAATGTGCCTGGCAGACCTTTAACTGCAGCAAAGGTCTATATGGAAGCATTTTTCTGAGGAATGTCCTGACTCCAGCTCCCCGAGGAGCTGCAGCATTCCAGTCAGCAGAAGCAGTTCCTGCGATGAGTGGGAGATAGAGTTGCATCCCAGGCACTCTATCACCAGGCCTTTACCTACAGTGCCTGCACATCACAGCCCTGTGCAGTGGCCAACTCTTTGGCTGAGGTAGCTGGAACGCTACTTCCTCCTTCCTCTACCGCTTTCCCTCTACCCTTATTAAAGTCAAGGAGGAATTCTTCATGCTAATTTTTAAGCAGGCTGAAAGAAAAAACTTCAGTTGGACGGCACTTGCTTACTCTCAGCCAAATTTCAGACAGAAGTTTATGTGTTCAAAGAAATATAGATAGCAATCTTGACTTTTTTGTTTGTTGTTTGGATTGCAAAAGTATCAGGAAGCAAAGGTGCCCTGGAACTAATTTCTATTGTGTTCTCCAGACAGCTTGTTCAGTAGCATAAATCCTATTAATAGATGAACTCAGATGTTGCCTTTTGAGCAGTGGTGCAATTTTGAGGAGCATGAGCAATGTTTGTCCCTGTCTCTATAATTTCTCTACTGAATAAACAATCCCCTTTCCTCCCCTTCCCCCAAGTGCGACTGCTTCATCAGCACTTCCCTGGCTGTGCGTGAATCACGGGCATGTGAAACAATAAACCCTCTGTTTTCCACAGCTGTGCAAGTACAACTTTTTGTACCATTCTGACACCAAAAGCTCTCACCCCTCTCCCCATTCTCCTTGTGTGCATGCAAAAGATCCTCAGAGAAAAACCCGGCTTGTTCAGCTACAGTGAGACTCACTTCATTAGACCTCTAATCAATGAGAAGGAAGTCACTGGATTATGTGCCATAGCTGCCATCCTGGAGTGTTGCCAAGCCCAGCTTCCAGAAGAGGGGCAGGTAGCTGAGGCTGGAAATACTGTATGGTGTTACTAATGTCAGGTGCTGAGCACACAAAATGGGACTTGTCATCTGCTGAGAAAAAGTCTCTTGCAGCCTCATTAACTGCAGCCAATGCAGTGGAAATTCCTGTGTGTGCCTCTCTTGAAAAGACACTGATCAAGAGATTAAAAAACAATCTCTGATCTTATTTTCTTTCTCCTTCCCTCCTTTTATCCTTTTCAAGTTCATGGATCTCAGACTTGCTGATGGTAAAGGATCCACTCAGAATGAAGATGCTATGAAAGAGGAGAGCTGCAACCAGGAAGAACAACACTTCAGTTTTTACAAGAGATTTTAATACAATCATATGAAAAATTCAATCATAAAACCATCTTTCATTTTGTTTTGTTCACCTACCTAGAACAGACATTTATCAAAATCTTTTTTGCATAATTTCCCAAAGTATGACAAAACCAGGACTCACCTCTGGGAAGAACGGCCAGAAAGGAAAGGAAAAGTTAATGATAAACCTTCCCAAGCAGGCCTCCACTCAGATGAAAGATTTTTAAGTCCTACTATGAAAGACACATGCACTCTGTCACCTTCTAAATCTCCAGCTCATTCTCCTTGAAAAGCCATGGGGCTGAGCCAGCCCTGTTGGGTTGTGAGCTGCACAAGGGTTTAACACCTATGTTGGTGCTCTCCATCTGTCACTCTGTGTAATTGTACTTCCCTACCGCTGTTTGCAGAGTGTGGGACTACCATGCAGAGCAACAGCTCTCTTCTAATTAAAGTACTTGGATTTAATCAAGGTTTCAGCAGCTTGAGGATGACAGGCTGCCCACAGAACAGACAGCATCCTGAACCATCTTAACTAACTGAATACGTAGGTAAAGAGGAGAGAAAGGATGAAGTGCTTTTGTTCCTTTCACTTTGCACTTCTGCATTCCAGATGCCAGGGCTGAAGGCCAGCACTTCCTTTTGCAGGCAGCCAGAACTGCAGGCTGTGTGTGTGCTTTCTTTCATATCAGAGCTGTGGAGCTCTGCTGCTGGACAGACCACACTGGATGACATCATGGGGGAGGACATCCCTTGGATCAACACTCCAGCTGACCTTGCCACTGGGGGAGGCTAGAAGACAGAAGTGGGGGGAGGCTGGAGGAGGAAGATGTGAGCCAGGAGTCCTGGAACCCTGTGGCTGCCGGAGTACCATGTGCCAAGCCCTCTAATGCCCGAAGTGCCAGATTTTTCCCATCTGTATCTATTGTTTGCCATTGTCTAGCTAATTTTCAAGTGACACTTGAAGTTTTCATACTAGGTCATGGATTCTACAAACAGCTGTGCCTGTCAGAGGCTATCATTCCTAATTGGGGGTTACCATGCCCCTACCAGAAAGTGTTGTCACCTCAGTTCTGCCAAGAAAAGGGCACGCAAGCCCTTTCTTATCTGCTTCAAGCCAGACAGTTAGAAAAATTGCCTTCCTCATCTGTGTAGCCTCACCCAGCTCCTTGCCCAGGAGTTCTCACTGAGTCATGCCTTCTGGGATGAGTAATAACTTCCAGCAACACCTTCAACCAGGGCTGTTCAGTGCAAAAAGAACACGTACCTATAGCTTCACTCTGCAGCAGCAGGTACACAACTATCCTTGCACATGTATTCTCTTTCCTAACCACATCTACCAACTGTGCTTCTGATATATACCTATATCCCTGCATCCTGTGGACATCTCAGAAGCTCTGTAGCCACAACAAAAATGGAGATGTCTAGATTTGGCATCCACTTCTGCAGGGTTAATTTTATGGCTCTGGATAAAGAGATGCCAAGCCCTTAATGTGGGCAGTCATAACAGCCATGCAACCATTTGCTCTCCCAGTTATCAAGTTTTGGATTCAGTCTTTGCCATTTTTGCCAGCTAAGCAAAATCAATCACCTGTGTTAGAATCCCCCTCTGAAACGACAGAGTCATCACGGGCACAGACACGGTTCCCTACTGGAAGTTGCTTGCCTGCAAGCCATGCTTGTGTTACTGCAGGATCATGCCTGAACTTGCAGTACCAGCATATCAGGTACCACACTTCTCTGTTGATGCTGAAGCAACTTCTTAACCAATTTCTTTCTATGGACTCCTTCAAAGTTCATATCTTAAAGGCACAAAAATTATCTAGAATTGCTTTGGGCAGGGTCATGCCATTTGCTATGGGCTAACTTTCAAGTGTCCAATCGCTACAAAATTTTGTGTCAAAACACACTGCACAGTGCTTGACAGGTGCCTCATAACAGAAGCCAAAACAGTGGATACAGAAGCAACATGACGTGAAACCATGGGCAAATGGGTGTATCTTCAGTTTTGCCTCTTTCAGGGACTGAGGTATTTACTCTGTTGTAAGATACAGCTAACATATATTCAGGGTTCACTGCCTGGAATCCTGTCCCCAATGGGTCACGGGACTCTTTTTCCAATAGCTTGCCAGAAAAGAAGGCAGTCCTTTCCACAGCTAGAACTGACCTTGTATGGAGGACGCAGCAAGTGGGGAGAGGCAGTTCAAAGACCTTTATCCTTTTGGCTCCCTTCAGCTGGGAATGAGAGATGAGGTTGAATTCCCTTGGACAGAGGAGAGTGGAGAACTGGAAACTTCATGGCACATATCTCACTGCACTGCCACTTCGTCTCATCTGTCCTGGGCATATCAGGGTTTAGGTTTGTGTGCCAGCTGAAGCAAAAACCTGCTTTGAGTCTTTTTGTGTGTAATTGCATAGCATTGAAACTATCACTGAAGACACTCCCTGGAAGAGCAAAGCTCCTTGAATGATTCCTGCATAATTGTAACATATAAACACTTTTTTTTTTTTTTTTTTTAATGTGACAGTCCAAGTGATTTGTGTCTACCCTCATTTATCCAGAGCTTGCTGGAACACCAACCCCGAGGCATTTAAAGCACTACTGCAAAGTATGGTTCCTCATTAAATTCTGTCCTTCCACACCCTCATTCCCTCGCTTCACAGTATTAGGTGCCAGTGCTACCTTGCAGCAGAAAGCCATCAGCTCTGAGAAGTGATGATAGCCTATTTCAGGACTGCAGCACTGCTGTGAACAAGGTGCTCAGGTATGATACATTATCCCTTCAAGGCCAAAAGTATCACCTCTGCAATGCTCCTAAACTCTGAGCTAGGTGAGGTTAACACCACAGCCCACGTTTCTCATATGGCAGAACATCATGCTCCTAACCAAAAAATCAAGACTGTGTATATATACAGGACACTGGAGCTTAATAACTTTAGTGCTGCCCTGTGCATGATTTCTATGATATCCCATGTGAGCTTGTAGCTCAGAATACATTCCAAAAACTTTTACACATATGGCAGAATTTGGTTAATTAGCAATAGCTAGTGGAAGCTCCACTATGAGATACTGCATTTTGTAAGCTAATAGCTATGAAACCAAAGACTATTATATAAACCAGCAAAGGATGCTTCATCAGACATTAGATTTATTTCCTTGACAGATGTAGTACAGTTTTATACAACAGCATGGTAGTATAGTATACTAATATAATATATACTGTAGTATAGTTTTATACTACTATGTATTTACTGCAGTTGTTCTGGTAAAGTCTGGTGTAAACTTTAAATAGCTTAATATATTTAAAATGACAATGCAAATTCTGTAATAAAATCCCAAACAGGTTCACCAAAATGGAGCTCTGCTACTGCAGTTTCCCTACAGAGCCAGATTACAAAATAAAGGGATGCCTGTCACCATCTGGGCAATAAAGGACAGATTTATTTTAAACCAGGTTTTTCTGTCCTGTCACATTAATGACCTGTACCATAGCTCACGCCATTCAGATGTTTAAATAAAGGGGTAAGTAGGTACTTCTCTGACAGCAACCGCTTCTCCCTGCATCTGTGTTTATAAAATTGTAGTCACCTGAAATATGATTCTTCTAAGGCTTCACTTGAACTCAAAATTCCCACACACTCAGCCAAGATGAATCTTCCTCCAAGCAGAATACACTTGCTAGTCCTATCATAGAGCAACACTGCACAAAACTGCTGGGAACAAACTGAAGAGTGTTTTATCCAATTGCAACTGCCTGAGGTCAATGAAGAAGGTATTAGTTTTATTTTTAGCTTGCTTTTACAGCCTGATTGCATTTTCCATAAGATAATCCAGTAGAGGTTCTCCTCTCTGTTGCTTTGGGTTTCTTTTTAATCATCAAGTTTGCCACATTACTAATTAACAAGCTCTTAGTAAATCACTGATTGTTTAATATGAATCAGAAGAAGAAAACACTGGCATCCCATGACTAAATTTTTTCATAGTTTGTTAATAGAAACTCTAGGATATTTGTCACTGAAGCATCCCAGCACCTCTCAAAAAAGGAAGGATTTGGTTTTGTAGCACCAACAGGAAAGGGAAGAGTGATGTAAAAAGAGGCTTACAAATAGGAAGCAGAGCAAAGGTCAATTTAAAAACTTGCCTGAAGTCTTAAAAGAACTGGATAGCACCAATGCCAAGGCAGAGTAGGCTGTTTATCAGTTTGTCTTACCTGATGACTATTTTGTAGTCCCTCAGCAGTCCTGAGGTTACTTTTTAGTTTAGATGGGAAGACTATAGAAAGAAGAACAGGCTACAGGTTAATACCAAGAGCCAAACTTGTTTACAGTTTGGCTTTTGATATGAGATACCAAAGATATATTTGCTTTTGTGTAAAGCTGAAGTCCTTACTTGGAAAAATCTGTGCCATGATATTTTCAGTAATGTCAGCAGTAAAGGTTCAGTTACTACAAATCAGATTTTGGGAAAT
The DNA here is from genome assembly GCA_013398175.1 of Climacteris rufus. Lineage (NCBI taxonomy): Eukaryota > Metazoa > Chordata > Aves > Passeriformes > Climacteridae > Climacteris > Climacteris rufus. Next base: position 251,550 of record VZRZ01007530.1, on the reverse strand, counting down.
CATGAGATTATTGTTAAAATTATAATAGTGTTTTTGAAGAAATGCTCCCTTTTGTTTTCATATTTGTTCTTTTTTTCTCTCTAACAGCATTGAGCTATTTGCTGTCCATGACCAATGGCCAAAGCACTGTGCAAACTGCAAGGAGAAAACTCCCACCAGGAAATGCTGTACCTTTTTGTAAAAATATTACAGCCATGCATTTACGTGTCTTTTCAGCATGCAAAACACACCTAGTCTTAGTCTTAAAATGGTAGTCTTGTCTCTGTCAGTTTCCTCTCAGGTAGGACTCTGTGGTTGGGAACTTTTAATTCCTCTCTTCAGCCACTTTTTTAGTGTTACAATAAATCTTTTGATCAGAAGACAGAATACTGGAGCTAGATGAGAGTGTATGCAAATTCAGTAAAAGCCTTTGCCCAGTTGATTCAATCTTCCCTTTAATCCCCATGATGATCTGCAGTAATGGATAAAAATTATGAGTAGTAGAAAGAAGGGAAAAAAACAAATCAACCCTCAGGAAGCAATTTTGATTGCTGTGAGGAAGCACTGGAGGCTCTTGGCCCCAGGGAACGCTCCCCAGTTCAGTGGAGGCTTTCAGATACCAGGGTGATGGGAGACTTTATGAATAACTAGGTAGATAAATGGTAAGTGCTTTTGATCTCTGCAAGCCTGTATTTCATTCTGTCAGCTGGAGAAGAGGCTATTCAAATCTGTCGGCTGTAGGAGGTCAGCCAGGAGAGAGAAAATGTCTTCATTAGAGCCTTCTGTTCAGCCAGGCCTCCCAGCTGACCTCGGTCCCCAGGCTTGTCAGTCGGATGTGGCAAATTTTCCAACTGAGGGAAGATGTCGCTGTGCCAGATTTTTATCCCTGGTGTAAGAGCTCAGAGGCAGCAGCATAAGGCCAAGGAAGGCTTAGCTTGCATTGCAACATCTCCCCCAAAGCTGCCATGGGATTCATGGGAACCTCCCCTGGTGGAGTGTGTGTGGGGAACCCGAACTCATTTTCCTCAGCACTGTTTTCAGTGCCGCTGGGGTGGGAGGCTCTGAAGGCAGGCAACTGAGCCGCTGTAGAAGACAGAATAACTCTGTCATTAGAAATGCCTAAGTATTGATCACATTGTTTGTCCTGAGTCTTCTCAATCACCAAATCCCCTCCCATGGGTTTGATACAAAGTTCAGTCAAAGGAGCTGGAGTTCACTTTAGCTTACATTTCAGGCTGAAAGTGAATTTCTCATGTGGAAAGATCCTGCTGACTTTTGTGGCAATACTCAGGAAGGAAACCAGGACAGGTTGTAATGATGCAGAGCCCTGTCTAATGGAGAAGGAAGATCTCAGCTCCTCAGGATGGAGAAGAAGGTCCCATTTTTGCGAAAGGATGCATAAAAATTGAAATAGAAATTCCAATCCCATTATTTGGTAATGGGATTTGTAAACCTCATGTTCACAGCCTGAGATAAACAATATATGCTTCCCGAATCCCTCTTGGAAGAAGAACCCCTTGCAGCATAGCTAAATTACACAGTAAGTTATCATTTACAAAGAACAAAAATAGGAAAAGGAGTCAGTGAAATTAATTTATGTCTACAGGATTTCTCACTTTTTGGATTGACGGGCAGGGAAACAGAGTTCTCTAAAATCACACTTGTAACAGAGATGGTTTTACTGTGTCAGATCATTTCCAGAAAACATTATAAAAATGTTGCCTTTACTCAAGCCAGCCAGGTTTTAATAGTATCAAGGCAAAATATAGTCTGCTATCAACATGAAATAACATTAGCATAAATAGAAAAGAGTAAGGACACTTGGAAAAAAATTCCACATAAATGGCCTGCTCATTTCACTAGACATCACTGTAGCTGAGAAATTGTGAAATTTCCATAATAATCGAGTGCAGAGAAAAACAAACAACAATTTTATTGATAGGGAAATTACATCATGTTGCTGAATGTAAAACTACAGTTCTGTTCAATGACCCTTTAACAGCATTGAAAGTATATATTAATTTGTAAGTGTAAATGAAATGTAAACAAAATATTCAGTTCAGTCTGGCCACAGAAACCTCCTGATAGTATTTCAGTGCAGGAACCCAGGAGACATATATTTGGATTCTATATCCTAGACCCTGAGATAGTGGCATCTGATACTTTGTGGAAAAGATTTGCACAGCTGCTGTGTGGTGATATACTTGGGACAAAAACCACCATACCAACTGGCCTATGAGACATTACTGACTTTGGGGCAGAAGGGCTCCTTTGGGTTTTTTGCTTGCTTTCTTTTAAAAAGAGGATCCTTCCAATACTTGGCAGCAATAATCCCAGATATTGCAGTTTGAAGTTATACTGCTGCAGTGCTTGTGACTGTTGCAGCAGAGCCTTCCTGTGCAATAGGATTGTATTTCCAAGGGAAGTAAAGTGCTTTTTCTACCATCTGAGGAGCAGTAAGGAAAGCAGCTATGGAAAACAAGTCCAGCTGGGAGGGGCCATAGCAGTTGTCACTACACAGACACAGAGCTGGCAGCCAGGGGATGGGGCCCTGGCTGCCCCATCACCCCCTGCCTTCTTCAGGGCTGGGACACACCTGGTGAAGGCAGCAGAGCTGCTTAGTTTCCTCAGGGAGTACTTTCCCATCTGAACTTCAGCAGCAGTCACCCTGAAGCTTGGAAAACCCACAGGGAGTCTGGGGCTCGCTGAAATGCCAGAGTTGCTGTGGTCCCACACCCTGGGTTGCTGTGGTTCCAGCAAGCCAGGCTGTGGCAGATGGGACCCCTCCACCCATCACAACAGTCCTGGTAGCAGCAGATTCCTTTCTTCTGCCTGTAAATATGCCTAGGTACTGAAGACCTCTCTCCCCATCACCTCCTGCAGCCACAAACACTGCTGCAAAGTACGTCTGGAGAGATACCCAGTCAGCACAAGTGTGCTTTACAATCCCTACATGCTCTGCATGGCAGTGAGTGATTTCCCCCGGGGTAGCACAGTGAAGAGAAAGGCCCTAAAATGATGCCTTTAGCTGTGGTCCTGCCAGGCAGTCCCCACCGAGCCCACCCTGGATGGCTCTTCAGAATAGTGTTGGGGGAGAAAGGTTTGGGGGGCATGGGAGTGATTGTGTGGCTGCACAAAGCCCGTTGAACAGTTAATGCTTTAACCTTGCGTATAATTTATACAATAAACAAAGTCACATGTTTCTCTAATAATTTAGATGTAAGCAAATGTTGATTTATTCAGGAAGGCTACTGCCAGCAGCAAAGCCTGCAGCACTGAAATTTGAATTAAACTAGGACAGAAGCAGGCTAGTCTATAATAACATTTGTATAATTTTATTTTTGCCCTTGGCTCAGTTCATTTCCTTCTACAGTAGATGCATGAAATTGGTTCTTCAGCCACCTTTAGCTGATGTTCATTGATATCAGGGGTAGGCAGAGAAGCAAGAGAATGTAACCTTTTTAGACTTTGTGTTTGCAATCATAAGGCCATGAATTCTTAGGTCATTTATGACAATGATTTTCTTCTGTGCCTTTCCTTTACACACTACTCTCTGAACAGATCCATGTCACCTGAAGTGACAGGGCTTTCCCCCTCCCCCCCCATTTTTTTTTCCTGCATGGAGACTTCTAGAACAGAGCTTGCTAAACAGATGCAAATATTGTGTTGTTTTTATTCTTTTATTCAGGCCTGAGGGCATGAAATTGGAGTTCTCTTACTCTGCTTTCAACGTGAAGGAAAAGGACTGTACGATACTTCAAAAACGATGGTGAAAAAATATGCACTACTTTAGATATCTGGAATGGATCCCTTGACTTCTTTTCCAAGTTTGTGTTTGAGGAGGAGAAAATAAGCTGGATACGGGAGAAGATAAAGAGCAGCACAGGGCAGTGGTTCCGTTAGGGGTTTCTGGTGGCAGTTCCCTGCTCCGGAGCCTCAGAGGATTTGCAATGCCAGGACAAAAAATAAACTGTTTCACTTTTGTCTAGAGAACCCACAGTAGATTTCCAAGTGAAGTCAGAGGCTCTGCAACTGAGGTCTTCTGTTCCCATTCCGGCCGTCACTGGGCACTAACTGGGAGCCATCCCACTGCGCAGAGGAAGCCTGGTGTTATCTGTCTGTGAGCCCACAAGTCCTCTGCAGTGCTGGGCTGATATGCCCTGGGGACCATGCTTGAAATCTTTCTAAGAGCACTGTGTTCGCTTTTGCTCAACCAGGCACAAAATCATCTTTTAACTGCAGCCAGGACAAGCAAGACTGTTGCACAAGATTGACTTTTTTTTTCCAAATGTACACCTGGCCAGGTGCAAAAGCTCACATGCCCATCACAAACTGAGGTAGTAGTGCTCTTATGTATAACACCTACGTGTGGGGTGATTTCACAGCTGCGGTTTTTGATAAAGAGTAACTTCATTTTTGCAGTCCTGTAGGTTGCAAATAAAAGCTTCTTAACAGGAGTCAAAATTAAACCAAGTCCTGTGAGTTCAGGGCAGAGTCTGGGACTCATGACCTGTCCATGTCCCCAACACAGACAGACTCTGAAACCTGTCAGTGACACTTTCAAGACCAGCCCGACAAAAGTTTGAGCAGAAACAGCCACCTGATGTGTTTTAGTAGAGGTCTGTGGCTGACTGCCAGGATGGGAAATGCCAGCCTCAAGCTCCTCCATCGTAAAAGTAATATATTCCCTCTCCTCACCACACAGTGACCACAAAAATGGTACCAGTCCATGCCCCTCCAAATGACCTACTGCCTCAGGAGTGCAAACACTGAAACAGGACAGTTTTCCAGTCCTAATCGTCAGAGCATGTGCCCTATGGATACCTTGGATCTTATGGCCCCACATGACCCATCTTGCACAGTCTCAGCTGGAAAGTAAGAGCCATGATACAGTCCCCTTCAAGGAGCTTTTCCTATCTGTGGACCACAGTGAAGGGAGCAGAGCCACCTCTGTCCATGGCGATACTCGCAGACCTTTGTTCCAGTCCCCACTCCTCTTCCTCTCCCCACCTGCTGGTTAATGTAAGCAAGAGAAGGGTAAGTTGAGGGTATTTCCTTTGCCAAAGCATGTGGGAAGCAACAGCAGACAGCAACACCATCAGCCACAGCCTCCCAGGCTGCTCCTTGGATACCACAGCCATGTGCCCCTGACCTGGGGCAAAGTCATGGTTGAGCCCTCACTTTCCTTATTATTAATTAAAACATTGGAGGAGATCCTCAGCTAGAGTAAATATTCATTGCTCCTGGCTCTCGCCCACTGGTTTCTGAAAGCACACAGAAGTAGTCACATTTATGCTGTTAACACTGAACTTGGCTCACACTTCTGTGGTCAAATAAATAAATATCACTGCATCCCATTTAGCTCTGTTAATGCCACATTAAGAATGGCATGTGTTTTGACATAACCACCCCTTCCCCTGCTTTTTTTAAACACCATAAATGAAGCATTAAAACTCCCAATCCATCACAGTGACATCAGATCAGTGGACTGTGACTTTTATGACATCAGAACAATTGATTATATGACTCTTTTATGTGTAGCTTGCTATGCAATGATTGCTCTTCTCTCCATATATTACATCCTAACATCTTGGAAAAATCTCAAGAGATAAAAAGGAATCACTGTGAAGCAGTGAAGTACAGTGGTTACAGAATTGCCATAAAACTGTCATAAAAATTGTAGAAACAGAAATGCCTTTAAAGATGGCAGTGTTCCATTATGGGTCCCCAGCCAATGGTCTGGAGTTGCCCTAAGCATACCTTACCATATTTACTGCTCCTGGATATTTCTGTACCTTTCTCACAGAAGCTTATAAGGTTATCAAGACATGCAGGGCTGTTACCCTGCATACTGTAAGTCTCTTTTACCATTATATCACCTCTATTAAGTCAGGTGATGTTTGTACCAGGCTAAATTCAGGGCTTCTTTTCAAATGGCCCAAAAAAAGGGAAAAAAAAAAATAAGAAAACAAAATCTGGCAAGGCAAGAGAGGTATAACCTGTTTGGTGCTACAAAAGTGCTTACAAAGAAAGGTGTTGTTAAAATTAGATATTAAGGTACAGAACAAGTAGCTCTCTCCTGCTGAGAAGTGACGTGGAAAGCTCTGCCCAGAAGAGAGACCTCCAACTGGATGTTTTAGTGTAAAACCACATGTGCCTGAGCCCAGCTAACATGCAAGGTGCTGTGCCATGTAGCTGTATGTTTCCTTGTGCTCTGCAGCTTAAGTTGCTACCAGGAGCAAAGGGCAAGCTGGTGCTTCTCTTTTACAGATGCAAATGTGGCTTTTTTTGCTCAATAAGCCCCAATGGGTAAAAGCAAAATGAACTTTTTATTTTACTTTATTTTATACTTTAATCTCAAAGCAATTCATTGTAAAAAAAAAAAAAAAGGTGCTACAGTCATAAGGAAGGTGTTAAGAAGTTAAAGCCTTGGGGTCCTGAAAGATGAGCTCTGGCAAACCTCACCCCTGTCGCTGTAGATGTGTGTGTCCCCAGCTCTCCACCCAAGCTGCCTGTCCCTCCCTCTGAGCAGAGTCACGGAAAGCATCATGTGCCCTCCCCGATCCATCTCCCTGTGCTTCCCTGGGGGACAAGGATGGATGTGCACCCTTGCTCCAGCCCCCACAGGAGCCACAGAGGCATGGACAGGTGTCTGTCTCACTACCTCTGCTCCTGCAAGGGGTGACTTCTGGCAGAGGAGACGGGCCAGTGACCAGAGCAAGGGCTGTTGTTCCTGGAGCAACTGCAACTGTTGCTGCTACACGTGAGTGGGCACCCGTAGTTCCTTCCCCAGTGTGTCTGTCTCCCTAGAGCAATACAGCAGCTTCATGAAACACCTTAACATCTTTAAAATACTTTGGGCTCCTTACACAGAAGGCACTAGAGAAAAGATATATTTGTAGTAAAAACACGATGGGTAGCCAGATATGCCAATATCCTCTTGTCAGCCTCAGAAATGATGCAGTGGAAGAAAAGCACGGCCTCTCCAGCTGTTTTTTTCCAGCATCTCCAGGATACACACACACACACACACACACACACACACATGCCTGGGAGTTTCAAACCACAGCTGGACAGGACATTTACTGGGGGAAGAAAACACAGACTGTTGACCCTGCAGTCAAAATTGCCAAGGAAGGAAAGATGCAGTGAGTTCAACAGACTAAAAACCAACCTTTGTGTGTGGTGGCATCTCTGCGAAAATCCTGGTACTGTAGTGGAAGGGGAGATTCACCAGATACTCCCACTCTGGCTTGGTACTCATATGAACCAGGAACCTGGATAAATTATTCAGTGCCTTTTTTCTTCTTCCTCTGTCTCTCCCAAACACGCATATTCTGGCAGGCTGAGAGAGACTCTAAGCTATCTAAGATGATGAATGATAAGTACTTATCCCTCTTTCAAGGATCTGTAGTCTCTTTTATTGGGGTGAGAGGGGAAGAGATGTGTGGCTGGGACGTTTACAAGTGCCCTTTGCAAACTCCAGGGTGATTTCAAGGGCAGCTTATGGCCAAGGATATTGACAACAACAGAGCCCATCTTGAACACACATCCCTAGCTCTCTCTTAATTTATATGCAGACCGAGCAGCAACATTATTGTTCAGCTGGGGGCATATTTAATTGCTGAATGTTCTGCAGATGTCTTGCAGGCTGTATAGATAAAGGCATTTTAAGTTGCTGACTTATAACAGCACATCTTTCTTCTTTGAACATAAAAATTCCTACCTTCTTTGATGGGTGTGGAATTTTTAAGACTGAAATCCTGTGCTAGTCCTTGAGAATATTTTAGTGAATGTTATACTCCCTGACACTGTGAGGGAGCAGCTAAATCCTGATGCCTTTTCATTGGGGAAAAACAATGAGCTTCCTTACTGTAAAAGCAGTGTTTTCCCATGATATGAAATCGAGGAAGGTCCATTACTGTTTCTTAAAACCCAGCAGTATGAATTGCTAGACTCTAGCCAGGCACTGAAGTGACTGCAGTTTATTTAAGTGCAAGCAGGCTGCTCAGTGCTGAATAAGATGTACAAGGAGTTGGGAGCTCCAAGGTGACTGTAACCCAAGGGCAGTTGTGCAAAGCACTGTCAGTGCCAAGGGTCCAGCACAGCTTCCCAGCACTGCAACACCATGAGGTGGCAAGCAATTCAGGATCTTAGACCTTGAACTTAGAGCTACTGTTTATTGCCAATTCATATCTTACAAGTAAGGATTAAATACTGCTTATTGTCTCTGGTTTGTTGTTTGTTTGTTTTTGTTTTTTTTTTTTAATCCCTTCCACCATCAAGAATAATCAGATTTACAAATGGTTGTCCCATATATTTTTTTAATGACACCCACAATGTCCTTTCTGGCTTGCACTGCACCAGGACACCTCCGTCCTAGTGACATGGGTGGCTGACAATTTGTCAAGGAGATAGGCATAAGTTAGGCAGAAAACTGGACTCCATGAAAACAAAAAAACAAAAAAAAAAAAACACATAAAAGCTGGGAGGAGGCAACTTGATGTGGCATGGCTCCTGGCAATGAGGAAGCATGAGTGCATACTGAAGCTTAGAAATAGAAAGTGATGTCCTCATAAAAATATGGCTTTAGGCTGGTGTGCCACTAGAAATTCTTCTGTCAGTTTAGAATATTTAGCTCTAAGGGATCTCTACTTTCAAATGGATCTTTTGATGCAAAATAGGCTGCACAGACAGAGATAGTGTTGAAGGGAGAGCTGCATTCGCTCCCAGTTATGCTTGGTAAACTGGAGATTTTTAGATAGGCTTTTTGATCCCAAAGTATTGAGAGGGCAGGTGGGTTACCTTACCAGTGTGATAGGTCTCCACGTTCTTCTAACTGAAAACTGTTACTGATGCCTGGGCAGCTAAATAATACTGAAAGCTTCAACATTGCTGGTTATCAGGGGAACCTCTTTAGCCTAATTTGAAAGCTCAAAGCTTCAGGCAACTGATTTTTTTTTTTTTGTTACAGGCTCTTTTGTGTGATGTTCCAATGCAGTATATCCAATCAATGATGCCATATCACGCATGGTACCATCATGTGGATGTTTATTCCCCCTGTGTTTTGTATTTGACTTGTTAAACTGCAAGAAGAGTTCAGGGAACAAATGGAGGAAAAAAATAAAAAGCAAACTCCTCAGCTTCCCTGCTGCAGAAATTTAAAACTAGTGAATGCACAAGCCTCAGTGCTCCAAGAGAAATGAAAAGAAGCGGAAAGTGAAAATATATACATATGTATACACATGAACAAAACATGAGCCATAGTCATGGCAATCTGGGCTCCAGTGTGCCAAACAAAAGGGGTTATTCCTTCAAGCAATCTTTCTGTCGTAAAATTTAGGACACAGCAAGGCTGGTTTATGATCACACTGTAGATTCCGCTATAAAACTATACAGTTTCAGTACAGTAAATTCCACTGGACAATTACAGCAGGCTGGTTGGGAGGATTTTAATATTGCATCTTCTAAAAAAAGTGATGTTAAGGATAGCCTGGCTGGGGAGAAGGGGACAAGCCTAATTATCAAGATACTCATTCTTCTTTTCTTCTGTGATTCCTTTCACACACACACTTCATAATTTAAGTTAATTTGGGGAAATTACAAGAATCGTGAGGATAAATCAGCCTAGACCATTTCATTAACAGTGTGCCTGTGTAAATAATTTAAAATTGACTTTAGTTATTAGGATGCCAAAAATAAAAGTAAAAGCTAGCTCCCTGATGAATGATTCATTTACAGAGCGTGCTGATGCCTTCTAAGGTTTTGGCCCGGAAGAGCAAGAGCAGCGTATGGAAACTCCATTGTTTCATAACACTTTTGATTTAATTTCTTGTGAACTACTTCACTTTGGAACAAAGATCTCAGCTCAGCTCAAACCAGTGATTGCATTAACTGCATTTTTTATTGTGTTTACGAGGTTTTACTTCCAGTCTGGTTTCTCTTGCCACTCTGTTCGGAAGCGAGCCACAAATCTGCATTTCTGGTGCTGTATTGCCTGGCCCATGAGACAACTGTGAGACAGCGATTTTCTCCTTGTCTTTCTTGTCTTTTCACAGGATCACTCTCAGTTAAGAACTCATATTTGTACCTTAATATCTGCAACAATGGGGCAAATGGACAACCAAAAGTGTCAGGTATCTGACAGAGACACACTGAGCTGTTTTCTTAGACCAGGAGGAGAATCCCTTCTTTTTTTGGCTTGATGGTGCTTAGTGACAGCTGATGGTCCTGATAACCTTGTGCTGCCATTGACATGAGCCAGGCATGCAGCTGTTCCATCCTGCAGGACTGTATCCTGCATTTGCCATTATCCTGAAGCACTCACCAGGTAGCTGAATTTTTTTTTTTTTTTTTTGGCATGCCAGAACATTCTTCTTACCACTTCTGCTTCTTACCACTGCTTAAACAATTCCATGGAAGCAAAGTGTCTGTGGACACACACTGGCCTGCAGCTCAACCAATGCTGTGTCCCTTCCCTGCATCAGCTCCCTGCCACATGAATTCCTTGGTAAGTTCATGATGATTTTATTGATTCCTGGAAGATGGCGTCAGTGCAGTTGTGACAATGAGGGGTGAAGCAACACTTACACGTTCACACTGGGCATATTAATCTTGTTTACAAGGGAAGTGTTATCCAAAATAAAAGGCATTGTCAACTTAGTAAACAAATCACTGCTGGAGTCAGCTGGGTGTAATCAGATGAGATCTCTTTTCTCCCTTAAAGGCTTTGACATCAGAGTAACTAATCGAAAGACACACCAAGATGTGTGGATCAAATTCATTGAAGATGAGCAAAATTTTCCTTCTTACCTACCTGTCTTACTCTACGTCCACATGGTTCAGATCTATCCACCTTTCAGATATTTTCAGTTCATGTCTTTTGTAAGCAGAAGGTAAATCCAAGAAGGCAATGACTGCCACTCAGGATGCCCATATAAACAGTGAAAAAAACAGCACTCTCCAGATAGGAAGAACAGTAGAAAAGCAAAGAAATGCATGATTAGGAAAAAAGGTGAGCCAGCTGACCTCCAACCCAGTGAGGCAGAAACGATGGAAAAGCCTGCCCAGGTCTGCAGGGAAACTGCAGTTCCCAGGAGTCCTGGAAATTGTGCCAGCACCTGCCAAAATGTGCCTGGGGTGACACAACATCGCCTACATTTTGGAGTCTTCTCAAATTTGAAATGAAGCTCAGCAAACCAAAACTAAATACAACTGTAGGGTGTAGGCATTCACCCTGTGAATGCAGAGGGTATACTCAGACATTAAGAAATTTAAAAAAAACTAACCAAACCAACAACAACAAAAAAACGCCCCTCAAACATGGAAGGACTGTGTTTATTTAAGCATCATAGCAAAGAGATGTATGAATCCAGGTGTGTTACAAACCCTAGGCTCAAATGATGTAGCAAGTGACATTAGAAAAAAATGCTTTCCATACAGCAAAGGTAATCTGGTACAGAATTACTTACAGCATTCAATATGGCAAGGACAGCAACTATTTTACCTACTCCCAACTTATTTTGTATGACTGGTTGGGAGAAGCATTTTTCTGAAACATCATGATCCTGGCATTCTGGAAGCACCAGCATACCTGCAAATAAGGGTTTTCCCTTTTGCTGCTATTTATTTTCACTTTGTGCTGGGAGAACATAACATGCATTTCTTTCAAGTCATGCAGTAGTAAGAATGCTCGTCCAACTTAACAATAATGTCAAAAATAACTCATTTTTCCAAAGAGCAAATTTTAATTGTCACCTTAATCAATGTAATAAGCAGTGCAATATGGAGTCTTTAGGTCTCAGTTCTTCAAAGCATTTAAACACGTGCTAAGTGTCATTGCACTTGTGCAAAGAGTGCAAGAGAATAAGTGGACTGAAGGGCTAAATAATACTCTTAAAACCAGTAAATGAACTTGTTGCTATTATAGAATCATGGAACAGAATAATTTGGGTTGGAAAAGACCTTTAAGATCAGTGAGTCAAACAAATAATCCAGCACTGCCAAGTCCACCACTAAACTGCCCACATCCATGCGTCTTAAATATCCAAGTGCCACATCCACGCGTGTCTTAAATATCTCCAGGGACAGTGACTCATCTGCTTCCCTACACAACCTGTTCCAATGCTTGTCAACCATTCTGGTGAAGAAATTTTTCCTAATATCCAATCTAAACCTCCCCTTGTGCGACTTGAGATAAGATCTCTCTTGAGTCTCCTTTTCTCCAGACATCCCTGTTTCCTCAGCCACTCCACATCAGTCTGGTGTTCTAAAGTCTCCACCAGCTTTTTTGCCCTTCTCTGGACGCAGTTCAGCACCTCAATGTCTTGTAGAAAAGGGCTCAAAGCTGAGCACAATATTCAAATACTGTGTGCTGTCTCTCTAAGGGAGAGCTGATCAGCATTTCCATGCAAAAGGAATCAGTGAAAAGTAATCAAATAGCAGTACTATGCAGATTCCAGCAAGCCAAATTTAGAAAACACCCTTTGAAAAGATGAGATCATCTCCAAATAGTAATCAGGAAACAGGTCACCTCCTGTCACTGGTGATCCCACTGTGTACAGGGGTGGCTGCCATCTGCAGTCACCCAGAAACCCCCCATGGCTGAGCAGGGTGATGGGCACCTGGACCTCGAGAGAGCCTTCAGGCAGTCTGTGATCCAACACAGCATTGTAAGAGTCTGGTGTTTACATGTCTTCCTGCAATTTTCTCCACAGTCTGCCCAGAGTCTTTCTGATTTTCCCATTTTTCTTTAAAAAAATTTTATGAAACTCAGTTGGAGAAAGCCATTCTGAATAAAGCATTGATTGTACAGCTCATAGTTTTAAAATTAGGAAATTGAGGGGTTTTGTGCATAGCTTTGACTCTGCTGTTCACAGACAGATATGTGTGTGTTTATACACATCTACAGGTATCCACAGAACAGTATTCAGTACTACTGCTCCTGTAAAGGAGTTCTCATAAACCCAGTAACATTTAAAACCTGAAAAAAAAAAGAGATAATACAATGTGTTTGTTTCCAGTACTAAAAGTAATAAGAAATTGCAGTATGTTTGTTTCCACAAGCTTACACTTTGGATCTGTGATATGATCCCCACAGTAAAATTAATTTAGAGATCAGGATAGAAATGGGAAGTACAAACATAGGGTATTTAAATCTATAGGAGCTTTGCTATTGACTTCAGTTTGACAAGGAGTACAGTTGCCATGAAAATAGTTTGTTCTTGGGATATACAAACCCCTGAAGTGCACCAAATCACTGTCCAAAAAATCCAGAAGGGTGGTGCGTGGTACGCATCTATTTGTAAAGTCCTCATTCCCTGGAGTGCTATGATAAAAAGCCAAGCATTCATTACAAGGAGGTTTACCACTTAAATCTTTCAGTTAGTAAAGTTTTGCAACTAAGTTAGTTAAGAACAGAAGATTTAAAATACATACATAAAAAGAAATCCTGCAGCTGTATAGCTAAGACCATAGAGGAAAGTTGTTGTATTAATTTTACTTGAGAAATAGATTGTGCCTTTGTGATCTCACAACATCATTTCTCACTGAAATCTGGCAAGCGTGTAAGTTCCTTTCACAAACATAAGTCATCTGTACCAATATAATATAGTTAAGACGATTTATCTGGATTTCCTTCAAGCTTTTGACAAGATCCTTTACTTTTAAAAAAAAATCCTGTAAAAGCTATACAGTAGTAAAGTAGTGTTGCTCTCTGTTGTAAAAAGCGGACTCAAAGACAGGAACTCCTGAGTTCTCATTGTATTTCCTTTGATCTAAATGCCCTGCTCATAATATGCCTGACACTTATTCCTTCTGTGGCTTTGGGCAAGTCATATAATCTCTCTGCCTCGTTTTCCTGTCTTGAGGGGTATTGCATGGATTAGTTAGTCAGTGTTTGCAAAGCAGCTGAAAGAGTATTCACCGATTCTCCCAGGGAAGCAGGGACACTCAGCTTCTTGGGAAGTCATGACCAATAAATTCTAAGGCGTGCTACAGAAAATAAAAACCAGAAGAAAAATGAATCCAGCTTTGACACAGACTCCACCTAGTTTAGTTCAGCTTGTTCCTGAAAAAGTCTGCACACAACAACTCCCTTCCCATAGCTATTAAAGGATCCCAGGACCTGCCCAGGTCCTTCAGGTTTCGGGCGTGGCTGCTGCTGAGAAAGGACAATGGAGTGCTCCCAAAGGGGACACCGAAACCTCTTCCAAAGAGTGTTTGCATTAGTGAGCTGGCAGAGGAAAATAAACAGTGAATGAGTGACACTTGCTGATACTCATTGTCCCACGCAGTTGAAGAGGACTTGAGAAGCCTGAGATGAATTGAAAAGCATTGATGTACCCTGACTTTGGGGATGACTGATGATCAAGTGAAATTTATCTTGGATGACTATAAGGGAATAAACATTGGCAGGGTTTTCTCTGTGACCTCATTGTTTTACTCTGATTTAAGTTTGGCTTGAATTTGCTGCACGGTCACAACCAGAATGTTTTCATGTCTACCTGTATGATAGCACAGAGAAACTACTGAGGATCACTTCTAGGCATCAGTGTCAGTGGTTCAGGTAAGCATTTAGTTTAAAAGGCAAATTGAGAACAAAAGCTATGAGAGAAATCAAAAGAAACAATATCACAGTCAAGCCACTGACAAATGGCAGCAAAGAGACAGGCAAAGGCAAAGGAATATTTTCTCAGCATTTGTGACCCTTCTTTATTTTGCAAGCTGCTTTTCTCTGTTGGCTGGTATCATAAGAGCAAAGGTGGCTGCTACTGCACTAGCAGCATTTTCTCCTAGGGAAGAGAAGTTCAGAACACAGAGGGATAAGCCACCTTTGCCAGTGTGGGTGCATCTGCAGCGGTCATTTTTCACTTTGGAGTAGCTCTTTGTGCACACAGGTAGCATAATTGCAGGCAGAGGAGAAGGCTGTCAACTGCCTTGGCTCAAGCCCTCCTCCTTTCTTTCATAGTTGCACCAGCAACTATGCCAACTACATCAAGCCCTGATTCTTTGCCAGCACTATTTGCTATTATATTAGGGGAATGTTCCTAGCATAGATGTCACCTTGGCAGCAATGCTCCCCTGCTGATGTGTGCTTACTTGTGAGATGTCTCTGTTTTGCCACCTTCACAGAACAGTCTTTGGATTTAGATTTGGTGATCATCATGTCCTTGCTCTTCTAGGAGCTCCCCTTTACCATGTACTCTTCATGGTTCTGTTTCTCACAGGAAGGCTGAAGATTGGAAGAAATACCATGACAAACCAGAGCAGTCTAGCAGGAGGGACTTCTCTCAACATCTGTCTTCTGCTGAGCAGGATGGAGAAAGGTTGCCTGGAGGTATGTATGGCAGTATTGCCTTTGTATCAACTAGCACAGCAATTTTCAGTGACTGTGGCATGAGAGGGAGAGTTTTGCCAGATGGAAGTTTTTCCCTAGCAGACATTTTCAGCCTCTGCCTTAGGAGATGTGACTGTATTCATTTTCACAGGCAGTCAGCTAAAATCCTCTTTAACTTGTAGGTCTCTTCATGTCCCTTTAGCAGCTGTGATAGGACCAGCAGGGCATGGATTAAAATATCGACGAGCTTCTGGTAAGCCACTGGTTTTGACCAAGAAATTAACAAATACGGATCGTGACGAGGCTGCAAGGTTCTTATTCCTAAGTGCTACCATTACCCAAAAAAACTACTGTTGTCTAGCAGCACCCAGTGCCTACAGATTTCTTATATAAAAGTAGGTATTGAGGCATTACTAAAACATGAAAATTACCCTTACGACTGCAGCTGGGACATTATATTAACATTATATAAGGAATATAACATTAACATTATATAATATAACATTAACATTATATAAGGAACGAAGAAGGAAACACACAGTACCTTAACATTTATGCAACTTCCCTTCTTTGCACAAACTCATCTATCAAGTATGGCCAGAGTAGCCCAGGTCCTGTAATTCCTTGCAAACCGAGAAAATGACAGTGATATAAAATCAGTATGAGGTGAAAAACTGCTGCTTTTCAGGAAGTGGCTGGGAGAAAAACATTGATTTAAAAGTGGATTAGTCTGAAATGAAAAGTACCACTGCTTTCCATGGATTCCTGTTTCTACAGAGGAAGAACAAGGAAATGCTAGCAACATCCGTTTTTCAAAGTTCATGTATAATGTTGAAAGCATAATGTAATTGCTGTCACACAGAAATATATTACAAATAATAACATGCTTTTGTTTTGGAAAGGAATTGTTTCAGATGCTGCTTCTTTAGCAGAAGGATAGTGAGTGTCTCCTTCAAATATCCTTTTGACAAATGATTGCATTGCTCTACAATGAGTCTAGAATATTAGTCTGGTTCCAAAATCTGCAGATCGCTCACTACCAGCAGTATTTGTAAGCCTAAAGCCTTGGAACACACTGTTTCCAAAGGGTGGATGAAGAAGTAACAGCCCTGTTAAAATTCTGTGATCTCTCCCTTTCTTTATCCAGATCAGCTCCTTGACAATCACAGGTCATAATAAGCACTCCCAGACTCTGGGCTATTCAAAACACAGACACAAATCCACATTTCACAGCCTGAGTTTCTCTTGCAGCTGTTTTGAGTATCCCTCTGAAATATTTCCTCTGTTAACAGGATGTTTTTTTTGGGTAGAAATTCAAATAAGGATCTCTATGTATTTCCACATTATGATGATACAACACATTTTCTGGGGGAGTGTGTTTAGAAATCCATCTCTATTGAAAGAGAATGCTGTAACATCAATGTCAGCTTTCTCTCTAAAATCTCAAGGTACAGTTGAGTAAAACTTCTGAGAATGGTAGTTTTAATGTTAGAAATCCAGGAGGGAAGGTTGCTGGTGTGTTTTATTATTTAACAGCACCAAATACCTCTGCTCATTGTCTCTGTGTATGTAGGTGTGCTCAGGGAATCATTTTTATAGGTAGGAACACAGAGAGATTCTGACACCCAAAGGATGCACAAAGAGATACACCAACATAAATTTCTATGGTGCCCTGAAGGTACTTCCATTATATTATAGGGCTTCTCATGAACAGTTTTGGCTCAGGCAATAGGACCATGAAGTAAAACTCAGTGTTTCTGGACAAGATAAAATGAGAATGAGGCAGATTATGCTAACTCTAGAAATAATTACACTACCTCTTTTCTGTTATAGGCTACTGAAATATAAAATAGCAAAACAAGTTAATCAAAAGCTTATTTTTCTCCTTACCAATGTCCCTTCTCCTCCAACATACACACACATACCCACAAAAGCACATTTTACCCACTTTTCTTCAGAGTAGTCTTTAATTAGAATGAGTTGAGCAGTTAAATTGGAATGATCTTAAAGCAATTTGTACAATCTCATGAGATACAGTATCAGTTATGCCCTGAATTCTGAACGCTCCATCTAAACAGTTAGACCAACTGAAGTTCCTTCTGTATTCAGCCCTGCTGGTATTTCACATGATCCAGCACAGAAAAACTTACAGTGACCATAAGAGTGCATTAATCCTTTTGCAAATGGTATTGATTATTCTGAAAAAAAAATCTGGCCTGCAGTGGGTGGGAGAAGTTTCTAATGTGCATTGGGGAAATCCAGTCAAAGTAAAAGACAGGAGGAGCAGAGGTGAACTCTGACTTGCCTCTGCCCTCACAGGTTGTACAGAATGGGTCCTTTCTCACTTATTTTGCAGCAAAGACAGGTTTTCTGTACAGAAATATCTGAAGGCAGGAAAAAAAGCCAGTGTGGTACTATCCTGTTGTGCCCCCAGAAAGCCTCTGCAATCACCAAGCAAGCAGAGGAGCTGCTTCTCAGGGGAAAGAATAACTGGGGAGGAAAGAGAAAAGCAGAGAACATCAGAGAAATGCAGAGAATTTCCCAAAGTTAATTATAAATGCATATGCACATAGGAGGCAATGACACCAGGGTTCACATTTCCAATCCTACACGCTCAAAGGCAAAATTATAAACTTTTTAACCTATACACAAGTGTCACGATTTCCTAGAGGTCTTAGCTTCTCTAGCTTCCACTGCTTGCAGAGGGATTTAGGAGTGCTGAAGGCTTTTGAAAGACAGCCACACAAGAGCCCCCAAAATCTTAAGAGAGGCTTTCTGTGAAACTACTCTTGTGATCCCTCAATTACCCATACCAGCTGTAACATTATCCATAGCTTCACATGGGAACAAGAAGCTCCCAGGAGATTTTTGTACACTAAGAATTTCTATTTCTGGAGAAGGGAGTTTTCATACCAATGACAGAATAACATAAATGAGCTTCATGTCTCACTCTAGTGATGCTGTTTCACCTTAAAACAGATACTCATGAAGTCTGGTGTTACTCTCTGAAGCCGTTACTCCACTGAATGAGCTTGGAGTACAAGAGGTTTTGGTGCTGTGATGCAGAGGGAGACATGACCAAAATCCAGTGACTGGCAGGCAGAACTGTTATATCTGGGCATCTGAGGCAAGAGCTAAGGGATCCACACAGAAATCCACCACTCCTTCTGTTTCTGTATGTATTTGCACTGCCTAACACAGGGACAACCACACAACCAGGAACTATAGTGGGATGTAGAAATAATTTTGCGGGTTTTTTTATCTAGCAGCAAAAGGACATAAGCACAAGCAGTACACAAGGACTACGTAGAAACACAGTAGAAGCACTTGTTGCTGCTAAGTTCAGTTACCCTCCTACAGCAGATCTAATGCCCTGTTATTCTCAGAGAAGCAGAACGGATGCTGTTGCTTAGGCTACTTCTGTATTTAGTATGGTTCACAATTCATTTCATGGCCAAATAAAATCTATTTCTTCAGATACTGAACCAAAATGTTAATGGTAATAACATTATTTTTAACTGGTAATACATTATTTTTAACACTCCTTGGGGAAAACAAATCTGGAAAAACTGTGTTCATAGATCTCCCTCATTCAAATCCAGTGTAAAATCCTTTCTATTATTCTAAAAGAAAAAAGAGCCACTGACAAAACATCTAATGTAGGCAACTGTTGCTAGCTTTATATTTCCATACTTTGCTGCTCTTCTTAGTATTTTTGAAACAAGACTGCAGCACATATGAAGCCCAGGGACCCCAGAAGGGAACTTTTATAAGAAGGTCAAGCTTACACAAGGGCCTTCCTGAGAAGAGCCAATGTACTTGTTTCCAGACAGGATTACAGCAAAATCAGAAATAATGCCCTTTAGCAAGTGGACACATATGATCTGCAGCCGTTGGAAAACCTGTCTGTTGGAAAGCTGCAATTTTCCAAACTGTTAACATTGACAATGATATGGAAAAACTACTATAGTTTTCCAGAGGCTAACTATGAACAGGTGATGATTTGAGAAAAAATTCAGAAGTCAAATACTGAGCTCAGTTTGAGCTCATTAAGGTTGCTATTCAGCATCGGTAAAATATTCATAATGCACAAACACGTTGTAGTTTATATAAACCTGTTTAAAAAAAGATAACTCCAAGTAAAATGGAACAGAATTTGGCTTAATGTGTTCTCCTTTGTATGCAAATTACCTGCCAGCAGTTAATAAAGGTAAACACTGCTATCTTATTTAGATATATGTGGCAGCCTGTGTGGGTTATATTTATATCATGTGAACACTATTGATGTCAAAAATACAACCCTAGATCAGAGTTTGGCCACACCAGTGGTAAATTCGGGCCTGAGTTTAGGCAGTGAAGGCTGAGAATACTGCAAACTGTGAAAAGAAAGAATAACCAGAGCCAGGGTCTCTCTCCTCTTCTGGGGAAGTACTATGGAAATGTTTCATTTGCATGTGACAAGAGGTGCAGATAGTACTTCAGTGGAGTAGTTAACATCGACTTATTTGAGGAAATCCCCTTTCTATTCATGTGCCTTTATATTCTGGACTCCCGTGTAGAGGGAAGAACCAGGCTGCAGTCTCATCTTGATATGATACTGGACAAACTGAGGCAGCAATATCTACCCAAAAGAGTTTGCAGCTGCCCCAGTGGGCATTTACCCTATCCCACGAAAGTGGTGTGAGCCTTCAGCCCATGAGTTTCTGTCTTGAAGATGAAAGTTTTACCAAATGAGCCTTCTTGAAGTAATAAACAATTTTTTTTTTTACTTTGTAAGAAAATACACTTTTTCTGATCTAGTGCTGACATCATTTCATAAACTCTGTGCTGAAGGTAAAATAACAGTACATGGACATTTTTCATATTTTTAAAGGACGCTATATAGCTATTTTTCTTCCCCTTTCGCCATAATAGCCATTTGCTAGCTTGAAATTAAAATTTGTTCCTTTAGTGATTATTTTTCCCTGTATTATGCAGGTCACTAATGAGTGCCAGGCTGCTGGCACGGTTTTATTTGTTTATTAGAAATACAAGAGCAGTGAACCATTTAAAAGTCACATACACAGGCAATAAAAAAATTTTTGTGGTGACACATTGTAAGGACAGAAATAAACTTAGGTCAAGACACAGGTGTACTGAACTTTACGTAAAAGTGTTTATTTCATCTGGATGGAAAATTGTAAATTCTGTTTACTGTGTTTGAACTGACAAAGCATGAGAATCTATAAATTGTTGAACCCCCTTTAAGTACATTTAAATGACTGTGCTCAGGCTGCATAACATTAGTAAGGGTTACAATGATGCTGTTTCATACAAAGCCAGTTGGGGAAGGTTGAGGGCAGTTTTTCCTCTTGTGTGCTATTAGTTTTTGGAAGAATAAAATAAAATTTGAAGATGCAGCCATGTTGAGCGTTTTTTTGGGCATGTAAGTGTGTGATTACTCTAGTTTTCCCTTTTAATTTCTGTCAGCCATTCCTGGCTAATTAACCTATTTGTTCTCATTACAACAGAGTGACAAAGCATTCGTAAATGGTGCGAGATTCCTGTGTGAGAAGTCCTACCATGTTATTAGGCTTATGACTTAAAGAGAAGAGGAAAACCAAAAAGAATATGTTGGGTTGAATGCGTTTTTTAAGCAAGAGAATTAGTCATTTCTTAGGCTGCATCAGCTGCCTTAGGGGAAAAGGTGATTGTTATATTTTGCACTACTTTATTTAAAATACTAAAAACATATCATAAAAAGCTAATTGCAAATATTCTCTGGACACATCTGGTTCTATTCAGGGGCTTTATTGGGCAGCTTTGGCCTCACAGCCTGGTCTTTCTCCTAAGAAATGTCAGCAAAGTCCCTGAATTAATGGACTGTGAAGTGCTTAGAAACATACCGTTTCACAAAAGTATACAGCGAGGATGTGACACTAATGGGAGGTGACCCGTGGTTTTATGACAAAATAGTCCACTCTAACAAGAACAACAACAAATTAATACAGCTTCTATGCACAGTAGCTTTGAACAAAGCAATATACAGTGGAATGGTAGGCGAGGAAAGGTAGAATCAGGAAAAACTGATCACGAATAAGATTTGTAAATTATTTGGCTGTTCCCGGTTTTGTTATCTTCAGGAGAAGGCAGCTGCAAACTCCAGGGTAAAGAAGATTAAAAAGGCCAGGCTCCATTGTAATTGGGTAATTGGAGAAGGAAAGTTAGTAGCGTTTGGAGCAATGTCACATGAACATAAATGGTAAATTCCTGGATTTGCTTACACGGATTTGTTTTCTTTTAATTTTGCTGCTTAAAAAAAAATATAGATAGACACATACATAAAAATTTTAAAAATGCAGTGCAAGTCCTTCAATCTTTTTGCAATTCTGCATGGTTGAACATTTGAAATGAGTTTGTGTATCACCCCCAGGCATTGATTCAGACTTGATTGGGGCAAAGCAGACTCCATGTGCTTATTTTTATACACGTCATTTGGGAAGTTATATAGCCAAGGGAACAGAAAATGTGTTGCTCCACTGCCAAATTATCCCATATCCCTCGATCAAAACTGGAGGTAATCCTAATCAACAAGTTGTGCGACCTTAGTGCAATGGCACTGTCAGGTCAACTCGGGAAAGTGAAGAGACAGATCTAAATACAAATAAAAAGAAAGAGAGAAACAGAAAGAAAGAAAGAAACAACCAACAATCCTTATAATTATCATCATCTGCTGCTTTTCCCTCTTCTGGCAAAGAAACACTCCATCCATTTGCAGAAATCGCCCGCGGAAACGTTACATCAAAACTAATCACAACGATTAAAATCAGCTTTTCTGTGCAAGAGGAGAGTAAAAAGCAAGTTGTAGGCTGGAATGAGACTGTTTTTTCCACCAAAAAAAAAAAATCCGAAAAAAAATTACGCGCGATATATATATATAT
>VZRZ01007530.1:194596-226096 GCA_013398175.1 Climacteris rufus | reverse complement strand
AAAAAAGAGAAGAAAGCGAGCCGCCCTCCGCCTGTTTCCAATCAGCGCAGTACAAGTTTATGTGAGCGTGCCCCGCGGGCACCGAGCGTGCTCGGACTGTTCGGGAGAATTAAAGATGGGCGAAACGCTTCCCTCTCCTGCGCGGCGGGGGCTGCCGAGGGAGCGCGGCTCCTCCCGCCGGCTGGCAGGGGGAGGGATGGGGCAGCACCGCCCGGGACCCGCAGGCAGCGCCCGGTGTGCGGGGGGGCTGCAGGCTCCGGCAATTGTTCCCGGTCACGAGCCCGGAGGGAAGGCTGCGCCTGGAACGCAACTTTCCAGCTTCATCTTCCCCCGAGCGTCGGGGGCGGCCGGGGCCGGGGGCCGTGGAAGGGGGCTGGGCGCTGCGGGCACGGGGGAGTGGGGAAACTCCGGGAGGACCCGGGGAAGTTGGTTCCTTGCGCACGCCGAGACCGGGGAAAAAAAAGAAAAGTTGAATAGTTGCGGGTTGGGTTCGGCAGCGCCCGCGGAAGGATGCTCGGCCCGCGGAAGGATGCAGGCTCGCGGGTCGGAGGCACTTGGCGAAACTTCCCTCTGCCCATTCAAAATGACTGCGGTGATTTTGGTGTATTAATTGCGCCCGAAGCACAACACAAAATGTTCTAGCACACACTAGAGGTCCCTCTCAGAGCTGTCAGACGACAGGGTGTTTTCAGGTTGGGTTTTTATTTATTATTTATTTTTCCCCGCTTTAACTGTTTGAACAGAACCAACTGTCCCTTGGAATGCCAACGCAGCGTGTGTTATTCAAATAAGGGTGAAGAAAGGTTTGCGACGTTTTTGTTTGTGCCCTTGCTAGGGTACCAGTGGTTCAGTTAATAAACTGTGCTCTTAAAAAATGAACGTAAACGGTATTAATTTCATGCAGTGATTTATGAGTTTTGCTTGAAATATACTCACCGTTTGTTGTTGGGGCCAGTTCCAACTTTCATACTCGGTTTTCTCATGTGAATCCTGCCATGGAAGTAAACAGTGTAAGACTTGAATAAGGATACCAGGCTATGGCTTGTGGTTTTTAAAAGAGAAACATGCAAGCAAGGAAAAAGCCAAGTGTTAAGATTATAAAGAGTCAATAGAGATGGTGGTGGAGGTGACTAAAAATGATTGATCCCCAGGAATTTCCATATCCAGACCGTGTTAGAGAACTAATTAGTCCCCCCAATCTTCATGTATTACAAACAATATTATCACCATTTTACGGATGGAGAAACTGAGAAATAAAAAGAAGGTCACTGACTTGCCTGAAGCCATATAGCAAATAAAAGATAGATCTGGAATCAGCTAGGACAGATTTAGATCTCTTGCCGATTTGCACTGCTGTAACCATTTATTTCAGTGGAATTCTTCTGGATTTAAATGAAGTTTAGACCTTATGTGTTGCTCTGTCCCTTAGAAACATTGACTTAATATAAATTCTGTTTTGACCATGACTGAATTAGATGCAAGATTTTGGGGGGAGTATTTGCTATACTTCTACTTCTTGAAAGACAAATTACTGTGAAGCTTTAGGACTCTGTTGGCTTTTGATTATTTTTTTTTTCCATTGCAATTTCATTTGTTGCCTCAATATAGTTCTCTAGTTTGCTTTTTCGTGTTGTTTTTTTTAATGAACGATTTCTTCATGTCTAGTGCAGTTTTTGTTACTGGATTCAGAGAAGCACTTCTTACTAGATGTCTCTGAATGAAACCTTTATTTTTATGTTGGAACACCCTGAGAACAAATGATTTTGCATGAGGAAAACTTCAATTCATTGCGAACCTCACTCAGGCAGAAGTGAAAAATTGCATGAACATCATACGCAAAAAAAGCCAGGCTTTCCCTTGCATAGTATAAAGGCTGCGTGTAGAAGACTTGCTCACATAGTCTCTTTATTGGATTATGATAAGTTTATGTATGGAGAAAATGCAATGTGAAAGGGAATATTCACTGATCAAAACAAATGTTTGTACATTTTTCAAAGAGGGATCTCTCACAATTAACAAAATACCAAATCTGCCAGTCACAGTCAGATAGCATTTCACATGAGCCCAGCTGGGAAGGAATGATAATTTCTGCTTTCTGTATTCCAACTACTTGAGAAATATTTTGAGGATACCATAAAACAGACACAGATGTACAGATTGTGATTGTGGCGCTTTACTCTCCATTTATTAATGTGTGCTGGTATATACAAACTGCCACCACTAAAGCATAATACCAAGTTCCTGCTTTCATGTCACCAGCTGAATTTAGTAAGATGCTGGTACTTCAGGGAGCTGAGAGTCCCTCAGTGTTGCTGACATCCCTGCAGTGAGGGTCTGACCTCACATCTTCATGTGTGGGGAAGCAGACACACAACATGGGTGTAATTAAGACTATTCCACCCACCCGCCTTCCAGTTTATAAGTCTGAAATAGTATTTAGGTGGGAATTAGCTCCTCAGAGTGCATGTGGTTTGTTTGAGACCTTGTTCTGACTCCCTGGCTGAGCAGAGTTCTCAACACCAGAGCTCTAGCCCCCTTTCCCATGTTCTGTGCAGCAAACTACTGTGCCTCATTTGCAATATGTGTTCAACTCTTCTCGTGTACCAGCAGAAAAATAATGTCGATCAGAAGCAAATTTTAGCTGAGATGCCTGCTGTTACTTATTTTGGATCCTTTTACGCTGTTGCAGCGGAGCCAAGTTGGATCTCCTTCCAGGAAATAAATTTAGTTAGTTGTTGCTTTTTTTTCTGACAGAAACATAATTCTTACTCTAAATGGAATCTTTTCTGTTGGTCTGTGTTGCATTTGTGTTTTCTTTTTACAGCCTGGGTAAAATTCATCTCTGGTATAGTGCCATTGACTTCTGTGTTGTTTCACAAAGAATTAATTTGTTTTTCTGTGTTAAAGTACAGATTTCTGTTGTCCCACTTTCCACAGAATACAATTGTTTTTTTAAGAAGGAAGTTTGATTTTAGAAGAAGACAAATATAAAATGTACATCTTCATTTTTATTTTGTCCACCTTTACTACTTGTGCAGGCAGAGGTATCTTCTCTTCTATCTCTACTTCATTGGTAAATTAAATTGAATATATATGTTTAGAGAATGTCTATAGGCGGGAGGAGGGAGTAGTTACTATCTTCCTAGCTGATAACACCTTCAAAAAAATCTCGACGTGAAAGCCATCAGCACATTCCGTATTGATGGTGTATGCGGTAGCTTTAATAATCTTGAGTTCTCTAATGTGTATTTTAATCGTGCTTTTAACACAGAATTCAAATGACATCCTGTATCCAATTGAACCAAAGCTGATGCTGTAGAACATTCAGTTGTAAGCCCATGTTTGTGAAGTGAATGGCTCACCTGATAACCTTTTCCTGATAGCTCCTCATCTGGCTGCCTACCCCCACTGGTGCTGGAAGTCACGGCTGGATGAGTTGGCAGGTTTGTGCAGACGTGGCTTTGCAGATGGTTTGTACGTATCCAACGTCTACAAGTGAAGGATACAAGCCTTGGGAGTGCTTGTTGGGGCAAAGGACAACTCATCCTGACAAATTGTTTAGTGCCTTTTACTCCACTGGTCTTCCTTGCCCAGTGCACTCGTGTATAAGGAACAGCCTTAAAACAAACAAACAAAAAAAAAAAACACCACTGCACAGCAGGGTTGCTCCAAGATGATAGGGAAAGGAGTTCTGTCTCACACAGCAAACAGGCTCTTTCTGCTTCTCGTTCTCAAACAAGACCTTTACATCTGTGATTGTTCCCCCTTAGCCAGAATTTATGACTCATTCTGCCTTAAACCTCATGTTCAGTATGGGCATCTATGGGTTTTCTCATATTTTCCCTGATGTAATTCAGGATGATTTGCAGGACAGCTAACGTGCAGGGCTGTAACTGGTAGTATGTAGGTTCAGGCATATGCACCCCACTTCTGACTCTGTGGCTGTGGTTGCCTCTATCAAGCAGGCAGCTGGTGTTGGATCAAAACTGTCTCCTACCGCTGTAGCAGGCTTTGCCAGACCTCACCTGTCAACTTTTGGTTCTCACAGATGAACTCTGAAGCCACACCATGATTTGGTCAGGCAGAAATAATGGGAGGTTGTCTCAGGCAAGGTATCTCCAGCAGACATGAGGAAATGTCAATATTTCTGAGTAAGGCATGGGTGAAACTTACTCCAGTGTGCACCTTCAAGCATTCATCTTTGAGAAAGGTGAGCGTAAGCTGCAACCATAGCTAGAAGGATGATTGGGGAATGGAGGGTCTGTTTTTTGAAAGGAATTTAGAGGAGGCTTGAATGTCCTTAGCAATGTGCAGTCTGGAAAGTGATATGACAATTCCCTGTAAAGAACACAGATGATGAATCCCAGAGAGAAGAGCAGTAGCTGTTCCAGCTAAATGACAATAAATGTGGATACAAACTGGGGCCGCTTAAGTAATAGTTTCCAAGAACACTTTCTGATACATTAGCTAGAAGATACAGCATCTAAAGTGAAACCTTAAATTTGGTCATACTCTGTTTTGCTCATGTCTTTAAAACCTGGGCTACTTGGAGAATATTTACCAAAAAAAGTACCTCAGTGACCTTAGTTGTGACCAACCAGCTATGGCTGACTAAGTTGTTTCATCAACATCTCTGTCAGTGGAGAAAAGATTTATCTTTTCGAAAGAAAATGTATATAAATTGGTCAAAAAGCAGTTTCCATACATAAAAAACACTATTTATTTTGAATGTTCCCTGGATAGAAATCTGGAAAAGACCATCTGACAGAAAAATTAAAAATAAAAAATACCTGAATTTTTGACAGGAAAAAGATCAGTGTCTGTTTTTATGCTCAGTGAAAATTTTGCCTAAGTTTTGTCAGTGGGAGGAATTTCTGATTTGCTCTTTAGATAGGATCTTTAATTTATTTTCAGTTTCAGCTGCAAAACTATTCCTCTTTATTCATTTTTTCCAAGTTAGACCTTTGATGCTTACAGTTTTCCTATGATTCATTTAGTGACATTCACTTTATTTTCAGCACACTCTATAAGAAGGAGAGAAGAGATTTAGTAAAGAAACATTAGCAAAGAGCCCTCTTCTCTTTTCCTCACTTACTTACAAACATTAACTTAAAACATCCTCTCCATCATCCACTCACCCAGCCAACTTTCTGCACGGTAGTTTGCTTGTAAGCCCCGTTTATAAATCCTGATGGGGCAGGACCATCTCTCCTGCTGCAGCAGAGCACTGCAGGTATTCAACAAGTAATTAATAACAGCTCCTGCTATCATTGTTGCCAGGAGAGCAGGGGAAAGAGAGGAGAGGAACAGCAGACGTTGAGTATAACTCCACATAACTGCTGGAAACCAAAGTATCAAGGGGCTGCTAAAGTAGCTCAGTTTACTTCCTACGAGCACTTTGCCTTAAAGCAGCTTTATTTCCTTCTGTGAACTGAACTTGGCAGCGGCATTAGATGGAAGAGGTGTGTATCACAGCTTACAAAGGGAGTTCAGGCCCGTCAGCATGATCACAGAGCTGTCAAGGGAAGGAGGAGGAGTACCCTGTTCTAGGGAAAGAATGACATGGGGGTCTTTAGCTAAAGTACCTATGCCGGTCTCCCCAAGATGTACTGCTTTCTAAACAAGGCAAGACTCACCTAGAGGTTTAGTTAAGTTGCCCTAGGAGAGATTGATGAGCCATCCATTCAGCACAGGGAACCAGTGCTGAATAATTCACAGATCGTTATCATTTCTGTAGCCCATTATGTGCCCATTGCACCAAATCGTTTCTAAACACCGAAGAGAGATAATCCGTACGCTAAGGACCATTCACACAAGGTAAACAGACATTCCTGGCTTGCCAGTAACAGGCGGATTTGACACTATTTATCCATAGCAGCCTGTTCTGCTCTAGTTGGTGTGGCAGGAAAGGGGTTCGACAGGCTTAACATCTGTATGGGAGGGCGCCTAGGGTGATCTGAAGGCAGCCGTCCCAGCTGGTGGCAGTAGGTGAAGGCGTGAAGACCATTACAGGAGAAAATGAGGAAAGGGCTCACTAGATCGGCAGAGGACAATTTGCACCCTGGTTATCACAGGGAGCTCTCAGATGCAAGGAAGTTAGGGAGAGCCTTGAAGACTGGCGAAAGTCCAGCAGAGGGATTCAGAGAGTCAAAAGGGAGAGCTGGGCAAGTAGGGCTCCATTCTGTGTAGACAAACGAAAAGCCAATGGGTTTACCCAAGACATTCAGGGGACGGTCATTGATGCGATCCAGGTGGAATTTTACATGTATCTGCAGCTTGGCTCTGGAGAAAGGGGAAAGAAGCAGTGGAGTTCAAGGTGGCTGCAGATGTGAGTTGAGGGGGAGAACAAGAAAGTGTAACCTTTCATATCCTCCAGCTTTTCCTTACAGTGTCCTCTGCGGTACAAAAATAGCTTGGGATTCCTGGAGACAAAATGATGACATAATTTTTGCTATTAGTAGAAAACTGAATTTCTAAGGCTACTAATGCTGTCCCAAGGAAGAGACTTCCCGAGAAATGTGTAGGCAGGAGTGTTCCTGTTTGTGACGAACTCTGATCTTAGCTCTTTCTCAGGGAGAAAGGTGGTTCTTTCAGGGAAAACTGTAGCTTTGAAGAAGTATTTTCTTTAACTCAAAAATCTGTATTTGTTACTGGCTGCATACAATCTTTCCTTTTTTCCTTAGTGTTCTTCAAGTATTTGCATCAATGTCCTGCAACTGAGAGTTCCACAGGTTGCTGAGAGATAAGCTGTAGAGTGATATCCTTATTAATTTATAAGCTAATGCCTTTATAAATTCCATTATGTGCCCTCTTGTTTTGTGAAGGGCATCTGATTTCTCCTTCACACCATTCATTATTTTATACACCTCAATTCTATCATCTTTTACTGTTTTCTTTTCTAAATGAAATAGTTATGTTTTTAATCTTTTTGTTTAGAAATACCCCCACATGTCTCTAATCTTTTTTGTTGCCTTTGGCTATCTAGTGTAGCTATCTATCACTCCCATCTTGCTTCTCACTGGATCTTTTAAAGCTAGTTCCAAAGTCATCAGCGTGAAAGAGACTGAAGGATGGTCTTGTGGTTAAAGTATATCATCGAGACTCCAAAGTTCTTCTTCCAGATCTCCTGGCCTGTGACCCTGGGCTAATCACTTGACTGCAGACATTCACCATTTCCCTTTTAGTCCCAGAAAATAGAATGGGGAAACATCAA
Source organism: Climacteris rufus (assembly GCA_013398175.1). Classification (NCBI taxonomy): domain Eukaryota; kingdom Metazoa; phylum Chordata; class Aves; order Passeriformes; family Climacteridae; genus Climacteris; species Climacteris rufus. The sequence continues at coordinate 218,883 of VZRZ01007530.1, read as the reverse complement.
GCAAAATATATTGTGTTTCTCCATGTCTGGGTGGAAATTATCCTAAATGCACAGCCATATTAAATGTAGTAGTTTTGATTATTTTTCCACAAGGCAACTGCATGTGTGTTGAAATTTGTAACTTCCCCCTAATTGTTTGATTGAATGGTGTTTGACTGTTTCTTATTTGTTACACTCCCCTGATATTAGGTTCCAAACAAATTCAATTAAGTAATTTCTCTTTGGGTTTTTTTTTTTTTTTTTTTTTTTTTATGGTGAACTTCATATGGAAAGTATGAGTTACTAACAATTTGGGCCAAGCAGACATATGACTTTCATGCATCCTTGGGGACTGGGAAAACAAACACAGTCCTGATGAAAGTGAAAAACAGGATCAAATTTTGAGTTTTTATGTGTGGGACACAGCCTGGTCCTGGGAGACACTGGGTACCCCTTACTCCCACTCATAGTTCCCACACGTGGGATCAAGACTAAGGTATTGCTGGCTTGTCTCCAGTCTACACAAACGAATTATCCACAACCTGTCAAGACTTTCACAAGGAGCATAAGACTCGCCCATCTGGTTCCCTCCTCCTTTCAGCAAGGCCTGGCTGTTACGTATTTCTAGCACCTCTATCACTCTCCAACAGCCCACGTGAGATCTGAGGCACCTTTCTGCCTGGGTATGTCATTTGGTACCTCATTTTTGGCACACAGGAGCCTGCAGCACTTTGGCTGGGTGTACACTGCTGTCACAGCCCCACACTCCAAAGGATCTCCCAAGCAAACGCCTTCCCAAGTGTCATCGCTTGCTTAAAAATGGTCATGTGTCAAGCAGTGGGAGAAGAGATCTGTGAGGTGTCTGAACTATAAACCCATCTGTTTTAACACTCCTTGTGCCACAAAAGATGCTGGAAGAATGCACTTCGATAGGATGCTAGTCCAGCAGAATAGCAAAAGCAAGCTGCTTAGATATTTGTAGCATAAAACTAAGGAAAACTACATTATTCTTTAAACAGCAAATTTCTTTTTGTCTGCTCATTATCCCCCTAGCCTTGTAGCTCTTTTTTTTTTTTCTTTTTTTTTTTTTTTTTTCTTCCTTGGTGTCCCTCTTTCCCTTTGTAAGCAGATAGTCAGCTACTGCTTTCGTGAATCCCCCAGACAGCACTGCCTGCTCCTTTTGCTGGAGCTCAAGCCTCTGCACATATTCCTGTGCAAGCCCCAGGAAGTGTGGTGCTCTTCTGGTCTCTTTGGAAGGGACCAGTCCTGGAAGACTCTCCTGATAACCCCAGTCAGGTCAATAGGCTTGTTTGTGTGATTAAGGATAACACATAAGGATGCCCAGGGGTGTTGGGACATCAAGCATCTTTGCAGCTTTAAAACAGAAAAAGAGTGGTTTGAATTTTGGTGGGGTTTGGAGTGCTTTGTTTCCCTTATGCCTTATAGCTGGCATTTTGTCAGAGCCTCCTGCTCACTAGCATTCTCATGACACATGAACATGCTCAAAAAAAAAATTTCCTGTGAGAAATCAGTGGGCTTCATTAAATTTTCAAAGTTTAGAGCTGTGATCCTCTTTGCCCCTCTCCACGGGCGGCTGGCCCTACCATATTTTGATTGCTTATGTGAACATTTGATAAATCTCACTGTGGACTACATTTGCTCTTTCACCCAAGCAGTCATCACACACATTTTCCTAACACTTTAAAATTATGCCTGCCAAACATTTTCTGATGTAAAGTTAAAAGCCATCTATTACTGAAGTGATTTTTCAGCCCTTGTGGGCATGTTTTTCTTTCTTTTTTTTTTTTCTTGTGTAGTTCAGATAGTTTCAAGCTCTTTTAAACAGGCTGCCAAGGGTCAGTTTAAAAAAAAAAAACTTTTTCTTTCATTTTTTCCTAAAAAGTGCTATTATTTTCTTTTATGCAACTCTTTTCAAATCTGAATTCAAGCGCATGTAATATTGCCTTACTGCCATGGCCACAGAAAACTTAATATAAAACTGGAGATTGCTGCTGCTTCTCACATAAACGTGTCGGTTCTGCAATTACATTAGGAAGGACACTTTTCCCATTGACTTCAGTTAGCCACAGCCAAATAGGCCCCACACCACCGTGCTGAAGCTGGTGACACATTCTGAAGACTGTGTGCTGGCACTTACGCCTGCTGTGCTCCTGAGATGCCCAAACTGGGGATGTGGCTTGAAGGGGAGACAGCTCCCACCTGGCCGCCATGCCAGCTCGAAGGGAAGGGAGGCAGGTTCTTGCCCAAAGCAGAACTGTGATGGGACTGGAGCAGGCACCCAGATTTGAAACACTCCTAGGTCCCCCACTTGAAGCTGGACGTGCATGGATTTTGTTGCAATTTTGTGGTCCAGTGATCTGGTGTCATTCATAGCCAGGCTTTTTATGCATTTTAATGCATTTTTTCATATTCAGATCTTTGCCTGACCATTCCCTAATTTTTACTTCCTATACAGATCATATTCCTCCTGTCAGTGTGTGAACAGAAGACAAGGTGTCACTTCTTTCTTCCCTGATCCTCTCTTTCCTCCTCAGTGCTCTGGGCATTTTCCTTTAAATGCCTCAATTTTTCCTCTGGGTTCCAGAGCTGTGCATGGTTTTTGAAACTGATTAAAGCAGTTTGTCCTACCATGGCAGGGAGATGCTAAAACAAAGCATGTGTGTCTTTTGGTCTTAAACCAGGATTTTTCTTACTCTTTCTTACTCTTTTCCCAGTTTCTTGTTTAGCAAACACAGTTAAACAGTCTCTTGGTGTAAAAAAAGCAAAGCAACTCTTCCCCTTCTAGAGAGCACCAGCCTGATAACACACCAGCTTTTTTCTGAAACCCTGCCCTTGAACTTACTGGAGCATGCTCCAGCATCAAATGGTCTGACCAATCTGAATTTGTCATTTCCCTTCAAAGTGCCTTGGCAGGACCTTTATTTGAAATTGCATTTGATGCTTGTTTGTGTCACAACTGCACTTCATGCAGTTTCTAGAAGTGTAGAGTTTTGGGTCTGGGCCAGTCCTAAATAAAGAAGCTAATACACAAATGTCCCCCTCACCCTGGTGAAACACAAGAAACACAAAACATCATATGAAGCCTCTCAGGGTGAAGATAAAAATCTAATAACAATATAACACTTAAACTGCACTGCAATTAAAATATAATCTTTCAAATTTCTTGCATTTGGAGGGAGGAAAGGGTTGGAAAGAGGTGCAGAGAACAAAACGAGTCAGAAGTGGAGGCATTACAATCTTTACCCTCAACATGGAACTACTTAAGCATACCATAATTGCATCACAGAAGGTATGCATACCCTGAAACCAAAAAGGAAGCAGGAAAGCAAGAAAAAACAAACACAGTATGATGAACCAAACAGGTAACCTTCAGGAAAAGGAAATCTAGCCCTGCTAACCCAAAAGAAAGGAACAAAACTGGCAAGGGAAAATGAAAGACAGGAAAAAGGAGTACTGAGAGGATATTTCATATGCAAAGTGACACATTTCTCCAAACAAATGAGAAATTTAAATATCTGAAAGAGAATTAGTGGACTTGGTGGATCAAAGGGGCAGTTAAAAATGACAAGATACAATTATAGAGACTACATTATATCATCCTATCAGTCTTTACCAATTGAAAATACACGTACTCTCTACATATTCTATTTAATTACTATAGATGGGTGCCTGTCAAACACTGAGGTATCAGAAGAGAAACTGCAGGATTGACATGCTAAAGTAACAAACCTCCCAGAGCAGATGGCATCAATCAAGACTGATAGCTGTTAACAAAATCATGCAAGTTTCCCTTAAAAATAGTCTATTCTTCTATACCAAAGCAATGGAACACTGCATGTATTTTTCTTTGAAATCAAGATCATCTCAGCCAAATGAAAAAGAAAGAAATGTTGAAATATAAGTTAATTTATAAAATCTGCTTAATGCTAAGCATGACTGATCCAGTAACAGTGAAACATGCCTTTTATAACTTCCTAAAAAAGATCTGGAAGATCTCACTGAAGCTGTGGATTATGCAGAACTATTTAATATAAATTTTAAAAGAAATCTCATAAAGTCTTTGATAACTTGTCTCAGAAGTCGTTGTTCAGAAAATCTAGCAATCATAAAGTGAGATGTGAAATTCTGCCCCAGATCTGTTTTACAAAGGAAAGCAAATGTTCTAGGAACGAAGAGTGAAAGGTTGGCAAGGAAGGCAGTAGAATACTTTGATGAGTTATTGGAACTATAAATTGGGACATATAAAGATAACAACATTGTGAAAACTATCAGGCCTCTTGGTCACCCAAGGTGAGACGACTGAAAGGCTTGGGGACCCAAATAAATTTACATGAAGAGGAAGACACCGTTCATTTTAGTGCTTTGCCAACATAGAAAGTGCCAAATATGAGAGGAAATCTTTTGTGTTCTCTGAAAACACTGTCAAGTTATGAAAAAGCCCTTACCCCCTTTTATTTTCTTTGTCATGTAAAAGCAGAGCAGCAGTGGAAGGGGCAGACTGTGGTGCTTGGCTGCCTGAAGGCAGAGCTGCAGAGGCTGCAGGCAGCACCAGAACCCGGAGGGCAGTAAGAGGGGGCTCCCCTAACACAGCCAGGCTCCTCACCCTCTGCTGGGGTGCTGCCAGCTCACCCAAGTGAACTCTTCTGGTCACCCTGTTGAACAAAAGTTAGAGTAAATGCAGAATGGAACAAAAATGCACAAAAAGAGCTGGTTTGCTAAGAGAGGAGACTGAGAATATGATAAAAGTAGATTACATAACGAATATAGTTGAGAAAATAAATTGTATCTTTCATCTTACTCTTCCATAATATTAGGAAACTCTTTCTGTAGCAGTGTTAGTTTGTAACAAAGAATCCAGTGTTATTCCTAGAAGACTCAGATTTTTCTGAATTCTTGCCTAGAACTGGCTACAGTATCACTCCTGCCTATTGTCATGTATATTTCCCTGGTTTTGCATACTGAACCAGCCAGGGCAATGATCTCAGAAATACAAAAAGAAACATAAAGCCAGAAAATCTGAGCTGATAAGAGGAATTATATTTTGATATTAAATGGAAACTCCCTGGTGCAGGATGAACTAGATGACCTTTAATGGTCCTTCCAACCCAAATTATTCTATGATTTGATGATTCTGTAACTGACAGCAAATATCATTCAGCTCGGCATGGGCTGGCACAGTGAGGTTCACCTGGGGTTGGTCCTTGGGAGAGAGACAGAAGAGAAGACTGTGCAGAAACAGGACTTAATGCCTTACAACAAAGCTGTGATCCATTTTTAAGGAGAACTGTACTGGCCTCTTCATATTTTTTGTCTATAAAAAGTACTAAGTTTTGTAATCCAAAGGTTCCTTTCACTGCTCTTGTGCATTTCCTTCCTTTACTCCTGCAGTGATCACGTTCTGCTGCAAAAAAGTGTTCAGTTTGATATGAGTTATTTGAAATTTTGTCAGTCCTGGAGCGGGCAAGAAAGAAATGGAGAGATACTTGAATAAAAATAAATCCTACTTTATAGAAAAGAATAGGCCATGATTAAGGCAAAGAATAAGTTTCTTTCATCTCACAGCAAATACTATATTGGTGGGATGTCAGGATTATGAATTTCTTGTGAATGACTTGAGTTCAAAATACTCCTATCTGTAATTTTGCAGCTAGTGGCACTTCAGCATCCAGGAGTCACCAGAGGAAATTACAGAGAGGGAAATAATGTAGAGATGAAACTAAAAGTTTTTTATTACACAAATCACAGTGGAGAAATGGAAGATGAATTTTGTTCCAACATGCAGTACATGCTTTAGTCTGCAAGCTAGGAAATAATAATATGAAACTTCTCTGCCTAACCTGATCTACAAATAAAATTATTTTAATTCCTTCACCTTTCCCTGGCAGTAAAGAGTGGCATTATAGGAAAAATGGTAGATATCTTCAGGATGATATTGCCAACACTGAATGTTTTTGTTACTTATCTAAATTTAAAAAAAAAAAAAAAAGGAAGCTCACATTTTATTATTTTCCATCAATGTCCCAAGTGGATGCTTCTGTTCTTCTCTAACAGAGTATTTTATAAGGAACTGCATTAGAAAGCCCAGGATTTGACTTTTGTTTTTGTCTAATGGCACTGATAGTCTTAGGTGCAAAATTGCTAATCTGCTAGAGTGCTGAGATGCCAGACTTTACAGGGACCACCAGAAAATACAAAGCATTCAGTATCCAATGAGCTTCCCACAAACTCTTTACAAAGACTCCTGGGCTAATACCTCTTGCTGTGTGTACATGAGAAGGAGAAGGAAGAAAGAGAAAAAACACGTTGCACAGTTTTCTGTTCAGAAGTGCAGAGTGTGTAATCTCCACAGCTTGGTGCACATCTTTAAAGATATTCTGGGCATTAATAAATTTGGCATTCATGTCTGCCAGTCACAAAATAGCAATTTGTAAACTGCTCTGAGCATCCCTCTTTGTGCCAGGGTTTCATGGAGGTAGTCAGAATCTAACAGGAAACACTGGACAAAAATGGCTATATTTAGTTATGCATAGGAGTTACCCTGTTTCCTTGGTTATCTAGTACATTTGCAAATAGATGTTCTGCTGAAGGCATTATAAAGTGCTATCAATAACTTCTTCAATCCATAAACTGATCACAGAGCAGGGTAAAGCTGATTGCTAAATAGAAAGCACAACTACATCCCAGTAGACTGGCAAACTGAACAGCAGCAGCCACTGTCCTAAGGTAAAGGAATGAATGCCAAGGTCTGTCCAGAAGTTACAACAGAGCAGGTGGAACATTCTCTCATCATTCACCGGGAAGGAAACGGTTGCTTGATGCACCATGCATTTGTGAATGGTGGGAAGGTCGTGAGCAGGCAGTTGAACAGGGAGAAGTACTTTTGTGGTCTGTTCTGAGTGAAATGAGAGAAATAGGTTCCCAAAAGACACAGAGAGTCAAGTTGTGAACTTGTTTCCACTGTACTCAGAACCTCTCTTTCACTATGAGCAGGTGACATGAAAGATTAATTTAAAACAAGTATTTCAATAGAATAATCACAAATTAATATCTTGATAGTAATGATAATGGCCACCTCTCCCACTGCATTGTTTTATCACTAGATTTCAAAGTTTATATGAAAAGGGGTGTTTTACTTTGGATGCATTTTACAGAGAGGGAAACTGCTGCACAAAAGATGGAGTGACCTATCCAAACTCAGCCAGAAGGCAATTGGCTGAGTCAGAAATAGAAACCAGAGTGCCAGTCCAGTGAGGAAGGCTAAAACATTGTTGTCCTAAAATAAATGGAACCAAGCAGAAATGGAAATGTCTCCACATTTTAGCAGTGAGAAGTACCAGCTGCCTTATTCACCATTTCTTTAAAATATTAGCACACACTATTTTTTTTTTTTAAAGGTGAGTATTTAATTAATTACTGAACTGGCTCTGCCATTCCTCTACAGGATGAAAACAAACACTTAAACAAGTCTCTCCTGCCAACCCCACCCAACACCTACTCAGTTACAACAGATGGATGAGTGCCACAGACCAGATGTCAAAATGATACCAAATTTGACACTGCACAAGAAACTGTAGCATGCTGCAGAAAAGAACTGCTCCCACGGTAACATTTAAATGCCAGATTGCACTGATTCCTGTTAGAAGTGATGTGCACAGAACCCAGACAGCAAAGGCTGTAGTTGCTGCCACAAGCTCCTGAAATCTTTCCATTTCTTTTAATAGTCTTGCCTAAATTCTGTCGTCTTCTAAGGGTGGGAAGATTTGCTGAAAAAGGATGTAGAAATATCTGGCTGGAGTCCGAGAGGGATGAGACAAGTGTCTGCTCTCCTTGGAACAGCTTTGATTACACCTGTTTTTGTCGTGCCCAGGAAATAGGGCTTCTTAAGGTGCATCCATAGTTGGTACAGAAGAGTTCAGGTGAACTTCAGATGTGTCTTTGCAAGTCTAGTTTGACTTCACCCAGAGCAACAATCTTTGGAAACAGAAACTCGAACAGTGGGACTGGCACACTCATCCCAGTGAGTCCTGCCATAGCCTCAACAGTTCAGACAGGAAATATGTACAAAACAGTTGTCTGACAAGAAAAGTTCTGTCAAAACTGAAGCTTTTTGCTAGAATTTTCCAGTTTTGATTAAATCACGAAGGGAAAATGCTTCTGGTTAAACTGGGTGTATAGATGTCCTAGAAATACCAAAAGTCTGCTGAGTTGAGCAACTACATAGAAAAGCCTGAACACCTGAAAGCTGTATGAGGGAGAGGCCCACCCTTCAGAACTGAGAATGGCTCTCCTTTTGTCCTCATGGGGATCTGAAACCTCATAACTCCCATTTCCCCGATACATACTTGTACCTGTCACACTGCCCCTGTGCTGGAAGAATTATTTTGCATACAGGAAAGGGAGTCCAGAAAGATTGTGGATGAAACTGGCTTACTGATTTTAATTCTGAAATGCTGAGTGTCTATGTTTTTCAGAATATTTAGCATTTTGCAGCAGTCTGCCCCAGTTGCATGCAGTGAGTTGTTAGCTCTTTCACACAAGAGATCGCAAGTGATTACACTCAGGCACACGCAGGAAAAAAAAATAAAAAAGAGGGTTTTGGTGCCCACTTAGTTTGGTTTAAGTGACTAGTCCAGTATTCTAACACAGGAACTTTGCAGCAGAGCCAGGGATATAATCAAAGGATGTATCTTCAGCTCTAGGCAAATCTGAGACAAACTGTTGGACTACAAATGCCTATTCAATGAGTTGCATCCTTCCTGGGCACTGAATGAGGCAAAGGCCCTGTAGAAAAAGGAGGATGTGATGAGATCATTAAGTGCAAAAGAAAATGTGGCAGTAGGAGAAGCAACATAGCCATGCTAGCTTTAATCTAATTAGTGGGGAAACAGTTTTATTGTAGCTGTGGCTGTATGGAACACAACACTCCGGTGTTGGGTGACTTGTATTAATGTCACATCTATAGTTTGCTGAGCAAACTTTCCATATTCTCTTTGGTACCCACAAACTCTCAGCAGCATAAAAGAGTCAGCATCCATCTTCAGATCAAAGCTTAATCATGTTCCTGCTGCCTTATCACATCTCTTTATTTTCAGCACATGTGTGGGATCACACAAGGCAGGCATGGCCTGAAATATCAAGGCACTACATGTGAAATGATGGCTGGGTCTTGTCAGCAAAGCCAGGAATTCTACATGCTTATAATATTCTGTAAGATCTTTGCTTTTTACCACTACGTAATCTTAAAGAATATAATCAATTCCAAAATCCTTACAGTAGATCTGCATATCCCTGCATTTTTGAGAATCCCTGATATTCTATCCTTAAGACACAAGGAGTTAATATGTGTTAATTGTTATAACTGACTCCAGAACAATAACATGTGAATGCAATTTCTTTGTGGATGTTGGACCTCATTATTATGTTCTTGTTGGAGCAGTGACCTCACCATTTTGGCTCATCAACACTCCAACACTGTAGAAATGGAGGTACCACAGGTTTTTATACATGGTTATTGAATTGTGTGCTTTAACAGAGGGTTTTTTATGTCACAAAACTTTGTAAGACAAAGTTTTGCAGCATGTCACTCTAATTCCTAAGATGCAAGGCAGTTTCCATGATCTAACCAAGATCAAAGAGGTGATGCCCACTTGTATCTTCACATCAATGCAACTGTGCTAACAGGGATGAGACTCTAATAGTACAATCGTTGGTCAAAATAAAATGAAAACTTTCCCATTAATCACTCACATGAATACAACTGTCAACAGACAAGTCCTCATATAGTAAAGGAATCCTGGTAACAGAGGATGGGAAGGGACCTGGGGGATTTTTTAGAGTTCTGTAGTTAATAATTTTGTACCAGGTGATTAGCAAAGCACCGTAACTTCTTGCATTAAATATTTTCTTAGTGACAATCCTGTTTGATAAAGAGTTGGAGAGAACAAGGAAAGTAAAGAAGAGCACCAGGTAATGCATATCAGTTCTTCAGGTCGTGATGATATGTGTTGAAAGAGAGGGCAGAGAAGAAGGGATGGTCTGAGAATAAAAAGAAGGAAGAAAAGAAAATGGAAGTGTGAGGCATAAGAGCAAATGAGGGAGTTACTTGACAGCTGAGAAGTGCCAAATATGTGTCTCTGGACTGATCTGAGTTCCCAGTGGAGCTCCCAAGTAGGGGTGTAGATCAGGTTTTGAAATGTTTTCCATCAATGCACTTTCCATCCCATAGTCTGTCCCAGAGCCAGTTATCTACCCCTAATCATCCAACAGCCCTTCAGCAGCCCTGGCTGATGGCAAGGGAAAGGAGCATCTGAGGCCATGGTTTCTGTGGCTCAGAAGACTGATTTCCCTTCATTTAAGGATTAATGTTTTTCACAGTTCTAAGGATGACTGCTCAAATGTTCTTAATCGTGTGTGTGCTTGCCTGATGGGAAATGTGCAGAAGCATTTGGGAACTGTGGCATTGGTACATGGCAAATGGCAATTAACAGAACAAACTCTGCCTCTGGCAAATTACCCTTGCCCAGAATTCTAGAGGGGGTTTTGTGTTGGTGGTAGTGGGTTTATTTTGAAGTGACTTTATTTGATGAAATGAAGGAAAGTGAGGTTGTAATTTCAAAAGTTTTGTGAGGATGGAATCCTTCCCTGATGCATGCACTTATTTTAAGTCCTGCTTTTCCACTTCTGTTTGCCTAGGCATTGCCCTGCATCCTTTCGTGTGTATTGCCTCTGATGTCTGACTCATTATGGCAACAGAAGCGTTGATGCCAGCCCCAGAAGCAGTACTTTAAAACCTGCTATTGTCTCTCCTTCAAGCTCAAAGCTAACCCAGTTTGTGGCAAATGAACGAAATGCAATCATTTGGCACCTTGTCCATGCATCAGTTTGGAAACATAGGACCTTTCTCCTCTGCTTTTCTCTGCCTTTTTCTATTTGACCAGGCTGTCATAAAGACCAGTAACTCTAGGGTGTGGAGTTTAATGCTTGAAAAGGAAACGACTGGCTTATTGCATTCTCTCTTGGGTTGCCAAACCTCTCCTCTCACCTCCTAGTAGGTTTCCCATTGTCTCACATCCAGGAATGAAGAGATTCCTGGATTTCAAAGGGAGAAGCAATCATCCTTAGCCTTTATGTTTGGGGTGCAGGATAAATGGATAATGCAGTAAGAGAAGGGAAAGGTAAAACAGGACTTGAAAACTATTGCAAATCTGAAAACTCAAACCCAGAAGTTAAGTGACTACTCCACTCTGTTTAAAAAAAGTAATACAGGCTTTTTCTCTTTCTTCATGCTTTGTTTTGGAATATCATGTGGTCATGAATACTAGAGATTGGCAAGGACTGGGCAGTGTTTTACCCAAACAGCAGCAAGGACTCGTGGCTGAGAGCACGGAGATTGCCCCACACATGGCCAGGGACAACAGTCCTGGAAGGACTGCAGCTTCTGGTGCCACCTTGAGTAGAGCATCACAATTGGCTGGCACTGTAGGCCAAGGTGAGGAGCTGGAATCTCCTGAGAAGGCAGGCAGGGTTATACAAAAACAGAGAAACTTAGACAAAGAGAGGGAGGATCATCCTGTCTTTCCCACAAATATTAGCACTGTTTGTTCAGGTGTTTGTGTGGCCCCATAGGAGCAACAGAGCAGCGGGGGATTCTCCCAGAGAAATGTGGGAAGTCATCTATCCCGAGATATAATCACAGCTCAGAGGGGAAGGGTTTTTTCTCTTCTCCTACTTTGAAGCTGGCAGCCATGCAGTGTTTTTTTTTCCTGCTGGTTTCCTCCTGGTTTCCAAGGGATTGCAAAGAAGAGATAAAGCAGAAGGAGGAGATTGTAGAAGAGATGTTCAATGTAGCTTCGTGTATTAGTTCAGTGTATTTTCTGCACCACTTTCCCCTGTCTTCCCAATCTCCCCTAGCAGAAACCTAGGAAACAGTTAAGGCAGATGGGTATGTAATTCTGTCTATTCTCAAAGGAAGAACAGGTGGTGAAGGAGATGGCATGGGAGAAATCATTACATGATTTGGAGAGAGTGGAGGATGGATGAGGAGGGGAAGCACCATGCAAGCTGGCATTTCAGTTACCTGGGTGTGATGTACAAGGAAGAGGGGAAAAACTAGGAAGTTTCTCATACAGGGGTAAGAGTAGAAAGAAGAGACCCAGCCACATTTACCAGCTCAAGACTGGACTGCTGACAGTGGCATCAAGGATAAATTTCTGGTTTCTCTCAATTGGAGTGAACAAAGAGAAACTATTATATTTTTTACCCCTTTGAGTCTTGTGAAAATGGCAAGTGAGAGAACTCTTGGTGTGCCTTAAAACCCAACTTTTTGTTCACTTTCAGCCACCTTTGGGGTGAAGTGACCCTGTCTGCTGAAGGTAAATGCAAGATATGTGCTGTTTGACACCTCTGTCTGGAGCCCTTACCAGTGTCCCAGGAGAAATCCTCTCTCACCTCTGCAGGCACAGCAGGTTTACTGAGGCTTTGCCTGTGACTGCAGGAATTTGACTTGCGAGAAGGTTGCTGAAGGTTTTAAACAGAGATGACCTGATGCTCCAGCAACACAGAGGCTGCTGAGGGCAGCAGATTGCCTTGAGGAACAACTCAGATCTGACCCCAAGCCTATGTCACCTGTGCCAGAGCCCTAGAAAATGAGACTTGCTCCTGCTGCTGCCTTCACCAAGGCAGTCACCCCACCTCTTGTCAACTCTGGGATGAAGGAAATCTGGTTCTATAGCATCTTTTTGTATCTCTGTTATGTCTGTCCCCTCCTTTTTCTGTGTCAAACGTACTCTTGCCCTGAACCCTGTCCACCACTGCCCTTCACTAGGACAGCAGAGTTCAAATTTAGTTGTGCTGCTGAGAATCATCCTCCTGTTTTGGATATAGAGCTCATGAATATGCCTGCATGTGCCAAAGGATCATAGATGGATTGGGGCTGCAGGAATTCTCCCACAGTGACTCTTTTTATCCACTGGGACTGCTGATGGGAAGACCTGCAGGCAACCAGACCATATTTTCCTCTGTTAAATGATCCTCTCAGCAAAATTTAGGAGAATTATACACAATTTGACAACAGGATGGCTTTAGGGCTCTGAAAGTTTAGCTAATTGCCAACAAACTTAGAGAACACATAGGAATTGGTGGCAGAAAATGCAACCTGAGTGTGAGTAATTTCAGAACTATTTCATATCCTCTAGTAATCCAACTTCAGCCTTCCACCTTTTCCTGTCATTCGCTGTTGTTCCATCTTATTTGGCTTGGTTAACCAAGCCCAGCCCTGACATCCTGGTATGAAATCTTCTCTGCCACAGCTGTGACAGTGGTTCAAAGGGAGCAAGACAGGATGCTAATGGAGGAAAGAGCCATCTGCTTGGTCTTGATTTCTGTGGGTTTAGGTTTGGGGTTTTTTTGGGTGGAGGTCTTTACCCAAGGGGAGTATCCTTGGTGAAATTTTAGTTCTATCTGTTATGACTTTGCAAGTTATCATGGGTCAGACTGGTTGTCATGAGTCCAAGAAGAGTTCCCATCAATATTGCTGGTTTTGCTAATGTGGTGTCAGATTTTCTAGAGTCCCTGCTTTCTCCTAGAAATCTTCATGACCCGGAGCTCTGTATCAACATTAAGGTGTCACATATATCATTAGGGCACAGCAGCAGTCTTGGCATTCCTGCAGTTTACTGAGAATGTCCTTTAAAAATATAATAGTATGTTGGATGATGGTTGGCTACACAGAGCAAGGGGGCTTTCTTCTATGAGGAAACGAAGCCAAATATGCAATTCAGATTATTCTACCGGAAAGTTTTTAGCTCTTGTGCCCAGATTACTAATATTTTCCCCCAAGGTGTATACATTTTGCAGCGAGCACAAACAGAGTGGCCTGGATCACCAGAAGCTCTCAGATGACTGCAAACAGCTGAGACTGAATCCTCCTTTTCCCAGTCTATTTGCTAAGCTTTATTCTGTTGGCAGATTCAACAGAGTCAACCCAGGCAGTGTCAGCCCAGAACAGAAGGATGTTCTTCATGGTTGGATGCAAAAGAACGGGTGCAACCAGTGGTCTTAGATTCAGGAGTTTCTATTTTCTTGGTTTTGGGGTGTTTCTTGAAGTGCTTTGCAGGATTAGGTAGTAGGTGCTTTGTAGTAATAGGTAATTTCCTCATGATAAATGTGTCCTCTTCATTATTCAGCCAAGTGTCTTCAAAACTGCAACACAACAAAATTCCTGCTCATTTCTGTGTACTATTCTGTGATTTGGCAACATTTTGCACACTCTTGAGAGATACACTCTTTTAGCACCGTGTAAAACAATTGTGTCATCAAAGCCAGAAGTTTTATTAGTTGGTTTTGATTGTTTCCTTATTTACATTAGTCAGTTTTCAGCTGAAGTGTTTTTTTTGCTTTGGTTTATTTTTTTTTATTCCAGTTGAAAATTCATCTGAAGTTGTAGAACATTCACAATATTTTCAGTTTGTTTCATATCCTTTCTGCAAAGCAGAGGAAATTGAGAGGAATTGTTCACTCTCTGAGGTTAAAAGGAAGGGTAAATCTTTCATAAAGGCAAGTAATAGCTTGTCTACTGCCAATTAAAATAATCATTTATGCATAGGACTTTGAGAAACTACTACTGTAGAGGAAATATTTACCACCTTTCATAAAAAAATGTATTATTACTGATGTATTATGTGGAGGAGACTTGCCTAATACAAATAGCACAGTGCTTATGTTCAAATTATGATGAAAACTGTTACTTTACTTTTCTGAAGCTTTCAGAGGGTGATAACTTTTCTTATTCTTTTATTTCAAAATTACCCTATGGACCAGCAGATAAAAAGTAAAAACACTATAAGCTTTCAGGTATTACTCCACTAATATATCCAAAAATACTGGAAAAGTATTGGATTCAGGTATATTTGTTGTTTTAACAACAGTCATCTGGCTCTAGAGAAAGCTGAAGAGATGGGACGGTTCTTCAGAGAGCATGCACAAAACCAAAATTCATCAGCCTGTACCTCAGGTGGGCTTCCGAGCAGGACAGAGAAGGGTGGTAGTGGCATTTGTCCATGGAATTAGGGAGAACCTTCATGAAAGCTCAGAGTTTGTGGACAGAAAGTATAAAGAAATGAAGACCTGGCAAAATGCCCCAACATGGAGGTGGTTTGTAGCTTCTGTGTGTTACTGGTACTACTGCTGAGAGCTAGAACACTCAACATGACTTCCTAAAACAGTACCAGGCTTCTTGGACTTCATAGAGCTTAAGAGCCAGGCAGACAACTACCCCTGCAAGGGTCAGACTTGTTCTGTTGAGCAGCCAAAAAGCCTCTGGTATTGTATTCTCCATACAACAAAATTTCAGCAACCCCAGCAAGTGAGAATGTTTATAAAAGTCCTGGGCGGGCAGGCTGGCCCATGAGCATCCCACCATGTGCTTCTGTCATGATATAGCACTAGAATCATTTTCCCTTATGATTTTGGGTGTGATCAAAGCCAGGAAGCACAGCAGGCAGATTCAAACAGATTTGCTGTCCATGGATGCTAATTAGTACTACTGATCTTAGTAGGATAGGACACCATGATTTTTCTAGTTCGTTCAGAAGCACGTGGGGTTTTCTCTACCCATCCCTAATTAGCCCAAGCCAAACTGGAATTTAGTGGCTAAACTTCTGTCCCTCCCTATTTGGGATCTGACAAACTCATTTGAAGCAATGGGTTAATAAAATTAATCTAAAGCTTCCTTTGAAATACAGTGCCTCCCCCCAAAAAATTACAAATTGTTCCAGATACTTTGATCCCTTTAGCTTCACAAACAAACCTCCTATAATTCTGCCTCTCCACTTTACATATGATTGAGATTCCTAAGTACTTAAACACCACTACTGGAATGGACGGAATAAAACTAGTTCTTAGAGAGTATTACTAAACATTTTAGTGTAAGCCAAGCCCAATATATCTTGCTGGACAAAAGAAAAGCTTTAAAATTTGGGAACTCCAGGGAAAATAGAAGAACTAAGATGATTAAATGCTCTATCTAGAGTTGTGCAGAACAATCCAAGGGTAACTGCTGAAAATACAGTGAAATAGCAGGAGATTTTGGTGAAGTATCCAGAAAGTTACATCTAGCTAGTTTTAGAGGGGAAAAAAATTGTTGTACAGAAAATGTAAAGCACAGAAAGAATGTGTTTTCCTTCACTCTTTTACCAGTGTGCCAGAAAGACTGAAGGTCAGCTGTTCAGAAGAACACTGTGTTCACTAACTCTAATTTAATTATCTACATAAGCAGCCATGTTTGCAAATGGCTAAGCACCAAGTAGCTCCCATGGATACCGTATCAGGTGCAAGCCTGTTTAAAAGTACAGCTGGCTTAAATAACTACACAACAATTTTTGAGTGCAGAGACATTCTGATAATCAGAACCAAGTTCTTGGTTCTGAGAACACAAAGAAATCTGCCTATGAATGTCTTGAAGTAGTTTATGATTCTTTGAGTCTTCTAAATATATTGCCAAAGAGGTAGCAAAAATGGCTTGTGTAGGATTTGGATGGTGATTTTTTGATAAAGGAACTATGTGAGGCAAAGAAGTCAGTAATTTAAATACTTGTCCAGAAAACCAATTCAAGTTACCAGCTCAGTTCTTGGAGGCAATTTATCTGGGAAATCCCAGGAGTTCTAACCACCAGTCTTCAGAATAAAATCTTAATCATATCTTTAAAATCAGAGTTCTTCCTAGAATTACAGAGCTATGGTTCACCACCTCATTTCCAAGTTTTTACAGGCCAGTAATTCAGGGTTTTAAAGTTGTCTTCCAAAGACTAATTTTCAACCTCTCCATCCCAGCATATGAAGGAGGAAACTCCAAACTGACCAGGTATCAGAAGGCTGTGAGATTTGGCAACCTTTATATCAAGATGCTACTGTCAAGGCCAAATCCATAGAATGACCTTGAAAGAAAGGCCCTATTATCTCTCACCAGCTCTTCAAAGTATCCATGCCCCAAGAAACTTGCAACTGGAATAGGATGCTAGTCCATTTGGAAAGAGATTAAATTGTTCACAGCTGCTTGGGAATTAACAAACTTCCTCCCCTTTACAGTGGAATGCAGCATATTTCTGAGCCAGGTGGAGGATACCATGTGAGGTTCTTGGAGGACCTGGAGCTGGCACAAGGAACAACGTTTTCGAGTCTGCACATATATCTGAGTTACCAGGGCTCGATAATAATTTTCTGGCAGATTAGTCCTGCCCTACAGCAGGTTTCTATGATCACTAAAGCCAGAATGAAAGCGATGGGTCTGGATTTCACACTTTATATCCTGCTACACAGAAGCTTTGATTTTAAAATCTGCTTTATTTTTTTCTTCTTTTGACATGATAAGCAAGATCGAGCCTGACAATTTACAGGTAAACAGCAGAGTAAACTGTAGGGATAGGTCCATACCAGGCCAAGTCACACACTCATAACTTGGAGGAAATTAGTCAGAATAACTTGATAAACCTTTGCCAAGATTGCTAATGGAGAGATCAAGCACTGCAAATTGCAAATGTGACCTTGTTTTGTCCAAGGCAAAAGAAGAGCTTGTAATTTTTCTTTTGCTTATTTTAACAATGCTCATTGGTCCTAAAAGAAGGGGTTTTACTAGCAAATAACCACCTGCTGGTAATTGAATAATTCAGTCCATGAATGTTCAAAGTGTTGGCTCTAGGATTTTTTAAATTATTTTTATTTATTTGATGATAGCTTTAGTTCTGTGAAAAGAAACTGAATTTTAGCCTTGATCTTCAAATAAGAAAACTTTGATTCAAGCCCAGCTTAACCTTTCATGGATAGAAAAAGGCAAGGCTATTCCAAGCACAGTATGACTCAGGGATGGACAAAGCTTTGCACTTAAGCATTCTCAATAGTTGCAGAAGTGGTATGTTGGGGTTTTTTTAATGCCAAACTCTTACAAAATACTGATGCTTACCAGCTACTAGAAGGTATTTTTCATCCATTTTATTACCTGATGCTGAAAAAACAAGAGGTGCATCTAATACATCCAGTCTTTTTCACTAAACTTTGTAAGTGTTCTTTATATTTTCCCTGAATAATTTCATTTTTTCTACCTTTCCAGGCTTTACCCTCTATAACTTAAAATGAAGGAAAATACAGGTGCAAACTGCAAAGAGACCAGAAAGGTCCTTTATGCCCTCTGGCTTTAAACCTCAAACAAAAGTCCTGACAATATCCTGAGGCTTTTCGCCCAGTTTTCACCTGAAAACATATATAGTGGCAACATACAGTTGATGCAAATGCCTTTGCATAAAGGACTTTCCTTATTTTTTAATATTCTGCCACATGTTCGATCATGTTTTTCTTGGTATGAATTAAATCATGCTGATAAAGGACGTGATGGGGGCTGGCAGTAAACATGCTATGCTTTTTTTATCCCTGTACTTTTCTTTCAAGTGACCTATGAATTTATTCCCTTCTACTCAAATGCTGCCTTACAAGTTAATGTAACTTAAAATTCAACAGCAGTGGAAAGGTGGGTCTGGGTGACAGCCTGAGCAGGGCTCTGACACTGGTTAACAGTATGTTTACACCCTCTGTGGGCTTCCTTTGAACTCACACAAGTTGAAAGTTGCTTAAATTGGGTTTGTGTCAACCCAGCTGAGATAACTCAATTGAGAAAAGAAAATCCAAGAAGACAGACCATTGGTACTGGGGTTTTTGCTACATAAATACCTGAAAGGGAATTTCCAAATTCATGATGACACAGACATAATACTGGTGGAAAAGGGGAATAATCAGTTTATTTCAGTCACTAAATCAAAACAAGAGTATATTGACAGTGAATTCATGGTATAAAGAGGCTTTAAAGCCACTAGTTGACGGTCAAAAGAAGCTTCCTTTTTCCATGCTGTGCTGTAGACCAGCTGTTGTCCTGTCCCTTGAGGACCCCACACTCTCTTGGTAAGAATAAGTTCTGGAGGATGTAAAGCTCTGCCTCTGGTCCTGTGCATGAATCAGTGCTCAGCACACCTCATGGCAACACAGAAACTTCGGGCCATGCAATGGGGATGGTAAAAGGAACCAAGATAAAACCCATATGGCACAGAAACAAGTTGGAAAGTGCAGTTCAGAGTCTCATGACATTACATTTTTGTTTGGATTCAGGATTTTTTTTTTCCATTTTTCTTAAAGGAATGTTTAAGGAGTTTTCTTAGCCAAACGTTGTCATATAACCAGCTGTCCTGCCCTGCATTTCTAGACCTCGTTCATCCCAGTGTGATGTCCAGCCTGAACTTATAGCTCAAAATAAACTTTTGTTGGAAGAGTAGGATCAGAAAATAGGATTTCAATAACTCCATGTACAATACAGCAGTAAGTTATGCTCTATTACATAGTACTAAAAACACTGTGTGAAGTTAAAACTTGTACTTAGACCTACAACACCTATAAGCTTTGTGGTTACGTGAGGATCTCTCTTCTCTTTGGAGCTTTTTTTCTTGAGTTACTGGCTTGGTTCTTCTAAATTTCCCTCATCTTCATGTAGCATTTATGGACTCAGTTGAGAAGGAATAAAAACTAACCAATTATCAGCCTGGATGGAAAGAGCTCTTTCCCTCCATGGAGAAGAAACGTTATGCCACCAGCACACCACACTTGCTTGGTGTCAGTAGTTCATAGAAATGATCAGAGAACTGCTAGAGCAACTATAACCAGCTACCACTGTGCCACACAGACCAGCCAATTTGTTTCAAGTGCCCTCAACACCAGAGAAGCAAAGACAAACATAAACAGAAATACAGCTAAATAAAAACATTAATATATCTCCTGGCAATTTACCTCCAGCACATTTTAAAAGATCCTTAAAACCTTTATGCAGCACAATGCAATTTATTACCTGCCTCTCTCCAAGCTGCCTGACAACGTAACTCTTCCATATTTTTGGAAGCAAAAGTGCTCCAGCTGCTCGACACTGAAAATAACGGTGATTTGCAAAGTCTTGCCTTTTAATTTGCCAAGCACTGAAAGTGTGCTTTCTTACAAAGATGATGACTCAGGTTTTCGCTGGTTTATTTTGAAAACGGAGCAATTGGGAAACAAATCGTGGCCTCAGCAGCAAAAATATTGCTTTTGTGGGGAGGGAAAAAAAAAAAAAAAAAAAGCTGTCAAGTGAGTAACGGCAAATACCTGCGGGGGAAAAAAAGCAGGAGCGTACTTGGCTTTCAATAGCTTTCTATTGGCACAGGGAGCTTCACAAGGGGGCTGACTTGATGCTGCCTTCGCGTTTTCACAACGTTTCGGTAGTAGCTGGTGCTTTGATATGTGCAACTACTACTAACATTTCATAATATGACAATCTAAGAGGTGAAATAGCTTTTGTATTTTAAAATCCATTAAGAACAGCTGCAACTTAGTGCTGATGGATACATCCTCACTTTACTAAATCAATGTCTCCTTTGTTGAGTTATGTGAAGCCGTTTCAGTGCCACGCAGATGGGAGATGCTAAAAAAAAAGAAAAAATGAAAATAAAGGAGATCTAAAATCTGTTACAGCACATTATACGTTAGCATGGGCTGTCCCTAGTATGAAGAAGTAATGAAACAACTAGGAATATCATATACAAAAATAAAAGGGTAAAATAAAAATGGAATTAGCATTTGAAGTGACAGTTCTGAAATGTTAAAAAAGCTTATCTCAAAACCGCATGTTTCTGGGTGGGAGAAGGATTTCTAGGACATGCTTTTTCCCTAAGTGAATTTTCCGAGAGTCCCAAGTGTTATTTGCCTTCTAGTTCTGTAGTGTCAATATGGATTTCTCATACCAATTTCCACATAGCCTGCTTCTACAGTGAAAACATCTTCTGTTTAGAAAACATATTAAGGCATTTTAAGAAAATGTTTATTCCATTTAAACTAACAGTAAGAGTGTATGTGGAGAAAAATTTTCATTAAAAAATGCCAGGTGGCCAGCATTAATGTTAACCCATAAGCTTCTGTTAAGCACTGTTTTTTAAAAAATCTTTCCTAGATACCTAGATTGGATCCTGGGAAGTAAACGAGCTCAATGGATTTTCTTTGTTTCTTGGCTTTTGGGGTGGTGTTCCAGTTTACTTCTTAGTGAAGCGTCATGATGAAACACCTACCGAGACTCACCAAACCGTGAAGGTTGAGGTGGCTCTAAGTGAAAGAACCACTTACAGAGGCTACAGGAGAAGTACATTGTGTTAGTCTGAGGGAGAATGAGGCTGTGGAAAGCTTTAGCACAATAGCCGATTGTCAAAGAACCCAACTCTAGCAAGCTCTCTACTTGCCAGGAGCGAGGCCAGAGGGAAGAGTAGCTTTAAAAAGAAGTGAAGAAAGACCTGAAACTATTTGCTAATGTGGTAACAAGCACTACCTTTATTGTAAACCAACTGACTCATAGAGAAGGTTGTTTTGGTTTTCAAACTGGCTTGCTAATTCTGTGGCACATGAACTGACCTCCAAGTATTCTTAAGTATAATCCTTAGTGAGGCCAGTCCATTATTAGTGTTCTGTGGGTATTACATCTTCTTTACTGACAGCAGTAATAAAATGTATTCTCCAAGTGTGGACAGGACCTATTTGAGAATCGGCCTCAAACCTTGAGTCCTAGGGGAGAATGCAGAATGCTGTCTATGCCTGCGCAGAGCTCTCAGCAGGATAAACCTCTGATTAGTGACGTGGAGGGTGGAGTGGATGTAAGTTTAATGTTATATGCCAACTCACATTAGACAGCCTTGTGCAACTCTGTCAGTTTTGGAATGCAGTTCGATTACCTTATCTAACTGGAGAGCTTGAACAATAGGATTTAAGTTTCTGGAATACAGCTGATTAGGCTAAATGCTATTTTTAGGAACATGGACAGATAGGTAAGTTAATGTATATATGATTAACTTACATATAGACATATAGGTTATACCGGTATATGCATGTATCATCCCAATTATGGGCACCTGCAGCACTCTAAACACCTCACTTGCTGCTCTCTGAATTCCCCCTGGCTGCTGAGGTGCTTCCAGTTGATGTATATAATATGGATGCTCCGTATATATTTTCCCCTCCAACCTCACTGCAAGTTCTTTATGTCCTTTACACTTACTATTAGTATACTGGGCCGCATATTCATCTGCAAGTCTGTCAACATAGTTCACCTCCTGTAATCAGAAAATGGTGATTAAATGAACATCCAAGTACAGAAGCTGTCAACCTGGTGTTCATCTTTTTTTAAGTTAAAAGAAATACTCAATTACCTTTTGCACTCATAAGGGTCTGAAAAGGTCTTTTTTAAAAGTGGCTTCATTTCTTCTACGATCTTAAGACAGAATCAAGATCAAAGGTCAATGCCGATCGTGTAATTTTTAGCATTTACGGGAACAATAAAGAAAAAAATCTCGGTTAAAAATGTTTATGTTGCAAGCCCTGCAGTTCTCTGTCTTCTAGGGTGGGTTGTAATAGCTCCTAAAAGGAGCTTGTCTGGGGCATTTCGATTTTAACCACAACAAGGTGTTGTTTCTTTTAGCTATCTGTCTCAGCATCTGGTCCATCTCATGGGAAGGTCTTTGAGACTTTGTTTCAGGATTAGGTTTCAGATGAAGTATGACAAGGGGGAAAAAAACCCCTTCTTTATATCCTCTTTCGTGCATAGGAAAAAAACTCCAGAATTTTATATATGAGCCATCGACCTAAGAGGGAACATAATCGGCTTTCAAACTACAGAGTGAGCACAACTTCTGTAGCGTGTGCAACAACTTTGACCTCCGTGTAATTACTCCAGGCTTACATCAATATAACAGTGCCGGGTTTCTCTACAGTTAATTCCCGGGAGTGGCAGGCTCTCTTCCCGCAGTGCTTATTTATTTCGAATTGGCCTAATTTGCTCAACAATTTGCACATCCCTGCCATGGCATCCCACGTTTCCCCGGACGGCGAGAGCTGGGGCTGTCCGGGACGCCCAGTCCGTGGCCGTCGGTCCCTGCCCCAGGGGAGCGGCCGCGGGGCCCGGCGCCGCCCAGCAGCGGCAGGCACCGAGCCCCCCCAAAGGTGATCCCGCAGCTGGGGCCCGGCGCTGAGCGATTGCTTACGGATGAGTAAGCAGCAAATGTGGTAACTCAGGCCAGCAGCTCCGCAATTAGGGCTATAATTTCAGGTGTAGCCAGCAGTCGTAATGAATATTTATTTCAACGTACCGAATAAAAGAAATCGCCCGGTTAAATGGCATGGGGAGTTCTGTGGGGTAGTTTGGTTTGGGTAGTGTGGGTGCTACCAGCGGGGAACCACCTCGTCCCGTCCCGAGTGGGACAGGCTCCTTCTTCCCGCGGTGCGCGGCCGGAGGCTTATGCCCTCGTTCCTTCCCGATCCCAGTCCGGCCAAGGACCCTTCCCGAGAAGGAAGGGTAAGGCAGTGTGCAGCCAGCCACCTTCCCGGGGCAGAGCCGAGCGGGGTACGAAGTGCCCCGTGGGCGCGCACGGGGCGGGGGGCGCGGGTTCGGCGGGGGCAGGGCTGAGCCGGGGCTCCGCGCCCCCCGCCCGCGCTGCGCTGCTCCGCTCCGGGGCTCCCCTCTGCAAAACCCTCGCCAAGTGGCCTTATTGGGTCCGGCGGCTCCGCACCCTGCCGCGGTCGCGGGAGTCCCCTCGGGGTTTGCTCCGTCGCTGAAGAGGGTGGCAGAGGAGCAACGCGGGCACCATGGGAGGCAGCGGCGGCACGGGGGGGCCGAGGCCCCTCCGGCTGCCCTAAGGTCTGCAGCCCCAGCGAGCAAGAGGGCGGCCTGGAGCGCCCGTCAGCCCCGAGTCCTTATTTCTCCCTCTCCGCAGCCAGCCTCGCCGGGGCTCCCGCAAGCCAAGCGAGCGCCGCGGCTACCAGCTGGCTGTTCCCGGGCGGACTCCAAGCCGCACGGATGCAATGCCCCGAGCGTCCGTCTCCTCCCGAGCCCCTCGACCGAAATCCAGGCGCCCGATTAAAGGTGCGAGGTCGGCGGCAGGCGATGTCGCGGCAGTACGGCAGGCGGGGAACGGGGCCGGGTCCTCCGCCCGCTCCCCGGCAGCATCCTATCGAGGTCTGAGCCGTGCTGCGGACAAGCACAGCCGGAGTCTTTTGTGTGTGTGTGTTTGGGTTTTGTTTGGTTTTTTTTTTTTTCCTCCGCTTTGGGTTGTTTTTTTTTTTTCTTTTTGGTCTGTGTTTGTGTCTAAGTTACTGAGGAGGTGCGAGGCGTCGTAGCTGCTCGGTGGCGGTCCGTTCCTACCGAAAGAGCTGCTCCGCACAGGGAGTGCTTTATTTTTCGGGGATGGGGA